>OY757921.1:78694146-78961646 GCA_963585895.1 Sepioteuthis lessoniana | reverse complement strand
CTACCAATTGTAATTGGTGCTCTTGGTACAGTCACTAAAAGATTAATAAAGGGACTAGAGGACTTGGAAATAAGAGGACGAGAGTAGACCATTCAAACCACAACATTATTGAGATCGGCCAGAATACTGGAGACTTGAGGAGACTTGCTGTCACTCAAACTTCATTGAAAGACCACAGACTCTCAAGGAGTAAATAATAATAATAATTCTCTAGGATTTTGAGATACAAACAGATCACCTAATCTTGACCAGAAGACCAGACCGAGTGACCAGCCCTAGTGACCAGACCTAAATAAATAAATAAAAAAATAAAAAAATGAATAAATCAATAAAAGAGAACCTGCCGAATAGTTGACTTTGCCATTACGGCTGACCACAGGGTAAAACTGAAAGAAAGCGAAAAGAGAAATATGTACCTAGACCTTGCTAGATAACTGAACAAACAAAGGAACATGAAAATGACGGTGATACCAATTGTAATGGAAGCGTTCTTTACAGTCACCAAAGGGTTGGTACGGGGACTGGAGGACTTGGAAATAAGAGGACGAGCGGAGACCATCCAAACTACAGCATTGTTGAGATCGGCCAGAATACTGAGAAGAGTCCTGGAGATTTGAGGAGACTTGCTGTCACTCAGAATCCAGTGAATAGCTATCAGCTAACGCTGGTATGAAGAACCTTTAAAAGAATAAAAAAGAAAAATAAAGAACAGATACTTGGACCTTGTCATAGAATTTTAAAAATGTGGTAGATGAGGGTGACTGTGGCACCAATTGTAGTTGAGCCCACGGAACGGTCCCTAGAGGTTTAAAAAAAAACTGGAGGAAGTAGAAATCAGAGCAGGAATCAAGACTATCCTTACCACAGCATTGTTAATATTGGCTAGAACACTGAGAAAAGTCCTGGAGACATGAGGAGACTTACTGCCACTCAAACGTCAATAAAATACCACCAGCTAACGCTGATGTAAAAAACTCAGGAGTAAAATAATAATAATAATAATAATAATAATAATAATAATCTATAACTAAAGAATTATTAAAAGGCCTGGAGGACTTGGAAGTTGGCGGAGGGGTGGAGACTATCCAAACGACAGCATTACTGAGAACGGCCAGAATACTAAGAAGAGTCCTGGAGACTTGCTGTCATTCAAACTCCGGTGAAAAACTATCAGGCGATACTGATGTGAGAAACTCTAAAGGAGTAAATAATGGTAACAAAACTAAACAAAGGAGTAAAAGATTACAGTTACAAGGAGAGATTGGAGGAATTAAAATTAATTTCTTTGCAAGAAAAAAGAATGAGAGGTGATCTAATGGAATTTCAAAATTTTGGTCGATATTTTTTTCATAATTCACATCGAACTGGAAATTTACCGTCAACACAAATTTCAAAAACTAAGTCTACAGACCAATTATATATATTTTTTTGTAAATAGAGTAATATGTTTTTGGAACAGATCGTCTTATCAGATCAAAAACGGCAATAGTTAAAAAAATAAATAAATTGGATGGTTTCAGAGATAATGGTTAGAAAAAAGAATTGAAGCGAGCATTTTTGGGAAATATACGATGAATTAATTAACGGAATTTGATCTGTACGTGGGTATTGTATTGATAGGGTATATGTTTTGTGCAAATATACTTCCTATTTTTTAAAAAGGTTGATATGAGAAGATTATAAAAAAGGGGGGATGCCGAAGGAGGAATAGCAAACAAAGAATTAAAAAAAAAAAAGAAAAAAGAACTTATCGTTTAGAGAATTTGGCTTTTCCAGTCAACCACAAAATGAAAATGAAAGAAAGCGAAAAGACAGGCAAATACATGGATCTTGTTAGAAAAAAGTTGAAAAAAGCTATGGAATATGGAAGTAATGGTGAGCCCAATCGGCTGCAGCTGTAGAATACACCGTCTGCATCTCTGCAGAGGGTTAACCCCGACGCCTAACGAGTGTCTTGGATATGATATTAAACAATTAGAAGGTGAGGCTTCTGTCTTGGGGCTCTAGAGAATATGGAGTGGTCTTTTATTGCCATTGATCCCAGATCCACCGGAGTGGTAGCAACTGATTGGGTCCTATCTATGAGTCAAATAGAACTGTTTAATATTTAAACAAATGACTTATGTTCAGTTGAATTGTTAGAAATAGAAATGTTTGATCAGTTAACTGTATATAAACAAATGACTGATGTTTAATTGAATTGTTAGTGATACATAGAAATACTTAGAACCATTTACCAGTGTACAAACGAATGAGTTATGTTGAATAGAATTATTAGTGTTAAATAGCAATACTTGTAACCACTTCACTGTGTGAAAACAAATGATTAATATTGAATAGATTTAGTGTTAGATGGCAATAATTGAAACCATTTAACTTTGTAGAAACAATTGTAATACTAGTGTACAAACAACTTAGGTTTTTTTAACTTATTTAAAAATGAAATTACCAACAAACTATTCACTTACAAATCATACATTTATATCCATTTAAATACGAGGATCATTAAATAAGTTTCCAGACTTTTTTCGTATGGGCACTTTTATTGACAGTACACACATGAAACTCTAGTCCCCTTCGAACTAATCTCCTCCGGCTGCAATGCACTTATTGTACTGTTCCAAGAACTACAGGAACGCCCCATCGAAGTCCTCTTGTGTCAGCGTGTCAATGACCTTCGTCACAGCCTTTTTCATCTCCTCAATTGTCTCATAACGACAGCCTGTGAGCTTAGGGAATAAGCAAAAGTCACAGGGAGCGAGGTCTGGACTATAGGGACGGTGAGGAAGTGTCTTGATGTCCATCTTGGTCAAATAGTCTGTGACAAGGATGGAGTTGTGGACTGGTATATTGTCCTTGGGGAAATGCCACAGACCTGATTTGAAGAGTGCTGGCCTCTTCCGACGGAATCTCTTCCTGAACTCCCTTAAAACCTCAACATAGTAACCCTAACCCTAACCTTTTGGCCAATCAACTGTGGTGTTTTGACTTCCTTACTCCTCCCAAACTTCTTATCATCCCTCACAGACTCCCTGCCTTCCTTGAATTTCTTATACCACACAAAGACTGATGTTTGATTCATGCAAGATGGTACAAAAGCAGTCTGAAGCATTCCATACGTTTCTGTGGCAAGTTTTCCAAGTTTATTGCATATCGTTCTTCTAAAGTGTCCTCACGTCCAGATTGCATTTTTGAAATTCACCAGCTGTGACAATCAGGCTTTAGTAGGGTGTATTCCAATTCCTGTTGTAGCTGTTCATTCTCAAGAGTCTATGACAATTTTAAATGCCTGTACAAAAAGAAAAGTCTGGAAACTTATTGAATGCACCACGTGTGTGCATGCAAATGATAAATAGTCAATAGAGTTATTCGTGTTAGATAGAAAAGCTTGAAACCATTTAACTCAGCTCAGGCTCATTTAAAAATTTTATCTACAAAAAGTTTTTATAAACTATATATTTAATATACATGTATAAGGATAGGTTTGGTTTGGTTTTATCGCATATCAACCATTGTAGGCTATTTAATGCCAAATCTATTTTTATACATAAAAACAGTTCTATATCAAACTATACAATTTTTTGTTTACGCACAATTAAATGTAAAAACAGTTCTATTTCAAATACTTCCATTTTACATAAGTACACTATTTAGTTCTATTTAACCCATAGGTGGGACCCTATCAGGTGCTACCACTCCGGGTCAGAGTGGACCTGGGGGCGATGGCAATGAAGGGTGCTCCGCATTCTCCAAAGCTAAAAGATTACTGAAGCGTCACAATCAGATTATTTAGTGACATATCTAGGACACTCGTTGGGGGAGTCTTACCCCTCTGCAGAGATGCAGTAGATGTATTCTGCAGCCCCAATGTATAAAGAGGATTTGGCATTAAATAGCCTACAATGGTTGATATGCCATTAAACCTAACCTAAGCCAACCAATTTTAGTTGGCACGCTTGGAAGAGTTTCCGAAGGCTTGGAAAGAAGAGTAGAAGAAGAAACTAGAATACTGAGGAGAGTGCTGGAGACCTGCTTGCTTGATTTGTTTTCTTGGTGCAGTGGCAAGTCAACTTTTATGGGTTATTCTATGCCAAAACCATCCTTATAGAAGAACAGCAGTGATACTATTTAATCCATAGGGGAGGGGAGACCCGAGGAGCCTTGTTACTTAGACTCCGAAGAAAGACCTCCAGTTTAAATTGGTGTGAAAAACTCGTAATAATAAGAATCATTTATATTAATAATTGGGAAGTGCTTACGTTTATCCTTGCTCTATCGACGCCCAAATAATTTAAGGTTCCATATTTAATATGCACGCTTACTGGACTCAAGGAAATTTTAACTTAATTTTTTTCTCATGGCGGAAGGGGAGCTCTAAATAATAATAATAATAATAATGAGATCGGCTTGAATACTGAGAAGAGTCCTGGAGACTTGAGGAGTTTTCTTGTCACTCAAACTCCAGTGAAAGCCCATTTGCTAACGTCGACGTGAAAAAGTCTCCAGGATTAAGATAAACAATTATCCGCATAAGACTATTTTCGTAACTAATGACACAGAAATTAAATTTCCAAACTTTAAATGAAAAAAAAAAAAAAAAAAAATGCGCTTGTTGAATGTTCACGTAGACCAAACAGTAGAGCGTAAGTAGAGTCAGGCGGTGGATTTAACTGTGGTGATGGCGATGTGAATGAACATTCAGGTTCAACACAGCTAATCTGCCGATGAAAAGTGGACTACGGGGACAGAATTTTTTCTGACAAAGGCACTTCTATCGCTGTTGCATAAAAGTGTGTTTCTTCTGTATGTGTAGATTTTTACTTGTGCGGCATTCAGGTTCTGGTTCATCGCTGGTAAAAATTTACAGGGGTGGCCATGAGACAGATTAATCTTATATATATATATATATATATATATATATATATATATATATCCAACCCCTCCACCACAAAGAGGATGCGACACAAGGTTAATTTTTAAGCGGAGATTAACAGATTTGAATTCGGAGTTTTCCTTTTTAATGGATCGATTGCCATACCAAAGTTATTGAGCACAGTCTACCCTACTATTTACCGATAGCAGGAGAGAGAATAGTAATACTAAGAAGAGCCCCGGAGATCTGGATTTTGTAGGTTTCTTCGTTTAATGGCATCTGAAACTTCATGGGTTATTTGACGTCAAAGCCACCGTTGGAGAAAGAGAGTAGGAGCACTATTTAGCCTATTGCTGGTGGGAGAGAAGGGGATTCATATTATTCCCAAAAGTATCCGTCCGAAAGAGAGCACAATAACGCGACTGGAATTCGAACTCGCTTACAACGTCACAGAGACTCCTCTTTGGTATTTGAAGAGACTTACTAACACTCAGACTACAATGAAAAGTTACCAGTTAAAACTTGTGTGTAAAACTAAAAAGGAGTAAAATAATAATAATAATAATGGAACTTTGACATACAAACGGATCACCTAATCTCGGCCAGAAGACCAGACCTTATAATTATCAACAATAAAAAAAAAAGAGAACTTGCAAAATTGTCGACTTTGCTGACCTGGCTGACCACAGAATAAATCTGAAAGAGTGTGAAAAGAAGGATAAGTATCTCGACCTTGCTAGGGAATTGAAAAAAACTATGGAACATGACGGTGAAAATTTTACCAATCGTGATTGGTGCTTTTGGTACAGCATCTAAAGGATTATTAAAGGGACTGGAGGACTTAAAGGCTGGAGAAAGAGTGTAAACCATCCAAACTAGTGCACGATTGACAACGGCCAGAACACTGAGAAGAGTCCTGGAGACTTGAGGAGATTTGCTGTCACTCAGGCTCCAGTGAAAGACCATCAGTTAAAACTGATGTGAAAAATTGTCAATGAGTAAATAATAATAATAATAATAAATGTCACGCCTTAAGACTGGCACTATGTCAGTAATACATAGGTATGATCAAGAAAGGGATATACAAATACGTTAATAAGATATCTGACAGTCGAAGCCTATATTAAATAGAAAACATTGCACTCTGTGGAACTGCTCATCTCCCTAAGAGTATATCATTGTGACAGAAAAATATCACCCAAAAAAGCAGCCAAAATCATAAATACATCAAATACATATAATCACTACCTTCTCTCAAGCTAGGTCTCGGGTAAAGACCCGGCCAAGGGTTATAAGAAATGGAAAATAAAACTGAAAAAATTAAATAATAATAATAATAATAATAATAATAATAATAATAATAAGTGAATGCAGCAAATTAGCATGGAAATAGTATAAGACTAGACACGACTGGAGGGACAGGGTGATCCATTGAGAATTATGCAAGAAATTGAAATTTGACCATACTAACAAATGGTATATGTACAACCCAGAATCTCTCCTGGAGAATGAATCGCACAAAGTTCTCGGGGATTTTGACATACAAACAGATCACCTAATCTCGGCCAGACGACACTGACCAAGTAATAATTAAAAAAAAAAAAAAGAAAAAAAAAAAAGAAAAAAGAGAACTTGCAAAATTGTACACTTTACTGTTCCAGAGTTAAATTGAAAGAAAGCGAAAAGAAGGATAAGCACCTGGACCTTACCGAGGAAATTGGAAAAAACTGTGGAACATGAAAGTGACGGTGATACCAATTGTAATCAGCGCGCTCGGTACAGTCACCGAAGGATTGGTACAGAGACTGGAGGACTTAGAAATAAGAGGACGAGTGGAGAACATCCAAACTACAGCACTACTGAGATGAGCCAGAATACTGAGAAGAGTCGAGGAGACTTGCTGTCACTCAAACACAAGTAAAAGACCATCGGCTAACACTTGTGTGAAAAACTCAAGAAGTAAATGATAGTTACAAAAACTAAATTAAAAAAAACGTATGGATATTTTAAGCGTCAAAGAAACGAAATCTCACACGAGAAAATTTGGACATGGCTAAGAAAAGGTAACCTGAATGATAGAACTTCAATTTCTTCTAACAGCAGTACAAAAAAAAAAAAAAAAACGGCATAAAGACCAACTACGTTAAAGCAAAAATAAATAAGACACAACAAAATAGAAAATGTAGGATAGGGAGTGATAGAGAAGAATAATTAGCGAATGCAGCTAATTAGCGCAGAAAGAGTATAAGACTAGACACGACTGGGTGGGAAAGGTGATCCACTGGAAATTGTGCAAAAAAAATGAAATTTGGCCATGCCAACAAGTGGTGTATGCACAACCCAGAATCCGTCCTGGAAAATGAAACACACAAAATTCTCTGGGATTTTGAGATACAGATAGATCACCTAATCTCGGCCAGACGACCAGACCTATAGCGATAGTTAAAAGAAAAATCGGTAACTTTGCCATACCTGCGAACCATAGAGTAAATGTAAAAGTGAAAAGAGAGTTAAATACCTTGTCAAAGAATGAACGAAAAACAAACAAAAAAACAAAACAAAACAAAAAAACGAACAAAAAACAAAAAAAAGCTATAGACCATGAAGGTGACCGTAATACTAATTATAATAGAAGCACTTGGAACAATCCCCAAAGGTTTGGTAAAGAGACTAGAAGAACAAGTAGAGACGACCAATTACTGGTGTTAAATAAAAATACTTGAAACCCTTTAATTGTGTAAACAAATGAGCTCCGGCTAGTTTTAAAATAATGTTACCTACAAAGTATTCAAATTATATATATATATATATATATATATATATATATATATATGATTTGATATATTTCATATATATATATATATATATATATATATATATATGTGTGTGTGTATGTGTGTGAAAACAAGATTTGCTATTAAATATCCTATAAGGGTTGATATGCCCAATAACACAACAAACCAACGAACCAATCTTGAAAGTTATATCACCAAAAAAAAAAAAAAAAATCATTTTGTCACTTATAAAATCTTATAAAAAGGTACTGAAATGTCTATTTTTCATATTTGTGATAAATTTACATTAGTTTTATTTTTCATACCGGGCCATAGGCCTAATGAGTAGAGAGTTCGCTTATGGTCCGGGAGACCAGGGCTCAATCCCTGGTCGAGTCATACCGAAAGACTCAAAAATGGTACTTGATGCCGCCTTGCTTAACATTGCATTATAAGGTAGGGACCAAGGGTAAAGTGGAGCAATCCAGGGGAAGGAGTAGCGCCCTCCCTTACACTTCGGTGTAGTAGCTATTGAAAAGGGAGCCTTGAGGTCATCCTCGACTAAGGTCGTCAATTAATATATTTTTACTTATTTTTTATGGTCTGAAATGTTTTACTACATCAGTTGTTCCCTGGACACCTCTGGTGGTGTAACGGTGAGCAAGCTAGACTTGCAAACCTACACGAGTGTGTTCGATTCTCATTGGGCGCCCCATTTATTCAGCCTTGTGCCACATCGAAGCAAAGAGCTTTGTAAATTACTACTTCAGTTGTTCCCAAACTATTCAAGCAGCACAAACATTTCCGATGACGAAATCCCCGTCTCTTTAGGTTAGGAAAAAACAACAACATAAAAAAAAACAAACAAACATCAACAACAACAAAAACAACAACAACATATGCAGTATACAAAAGGATAACAGGTTGGAAAGGAACCAAAACATAGAAGTGAGGGAATTCTCCGTGACATCGTGGCCTACGTGCAAGATAGTGACATCTGAGTACGTGAGTTCGAACTCCAGTCACACTATTTCGTTCACTTTTGTATTAATCCCCTGGGGAAAGTTACGAACCCCATTATCCCCCCCCCGGGTTGAATAGTACCATTACAGTTCTTCTACGGTGATGGATTTGGCATTATATAATTCATGAAAGTTGATATATCGTTAAACAACGAAGCCCGAGCTAAGAGAAAAATCAACAGCGTATGAAGTGGATATATTTGAAAGTTTTCTTCGATTAAATGCAAAGAGATAATCAAACTTTATACGATGAATGTTTGTTCCTGACTTTTAGAGATTATCCCATTTACCAACCCTTCCGCTCGGGCAGGATATGACACAAGGTCAATTTTTTTTTTAAGCGGAGTTTAACAGGTTTGAATTCAGAGTTTTCCTTCTCCAAGACCAGTTGCCTCACCAAGGCTGAAGAACCTAGTCTGCCCTACTATTTACCCATAGCTGGAGGGAGAATAATTGGATTCATACCTTACCCAAGGGTATTAGTGCTATGTGAAATGTAATCAGTCTCGTCCAGGGTTTTGAACTCGTGTCGCCGTGTCCATTTCCTACGACGATAACCCATTACACCACGGGCATCTCACTTTTAGAGATTATGATTAACACACACACACACACACACACACACACACACACACACACACATATATATATATATATATATATATATATATATATATATATATATATATATATTACTTAAAATGTTAATGTTCCTATAGAAGTGTCTTTAGGACGTAATTTCAAACAGTCTCCACATGTTCAACATCCCTATCAGTACATTTTGGGAATCTCCCACGGATAATTTTAAAATGTTAATATTTCTATGGGAGTATCTTTATTAGAAAAGCGGAACTGATATTATAGGGACAACCTGAGGAAGATTCCAATAATGTGTTGACAGGAATAGTGAACTGGTGGACACTTTCATATCATAAAGAAACTCCCATAGAAATGTTAACATTTTTTATAACACTTTAGAGAGAGGTGGGGTTATGCCTATGTATTTTTGGCTAAGAAAGTAAATAATCCCTTCAAACTTAGATCGAATGTATAATTTGGATATTGCCAAAGAGCTGAAACGCTGTCCAGCATAAAAGTGACGGTGATACCAATTGTAGATGGTACACTCGGAACAGTCTCCAAAGGTTTGGAAAAAAGACTGAAGGAAGAGAAGATCGGAGGAAGAATCAAGAATATACAGACCACAGCACTGTTAAGATCAGTCAGAATACGTGAAAGAGTTTTTGGGGATCTGAGGAGACGTTCTATCACACAGACACCAGTGAGAGACTACCAGTGAAAAATACTAAGTGTACGATAGATGGTTGTTAGTTTATTTTTTTCGTAAAAATAAATATCCAAAGTTTGAGCCGCTCGACCTTTTTTCGGATATAAACAAAAACATTATAAAGAATGAAAAAAAAAGTTTTCTTTTATACGACCCGAAAGTTTCAAATAGAAAAACAGTGTATTTCTGGAATAATCTCTTCTCCGACTTGCCATTACTCGCAGGTTCACTCTGGTCCGAAGTTGTAGTACCTGTTAGGGACCTACGTAGGGGTCAAATAGATCTCTCAAAAAATGATTTGTATTTGATATGATCATGTTATATATATATATATATATATATATATATATATATATATATATGAATGTACGATAAACACGATTCCCTTACCTCTCGACATAAAATAACCCTTGACGGATTGACATGCCGTTAAAATCAACCAGTCTGTCAATCAATTTAGATTTTGATATTAGTCTAATAAATCATCCACTTTCAAAAAGAAATAAGAAAATATGAACATTTTTCTATCGTTTTTATGTCATTTAACTTCTTGAAAATATATATCAAATCTTATATTTGTGTGCGTGTATGAGTATTTGTCTGAGTGTGTATATCTGTCTGAGTGTGGAAAAAAAAATGAAAACTCTACATACCTGTTGATCAATTTTGGTTCCTGTTGCCATTCAGCCTCCCAAAAAGAGATTTGTTCCAATAGATCATTGTAATATTTCGATTTTAATTTTTCTTTACTCCTTCAATTTTCAAATTTCCAACTGAAAAATGCCAGTACAATGTGGAGAAGTCGTTGAATAAATTTTCTTTTTCTTGGTTTTCATGTTTTTAACTGTTATACGTGAGTAATTGTCACTTATGATTGCAAATGGCTTTTGAGATAAATCCCTGAAAATGGAATAATAATATCCTTCTTGTCTCAGCTTCGCAGAAATGTAAACATACGATAACTTGCAATATACATATATATATACATAGATAGATAAATATATATTTATGTATATATATAAAACGCATTAATCGTCACTCGACACATACAAATCAACTTGGGACATCATCCAACACGTGTGTTTACAAGAGAACTCGTGTTTATAATTATTGCGTGTACAACCAGTCGGATGAATGTCATTAGGTATTGGGTAACACACAAAGCGTGAATGGTGGGATAAAGTCTAACCTATATAACAGAGAAGGGTATAAAAATTAGGGGATGGGGAGAAATGAAAATTATTAAAAATTTTAGCGCTAACTCACTAAGCAGAAAATGTCTCTATCTTAGTTTTTTTAAAAAAATAGCTTAATTATGGATTTAGATCTATTTTTCTGGGTTAACTATATATATATATATATATATACATATTGATAAACGTCTAAACATATTTTACAAATCGCTGTACTCATTTTTTCTGCATGTGTTCGTTCGATTGCATGTGTGTGTGTGTGTGTGTATAAAATATTTAAGAATGTGGGACGTGCATTTATAGTTTTAGAGGAAAGAGCACAATCGTTTTAACATGTATACGCGAATTCATATTCGTTTCGTTTGTGTGATATATGTCCTCCCCCCAAAAAAAGATTGAGCAAAAACAAAAAAAAAAAAAAAAGAAAAGCAAAACAAAAAAAATCCAAAGAAAAAAAAAACAAAAAACAAACAAAAAACAAACAAACCCCCTAAAAAAAACAATAAAAAAAACCCCCAAAAAACAAACAAACCTGTTTTTATTTTTTAAAGTTTACATGACAGTATATTTAAACTGCGATTATTGTTTTCTCTCTCTAAATCTCTTGAAATATAAATGCAATTATTTCTAATTGTCAGTTTGTTGTTAAAGAAAGAGATGAATCTTTCTACATTTTGCGCGTAATGTAAGAGAAAACTGATACTATTAGCTACGCTATTTCTTGAATTTCGTTTATAACAAAATAATATCAGCGTATACATGTATGAAAACTTCAAAATACGAACGAAGACCTATTTATGTTTGGGAGAATTCTGGCAATTATCTACCTGTCGGTGTTATGTTCAGAAATATACAGAGCGAGATTCAATCATAAACTGGCCAACTTGTTCTTTTTTTTTTATCCTTCTATGGTATAGTTGCCTATTATTTGAAAAAAAAAAAAAAATAAATAAATAAATAAATAAAAGAAAAAAGAAAAAGAGATTAGGAGCTATATTTCATGCCAGTTCTTTTCTCGCCTCGTGGGGGTATATCTATGTAAAACTTGTAGTCAAGAAGCTAAAGCATTAAACTATTTTCCTGATTGATTAAGAATGGCAAGTTTAATTTTTTTTTGGTGTTATATCATTCATATTATTTGTAATTTTCTTTTTCCTGTTAGCGATATTTTCTTTTTTGTAAAGTTTTGGAGATGAAGGTAGTCGATGTAACGTTTTTTCTCATTCTTTGGTTATTTGAAAAAAAAAATTGATGTGTTTTCCCAGTGAGCAATGCTTAGAGTAAAGAAAAAAAAATTAAAAAATAATTAAATAAAAAAGGAATAAAAACAACTCAGTCGTTCATGAAGCCGATCAGCAACGTCGGTGACTATAAAACATGGTACACGAACGGTCAATGCAAATAAAAATTTTCCTTGTAACTACGCCAACAACGACAGATACCATGACTGTATCCACTTGGAATACTCTAACAGCTACTACAGCTAAAATTATAGTCACTGTTGGTTGTAAATGTAGCGCTTATAGCTGCTGTAGTAGTAATAGTTTCTGTAGGCTGTTCGCTAAGGGCGGAAAGGAACAACGCCCGCGGAAAGAAATAACAACTGGTCATAGAAAGAGAAGAACGGGGGAAAAAGTAACAAAAGATAATAATAATAAAAAAAAAAAGAAGGAAAAAGAAGTCTAATGGAGGTAGGGCTATAGTTTAGGAGGAATTACAGAATTTTTAGTTGTTTTTATGCATGTGGAGTCTGTGTAAAACCATAAGATCAATTGAATTGTGTGGACGAAGGATTCTGAGGACGACCTTTTACCAAGCGGATGCGGGATAGATACGAGCATGCTTCAACAGATTGAACGTAGAATGTAGCAGGGAATATCTCATCTTCCATCAACTCCTCCTCTTTCTCTTCTTATCTCCTCCTCCTCTTCTTTCACATAGCGGTTTCCCTTGTATTCTATCTTTTTCTTTTTGTCGGTTGTTTCTCTTTCTTTCTTTCTTTTCCATAGCTATGTTAGTTTACTTTTTGTTCATTGCAATTCAGTTCTGCTCATTTTCTTATATTCTGTCCACTTTTCCTCAGTTTCTTTCTTTCTTTCTTTCTTAAGCAGGTTTTAAATTATAAAAGTCTTTCTTTCTTTCTTTCTTTCTTTCTTTCTTAAGCTGGTTTTGAATTATAAAAGTCTTTCTTTCTTTCTTTCTTTTTTTCTTTCTTTCTTTCTTTCTTAAGCTGGTTTTAAATTATAAAAGTCTTTCTTTCTTTCTTTCTTTCTTAAGCTGGTTTTAAATTATAAAAGTCTTTCTTTCTTTCTTTCTTTCTTTCTTTCTTTCTTTCTTTCTTTCTTTCTTTCTTTCTTTCTTGCTTTCTTTCTTTCTTAAGCTGGTTTTAAATTATAAAAGTCTTTCTTTCTTTCTTTCTTTCTTTCTTTCTTTCTTTCTTTCTTTCTTTCTTTCTTTCTAAAGCCGGTTTTAAATTATAAAAGTCTTTCTTTCTTTCTTTCTTTCTTTCCACACATCTTTATTCATTTACTTCGGTTCCTTTCTACTCAGTTCTTTCTTTCTCCAATTTTATCCAAAACTTTTCTCAATCGTTCCTTTCTCTTCTTGTTATTCTCTCTTTCCGGTATTCTTTCTTTCTTTCTCTCTCTCTCTGTCTGTCTTTCTCTCTCTCCCCACTCTCTCTCTCTCCAGATCTTTGTCCGTTGATTGATGGTCGTTTCTCTTCTGTATTGCTTATGTCTTTCTTTATCCATTTTTCTCTTTCTTTTCAAGCCGTGTTTTCTTAGCAGTAACTTTTTTACGTCATTTTTTTTTCGTTTTGTATTTTGCCTTTTTTTATACTTTCATTTTCTCTGTATTTTTTGTTGTTTATATTGATTTTTTAATTTTCTTATTATCGTTTTTTTTCTCTATTGGTTGCTGATTCCGTCTTTTTCTTCACTTCACGTTTCCCTTTTCTCCAACTAAATATTTTTCTTTTTAGTTTACCTTTTTTTTCTAGATTTGTTTTTTTTTCTTCTCTTATGTACTCATATGTTTCTGACCTATTTTCACTTTCTCTTCGTTCGACCTTTCGATTTTACATTCTTCCCGTCTCATGTCTTCTTTTTCTTCCTCCTCTCTTAATTACCCTATATTTCAAGCCGCATGTGAAACATTCTTTCTTTCTTTCTTTCTTTCTTTCTTTCTTTCTTTCTTTCTTTCTTTCTTTCTTTCTTTCTTTCTACCTGTCTTGCCTCCTCTTGAATTATTTGGTAATCCCACATAAATAAATTATCACCAAAAACAGGCGTGAAAGAGAATTGATGAAAGATTCCTTTGAAACATATACGTCTCGACAAAAGAAAAAAAAAATCTTCATAAATTCTAACCACGTAGAAATGGAGCCCCCCACCTCGAAAAACAAAACAAAACAAAAAACAGGCATTTTGATAAATGTGGTAACATGCTTAAAAAATTGGTAACATGAATAACAAAATCGCGATTAGAACTGTTACGGAGTGGTCATTTTTAAAAGTAATCGATATAATTTTATTCAATCGAGATTTTGCATAAACATTGGAACGCACTAGTTTGGCCAGTTTCATCTCAACTAAACAGCCCATTCTGTCGGCTGGGGACAGAGAATACATGGACTGTACTTCTGTAAAGGGGTAAGACCCTCCCCAATGTGTGTCCAAGGTATAACACTGAAGCGAATCTGATGCTGAGGCTCCAGTCCTGGAGCTTTGAGAAATGTGGAGTACCTCTTCATTGCCATTACTCCCAGGTCAACTCTGACCTAGATTGCTAATATGCAATCAATTTTCAAACTTGAAATCTTTTAACTGTGTGAAAGCAAATGAATAAAAGGAAATAAAACTTTTAGTTTCGTTTGATTTGGTTGAATGGCATATCAAAGATTGTAGGTTATTTAATGCCAAATCCATTTTTATACATATAAACAGTTCTATTATTGTGGTTTTATGGTATACCAACCTTTGTAGGTTATTTAATGCCAAATCCATTTTTATACATATAAACAGTTCTATTTCAAATAATTCAGTTTCGCATAAATACACATTTTAGTTCTATTTGATCCATAGATAGGACCACTCATAGACGAGAGTGGATCTAGGAGCGATGGTAATGAAGAGGTACTCAGCATTCCCCAAAGCTCCAGCATTACTGAAGCCTCACCATTGTTTAGTGTCATATCCAGGAGACTCGTTTGGGGAGTCTTAACCCTCCGCAGGGATGCAATCGGTGTATTATGCAGCCTCAGCCAACTGGTCAAATAAAACTTTTAGTGAAAATAGCAATACTTGAAACCCTTTAACTGCGTGCAAACAATAAATAGCAATACTTGAAACCCTTTAACCGTGTGCAAACAATAAATAGCAAAAATTGAAACCATTCAACTGTGTGAAAATTGAACTATTAGTGTTAGATAACAGTACTTGAAGCCATTTAACTGTGTGCAAACAAATGAGCACTGGCTGATGTAAAAATGTTACCTACAAACTATTCGCTTTCAAATTACATTTGCCCAGTCGACTGGGGCTGTAGAATACAACGACTGTATCTCTGCAGAGGGGCAAGACCCCGCCCAACGACTGTCCTAGATATGACTCTAAACAATCTGATGGTGAGGCTCCAGTAATGATGGAGATTTGGGGTATGTGGAGCACCTCTCCATTGCCATCGCTCCAAGGTCCACTCTGGCCTGGAGTGGTAGCACCTGATAGGATCCTATCTATGGGTCAAATAGAACTAAACGTTTGATAAACTGAATTGTTTGAAATAAAACTGTTTGACTAAACTGAATAGTTTGAAATAGAAATGTTTTTGACAATAAAGCAGTGTACATATGTTAAACTGAATTGTTTGAAATAGAACTATTTATTTGTATAAAATGGATTTGGCATTAAATAACCTACAAAGGTTGATGAGCCATAAACGCAAACAAACAAACAAACAAAACAAATTATATATATATATATATATATATATATATATATATATATATATATACATATATATATATACGAGGATCATTAAATAAGTTTCCAGACTTTTTTCGTATGGCACTTTTATTGATAGTACACACATGAAACTCTATCCCCTTCGAAGTAATCTCCTCCGGCTGCAATGCACTTGTTGTACTGTTCCAACAACTACTGGAACGCCCCATTGAAGTCCTCTTGTGTCAGCGTGTCAATGACCTTCGTCACAGCCTCTTTCATCTCCTCAATTGTCTCATAACGACAGCCTCTGAGCTTAGAGAATAACCAAAGGTCACAGGGAGCAAGGTCTGAACTATAGGGAGGGTGAGGAACTGTGTTGATGCCCATCTTGGTCAAATAGTCTGTGACAAGGATGGAGTTGTGGACTGGTACAATGCCACAGACCTGATTTGAAGAGTACTGGCCTCTTCCGACGGAATCTCTTCCTGAACTCCCTTAAAACCTCAATATAGTAACCCTAAACCTAACCCTTTGGCCAATCAACTCTGGTGTTCTGATTTCCTTACTCCTCCCACACCTCTCATCATCCCTCGAAGACTCCCTGCCTTTCTTGAATCTCTTATGCCACTCAAAAACTGATGCTCGATTCATGCAAGATGGTCCAGAAGCAGTCTGAAGCATTCCATACGTTGTTTCTGTGGCCTTTTTCCCAAGTTTAAAACAGAATTTTATTGCAGATCGTTCTTCTAAAGTGTCTTCACGTCCAGATTGCATTTTTGAAATTCACCAGCTGTGACAATCAGGCTTTAGTAGAGTGTATTCCAACTCCTGCTGTAGCTGTTCATTTGAACCTGTGGTCAGTCATCTCATAATATGTATAGCAATAACATAGTGAATTTTCAAGAGTCTACGACAATTTTAAATGCCTGTACAAAAAAAGTCTGGAAACCTATTAAAATACCACGTGTATATATATATATATATATATATATATATATATATATATATATATATATAATTTGGCATTAAGTAACCTACATGGGTTGATATGCCATAACCAACCAAATCAAAGAGACAGTTTTTTAAACCCGGAAGAACCATGTTTACGTTTATATATATTCTGACATTCGGTAGGAGAGGTGACCACCATGAAAAAGCAATGGCGTAATGCTTGATATGTTCATTCACCAAATCATTCCGGAATTTTGGTTGTCCGGAGCCTTGAGTCTATTGCAGCGCTCTTGATGTAACGGTTATCGTCGAACTCGGCCCGAGTTCAAATTCTGAACGAAACTGATTGCGAAAGTCATGAATAGATCTCTTCTCCTTCCAGTAATGGTTGAATTGAAGGGAAGAGTGAATTCTTTAGCTTTGCTAAGCAACCAACTTGGAAGAAGAAAAAAATCGAGCTTGTGTCAAATCCTGCTCGTGGCGGAGGTGTTGATTCCATTAATTTATTCACAAGTAAATGTTTCCCACCCCTGGAAGGTGTAAAGACATCATTTATACCTGAGGGTTATTCACGTCTGTTTTGCATTGTTCGATATTCATGTCTCATCCGGTTTTTGAGTGAACTTTTGTTGGATTACATTTGCCGAAGTAAATCTCTCGTGACAAATCAAAGCTGAAACGTCTTTAATCAAGTCTCTCAGGGCAGTTTCTAGTTCAGTGACTGGACTCCAGTAAGGCGCTACAACATTGTAGGTGTGAGAGTCGTCCTGATTTTTTCTTTTCAGAGATAAAATAATCAGGATATATTTTGATTGGTTCGTTAATTGATTGAATTTAACGGCATGTCAAACCGTTTCTGGTTAATTTATGTTAAGAGGTTAGGTTGGTTGGTTCTTTGGTTGGTTATTTGGATTTCATGGAATATCAACCATTGTAGGTTATTTAATGCCAGATCCATTTTTATACAAATAATCAGTTCTATTTCAAACAATTCAGTTTAGCATGAGTACACAGTTTAATTGTCAAAAGCATTTATATTTCAAGCTATTCCGTTTAGTCAAACAGTTCTAATTCAGCCAATTCAGTTTAGTAAAGTATAGATTTTGTTTACACACAGTTAAATGTCGAAAGAGTTCTATATTAAAGAATTCAGTTTAGCGTAAGTACAGTTTCAATGTCAAAAACGGTTCCATTTTAAAGAATTCAGTTTATCATAAGTACACAGTTTAATTGACAAAAACATTTCTATTTCAAGCTATTCAGTTTATTCAAACAGTTTTATTTCAAACAATTCTGTTTTGTATAAGTATAAGTTTTTGTTTGCACACCGTTAAATGTCAAAACTCTTCTATTTCAAACAATTCAGTTTAGAATAATTACAATGTTTAGTTCTATTTAACCCATAGGTAGGGCCCTATCAGGTGCTACCGTTCAGGATCCGAGTGGACCTGGGATCAATGGCAATAAAGGGGTACTCCGTATTTCCCAAAGCCCCAGCATCACTGGAACCTCACTATCAGATTGTTTAGTGTCATATCAGGACATTTGTTGGTTGGGGGTCTTACCCTTCTGCAGAGAAGCAGCCCCAGTCGACTGGGTAATAAGAGGTTAGGGAATCCCGTCACATTGTACGTTGACATTCACATTTTTTGTGTAGCTATTTCTTAAGAATCTTTTCCTACTTTTATATGATGTCACTGATTGGTTAATTGATTTTAAGCGCATGTCAAACAGTCTAGGGTTATTTTATACCTAGAGGTTAGAGAATCATGTTCCTTGTACGTTCATATTTATATTTTTTGTGCAGTTGTTTCTTAAGATTGATTGCTTGATTTTAATGAGATGTCAACCCGTCTAGAGTTATTTTATGCCTCGAGGTTAGAGAATCATGTTCATTGTACGTTCATATTTATATTTTTTTTGCAGTTGTTTCTTAAGAGTTATTTTTTTGCGAGCAGTCCTATTGTTGTATATTGACCTACGACCCGGCCGGACCGTCAAAATAGGATATGTGCCTATGTAAATAACGGGTGCATCCGGTCGAGGAATATCAGAATTATAACCTTGACCGTGGATGGGTTGAATGAGTGCAATTGTGACGCCCACAAGAAGAAGGGGGCGTTGAACTATTATATAATTCGGTGAAGACAGGAAGTCAGTTAGTTTGGAGACAGGACCAGTTGGAGACAAGATGCGGTAGAGAAAGCTGGCACCCGGCAGAAGGGCCCTCTGGACCCCCGATTGAGAGTTTGGAGATAAGACCAGTTGGTGAGAAGATGCTGGATTGAGGAACATATCCCAGAGAGGCTGGCCCCCCAGGTCCCCAGTTGAGCAGCCCAGAAGAACGGGAAAGAAACGCGGTTATGGCCAGTAGAGTGGGGGTCAATATGTTGCCGTTCTGTTCGGTCTCCAACTCCCTCTCACAAACAACCCTTTCAAATAAAGTGAGAGGAATATTTTTCCAAGAACTGTATCGCTCGTCCTTATTGTGTTGTTTGTTGGCCAGAGCGAAATACAACATGGAATATAGATAATTTTTAAACTGATCTATTTGATTCATAGATTGGACCCTAACACGTACTACCACTCCAGGTCAGTGTAATGGTTAAAGCGATGAACTGCGGAATCGTAGTACGCGAGTTCGTACTCCAGTCGCGCTATTACGTTCACTTTCGGGCAAATACCCTTGGGAAAGGTATGAACCCCCTTATTCTCCCTCCAGCTATGGGTAAATAGTAGGACGGACTAGGTTCTTCAGCCTTGTTGAGGCAACTAGTCTAGGAGAAGGAAAACTCTGAATTCAAACCTGTTAAACTCCGCTTAAAAATCGACCTTGTGTCATACCCTGCCCGAGCGGAGGGGTTGGTAAATAGTACCACTCCAGGTCAGAGTGGAGTGGGAGTAATGAAAATGAAGGGGTGTTTCACACTTCCCAGACCTCCAGAACATTAGCCTCACCATCAATTTAGTGTCATGCAAAAACATCCCTTTTTTGGGAGGGGGTTCTTACCCCTCGTTAAGGGATCCAATCATCATATTCTAAACCTCACCGACAGTTTGATATATATTTTGAAAAGATCCATTGTAAAAACAGTACGGTTGCTGCCAGAAAGAACTTGGACTTTTGGAAAGTGTAGCGATATCATTTTAGAATTACTTGTTCAGTCATTATGAAAATAAGGTATTTCAACGATATAAAGTTAACTTGGTCGACCGTAGTCGAGGGCGACCTGAAGGCTCCATTTTCAATTGCTACTACACCGAGGGGTAGGGGAGGGCGCTACTCCTTTCCCGGGATTGCTCCACTTTATCCTTGATACGTACCTTATAATGCTTAGTGTTAAGCAAAGAAGCATCAAGTGCCATTTTTTTGAGTCTTTGGTATGACTCGACCTTAGATTGAACCTCGGTCTCTCGGGCCATCGCCGAACACTCTACCCACTAAGACGATATAATACTTTGTAATTAAGGAATTAAGTTAGAATTTAGATTTTAATCAAAGACTTAAGTTTGAATTTAAATTTTAATTAGAGACTTAGATTTTTAATCCTGGCAGTAGATCTAAAAGCTCTGTGTTCATACCATCCTATCGACTGATACTGTCCAGTACGCCGAAGGCACCTCTGCAGAGGAATAACCCCCACCTCTCAAAGCGTATCCGGAGTATTGTACTAAACTACATCTGATGGTGAGGCTCCACTCTTAGAGCTTTAAGAAGTGTGTATATTTACCTCCTCATCCACAAGAGCAGGGTGCGACACAAGGTCAAGAGGAGTTTGAATTCAGAGTTTTCCTTTTCCTAGATCAGTTGCCATACCAAGGTTAAAGAACCTAGTCTGCCCAACTATTTATCCATAGCTAGAAGGAGAATAGTTCTTGGAAAGGCATGAGCTCTATGTAAAATGCAATCAGTTTCGTCCAGGATTTGAACTTTGGTCACTGCGTCCTTTTTTTACGACGGTATCCATTATACTACGAACGTTTTGGGGAATGTAGAGTACCCTTTCACAGGCATCAATCCCTGGTCCACTCTGGTTCGGATTAATCGTAATTGTTACGGTCCCATCTATGAGTCAAATAGAAATGTTTAATCATTCACTACAAGGTGGAACGATAAAATTGTCACCCTAGAAAAGACGACATGATTCCATTTCCATTTAATGAAAACCGGGTTTCTTTTTTTGTTGCAGACCATCTACGAGTTGGCCAGTTGGGTACAAATCCCACGAGCGATAGGAGCCTTCTATCATTTCTGAAAGTGACACAATGTTTAACGAGCGAGATCGGAGATGCGCCGCTGTACAACTCATGCACTCTACCGATCCAACTTATGACAACAGGACCATTGCCAGCACCATCAAAATGCAAATATGGATTGCCAATAATAACAGGGACGTGCCCAGGGTGATGAAAACAAAGTTTCCGGCTACGGTTATGGTTTTTGGTGTGGTTTCAGGTGAGGGCCACATCATGCCACCCCACATCTTCGAAGTCGGCTTAAAAGTCAACACCAAAGTGTACCTGGATGTGCTGAAGAGTGCGGTGATCCCCTGGTGCAATCAGGTGGCCGGTGGTAGACCCTTGGTATGGATGCAGGACTCGGCGCCGGCCCACAAGTCCAAAGAGACCCAGGCTTGGCTTCAGAAGGAGTGCTACGACAGAGTACCCTTCTCTCAGTGGCCCCTCTCCTCCCCCGACCTGAACCCGCTGGACTACTTCATTTGGTCATACGTCGAGAACATCACCAACATGACCTCCCACAACACCAAAGCCAGCCTGATCGCTGCCATCCGCTGAGTATTCGCCGAGCTCCCGTCGGTCCTTGTGGAAAAGGCATGCTCCCAGTTCCGGATCCGCTTCGAGGCGGTGATTGAGACTGAAGGCGGCTACATTGAATAGATGTCAGCTTTACAACATAATCCAGTTACCTGAATTGATTTTTTCAATGAAAGTTTCAAAATAAAGCTGTAGTGTTGTTTTCTTTAGGACGACAATTTTATCGTTCCACCTTGTAGATGTCAGCCCAACTACATAATCAAGTTACCTGAATTGATTTTTTCAATAAAAGTTTTAAAATAAAGTTGTAGTGTTGTTTTCTTTAGGACGACAATTGTATCGTTCCACCCTGTATTATCAGTTATTTGAAACCATGCAGCTGTGTACCAATTAATTATATAACATAGGAATACTTGATTACTAATATTAATTAGCAATATTTGAAAGCATTCAACTGTGTACAAACAAATGATTAATATTAAATAGAATTATTAGTGTTAGATTGGAATACTTATAACCATTTAACTGCATGCGAACAAATGAGTTCTAACAACTTATCTTAAAATAAAGTTACCGACGAACTATTCGCTTGCAACTTATATGTACAAGTAAGTAAAGTAGTCAAGGGTGACCCAAAGGCTCCCTTTTCGATAGCTACTACATCAAGGTGTAGGGGAGGGCGCTACTCCTTTCCCTGGATTGCTCCACTTTACCCTTGATCCGTACCTTATAATGCCGAGTGTTAAGCAAGGCGGCATCAAGTACCATTTTTTGGATCCTTGGTATAACTCGACCTGGGATTGAACCCAGGTCTCTCGGCCACTGGCGAACACTTTAACCATTATATATATATATAAACAGCTTGGTTGGTTGGTTGAGTTTTATGACATATCAAGCCTTGTAGGGTATTTGATGCCAAATCTTGTCAAAACATATACATACATTATATATATATATATATATATATATATATATATATATATATATATATATATACATGATTTGTAAACAAATAGTTTGTTGGTAACATTTTAAACAAACCATGGTTCATTTGTTTGCACAAAGTTGAATAGTTTCAAGTATCGCTATTAACCCTAATAATTCTATTCAACATTACTCATTCCATAAATAGTGAAACAATTCTATTTGACCCATAGATGGGATCCTAACGGATACTACCGATTTGGGTAAGAGAGGACCCAGGAGTAATGGTACTCCACATTTCCAAAAATTCCTAGACAACAGCCTGACCATCAGATTCAGTGTTCTATCCAGGGCACTCGTTGGGTTTGGTGGGGTGGGGGTGGTCTTCCCCCTGTGCAGAGATGCAGACGGCGTATTATAAATCCCCAAACAAATTTGGCACTGGATAACCTGCAGGGGTTGATATGCCATTAAATACCAACCTATCAACCAACCAACCATATCTATGTTCATAGTAGTTATGAAGAGACTTGGAAGATGGCCACTGAGTTGATAATCACATTATACAGCCGAAACATATCTTTTTCTATAAAATGGACGACCAGATGCTCAAAGACTGTTAACGTTGCCATGAGAAGTGTGAACAAATGATGAACACCCACTTGCCTCTCTTAGTATCGTAAAGATAGTTTTGTGAGCAAGAATTAGTTTCTTTTTTCTTGAGATGATCAGATACGAAATTGTTATTACGGCAAATGATTTTTTTCTATCATAGGACGAATTCCTTCGACTCTCTGATAAGAAATAAAATGGAAATTCTTCGAAGCAGTAGCCGTATCAGTACTACTGTATGGCTGCACCACTTGAAATCTGACGAAATACGTAGAGTAAAAGCTCGATGAGAACTACACAAGGATACTGCGTGCTGAATTGAAAAAAAACCCTGGAAGCAGCACCCTACAAAACAGCAGTTGATGATGAGGTGTGGTAATCCAGGTTAAATTGAAATTAGATCAATGGATTGGCGTAGCTAATTTTTAGTTTGGTTTCGTCTGGTTTATTTGTTTTAACGGCAAATAAACTTTCACAGGTTATTTAATGCCAAAGCTATCTTTATAGGAAAAACAGTTGTGATACTAATTAAACCATAACTTGAGGTATATATATATATATATATATAGTATTATTTGGTCCAGTTAAACCGGAGTTGGGAGTAATTCCATCTGGACAAAAAACCATTCAACAGTGAACATTTAAATTTTCCTGGTAAAGAGTAATACAGGATGGAAATAAATTTATAAAAGTTGTATTCATCTAAATTAGTATTAAATCTGGAGTTTTAAGTCGAAACCGGAAGTGGGCTAAATGAGGAGAAAACTCTTCACCCCTCTTCTATCCCCTCTCACCCTTCTTTCCTGTGTCTATTCTGAATTATTTTATTCATAAGATCTGAAGAAGTCCTGTTCGTTTTCTTTTAGTGTTTTTGATTAATATCAAAACCCATAACAGGATAGAAATAAATTTATAATCCTAATGTGACCGGTTTTTGTTTTTTCTTAAAGAAATATCTATATATATATAGTCATATAATTATCTTATAATTAGTTTAATCATTACAGTAACATGATTTAAATCAATTGGAATTGTGCATAAACATCTTTCCAGGAGATTCCTAATAGACCAATCACCAAGTCGTGCCGACAGCACGTATTCCTTTGATTTTTTTCTCACCACCCGTCTCTGTAGGCCATCGATCTTGTTAAGTCCTCAAGAAGAGACCCAGTGTTCACACATAACTGATGAATGTAAGTTTTTCCTGGTCAGCCAACACTGGTGTGTCCTCGCGTAGGAGTCCACATGAGAACGTCGCTTATGAATTCGACCTTACCTCACCAGCAATACGCAGCATGACTTGCTCGACTTACTTGAATGGTTTGCTAGATGAGAGGTAAGTGGCCGTACAACAGTTTTCATCAAGCTTTTTTTTTTCCAAGCATTTCGTGAGAGTCCAGCTCTACTGATACGGTTAATGTTCAGAATAATTCCTGTTTTATTTTAGCGTTTCGAGTATGACACTCAACTGGATCTAATGGTGAGGCTCCACTCCTGGAGTTTGGGGAGTGTGGATTACTCCTTTATTACCATTACTCTCAAGTCCACTCTGTTAGAGTACTATCTACGGAACTGTTAAATCATTTACTAAGGATTATTATTAGTTATTTAAAACCATGTTGCTGGGTGTAAATTGTTTGTATTTGATAGGAATACTAAATACATAGAATTACCAGCGATAAATATCAATAATTGAAACCGTTTAGCGACGTGAAAACAAATGATTAATATTAAATGGAATTATTAGTGTTAAATAGCAATACTTGAAACCATTTAACTGTGTGCAAGCAAATGAGCTCTTACAACTCGTTTAAAAATGAAGTTACTAACAAACTATTCACCTACAAATAAAATATAATCAGGATTTGGCATTAAATAACCCACAAAGTTTGAAATGCAATTACCAACCAATAACCAACCAACCAATCAACCAACGTTTTATTTCATCAGAGATCAGGTTTTCATCCGATTGTTAACCTGTCAAAATCAGTCCAAGCTTTACTTCAATACATGTTAAGATTATTTTTAGTTCCTGTTAAGATATATAATGCCCTCAATTGTATCTTACCTGAAGTTGAGAAAGTTCTTACGAAAAGATTTCGGAGAAATCGATCCACATTTCACATTCTGACTATTCTTCGAACCATGGAGGGAGTACGTGCAAAAAATAAAAACAAAATACAAGTCACTCGCTATGCGCTCCTCATTCTAAACTAGCCTCCATAATAAAAACAAAAAAAAAAAAAAAAAAAAAACCCAAAAAACAAAAAACAAAACAAACAAAAAAACAAACAAAAAAAACTAAAAAAAAAACAAAAAACGAGCTAATACGTAATGCTTATTTCTCTTATCACACAGACGAAATTTAGTAAAAAAAAAACCTCTTTTATAATGGAAACTGTTATGTTATAATCTTCTTAGGAAAGGAAACATCATCATCATAATATCGCGCCATCAGCACGGATATCTCTATCCCCTTTCGCCACACCTCCCTATCGTCTATTGCTTCTGGCAGGTCTTCAGGGCTACATCCCGTATCGATACAGAGCTGCTGTATGTAGGTTCGAGCTGGTCGTCCTGACTTTGCACGGCCATGTGAAGGGGTTCACAGGAGTACATCACTTATGAGCTCGTAACCATAACCCACACTCAAAGGAAACATACACAGGAACAAATTGCAGTTAACAATAGTGTAACTGAGAAGTCGCATTTCTTGCGTGTCGAATTTGTGGTATTTAACTGACTTCTTACGACTCTGGATTTGTCACAAGGTCATCTTACTGTGGATAGCCATGCACGAATCGAGACCCATGTATGACTATTGCAGAAAATGCTTGCTCCCTTCGGCATTCCCTTTTTTGGCGCCAAGCAATAAACTTAGCCCTGCAATGCTGGTATTGCTTGGAGGAAGGACCATCTGAGACCAGGCAATCTGATTAATACCAACCACCGGAAGCGAGCCCGAGGGATGTATGTCGAATTTGTGGTATTCATGGTATTTAACTAACCTCTCAGGATTTGACACAAATCATTTTATCGTAGGAACCACGAACGAATCGAGACTTATGTGTATTTAATCCGAAAATGCTTGGTTCCTTTAGCATTCTCTATATTGGGGCGTCTCAGGTGCCAAGCCATCGACTCTTATGTGCAAAGCAGGTATCGCTTGGGGTGAAGGCTCCCTGGAACCAGGCGATTAGCTCAATACCACCCACTCGAGACGAACCGGAGTTGGGATATGTTACGATTGTGGTATTTAACTAACCTTCTACTAAGCCAGTACGTGACAGATAGTCGTTTTATAGTGGGAAGCCTCACAGAAATCGAGACTCATGCGTGGCTATATAAAAAAATGCTTGGTCACTTCGGCATTCCCCACATAGGAGCGCCTTTGACGCCAAGCTATCAACTCAACTCAGCAAAGCAGGTATTGCCTGACGAAAAGGCTCCTTGGGAACAGATAAAATGTTCAATGCCTTGGGGTGTATCACGATTATTGAGAGTTCACTGACTTTCAACCAAGCCGATATACGGCACAAGTTTGTTTTATTGTGGGAGTCACGCACAAATCGAAGCGCATGCGTGGTTATTTAAAAAAATCCTTGGTCTATTCGGTATTCCCCATATTGGGACGCCTCGGGCGCGAAGCTATAAACCCAGCCTTGCAAAATAGGTATTACTTGGAGAAGAAGGCCCCTTGAGACCTGACAAATCATTCAAATCCACCCACCAGAGACGAACCCGATAAAGAGCATGGCGCAAGTGTTCCTCGTTCAATGTAGCAGCAATGCGCGAAAACTGATCAGAAGAGTTCTATTCGATATTATCAGTTATATATATATACCCAACCCCTCCGCTCAGGTAGAATATGACACAAGGTCAATTTTTAAGCGGAGTTTAACAGGTTTGAATTCAGAGTTTTTCTTTTCGTAGACTAGTTGCCTCACCAAGCCTGAAGAACCTAGCCTGCCCTACTATTTACCCATAGCTGGAGGGAGAATAATTGGATTCATACATTTCCCAAGGGTATCAGTGCTATGGTCAAATGCAATTATATCATCAGTTATAACTGTTTTTCATTTGCAACCAGAACTTACGCACCTTTTCGTTAGAGAAATGTAAAAAGAAATTGCCCAGTTCATTCGATTTAAAACCATGAACTCTAACCCTTTTTTTAGTGCAATACGGAGATGCAGTCAGGTAGATAGTTGTCCATGAACTCTACCTGTTTCACTCGAAGAGGAGAGAAGTTTAGGGCCGAGTCATACTGATTGAGAAGAACCAACCAATAAATGTTGCAGTTTAACAAACTAGCACTCTGAAGAGCCGGAGGAACCATACGCAAGTATTAATATTCTGTAGGGAAAAATCACTGGCACCAGATATAAATCTCAGCTGCAATAAAAAAAAAAAATGTTACTGATATGATTGTTTGAACGATTCTACAAAAATGCCAGACATAAATAAATAAACAAATAAAAAAAAAATAGAAGTCAAATCCTGTGATAATCTTTGCAAAGCTTTTATCATATGAATACATTACCAAATGAAGTTTAAATTGATTTTCCTTCAGGGGAGTGGCTGAGTGGCTAACCCATTGTACCATGACATCGTAGTCAGCAAGTTCGAACTCCAGCCGTGCTATTATGTTCACTTAAAAAAAAAGTGTGAAGAACCCCTTCTTTGCCATTACTCCAACGTCCACTCTGACCCGGAGTGGCAGTAACTGTTGGGATTTAATTTATGGGCTGAATAGATCGGTTTATAAATCATTCATAGTCGATAGTAAACCGGACATTGGCATGATGGTTAGAGTGTTTATCAATGGCCCGGGAGACCTAGGTTCAATCCGAGATCGAGTCATTCCAAAGACTCAAAAAAATGGTACTTGATGCCTCTTTGCTTAACACTCAGCATTATAAGGTACGGATCAAGGGTAAAGTGGAACAATCCATGGAATGGAGTAGCGCCCTCACCTACACCTTGGTGTAGTAGCTATCGAAAAGGGAGCCTTCGGGTCACCCTCGACTTAGGTCGCCAACTTTACTTTTTACTTATATTCGATAGGATTGTATAAAAAACGACTCTTAAGAAACAACTACACAAAAAAATGGGAAGTGTCCTCGTGATGTAGTGGCTAACATACCGGACTGCGATATCATAGTAAGCAAGTTCAAACTCCAGTGGCGTCATTATGTTCACTTTCAGACAAATACCCTTAGAAAAGGTATGAACTCCCTTATCCCCGCCTGCTATGGATTAAATTGCCACCACTGTTCATCTACTAGGATGACTTTAGAATTAAATAACCCATGAAGGTTGATATGCCATTAAAGTAAGAAAACAAACCTACTGGGAAGAAAAATGAAAGATTTATATATGCGTTGCATAAAATGGAAATATGTCGATTTTAAGGCGCTTGTGGTGTAACGATTATCGTCGTAGTTGGTGGACTCGGCCACCGTGTTAAAAACCTGAATGAGGCTGTTTGTATTTCACATTGCATTAATACCCTTGGAAAAAAGTATGAATCCAATTATTTCCCTCTGGTCAGATAGTAGGATAGATAGGGCTCTTTAACCTTGGTATGTCAACCGAGATAGGAGAAGGAAAACTCTGAATCTAAATCGGTCGTATCAATGTTATATATTCATTTAGGAGGTGCCCGTGGTATAATGGTTATCGTCGCAGGACGTGGACACGGCGACACGAGTTCAAACCCTGGACCAGACTGATTGCATTTCACATAGCACTAATACCCTTGGGAAACGTATGAATCCATATTCTCCCTCCAGCTATGGGTAAATAGTAGGGCAGACTAGGTTCTTCAGCCTTGTTGAGGCAACTAGTCTAGGAGAAGGAAAACTCTGAATTGAAACCTGCTAAACTCCGCTTAAAAATTGACCTTGTGTCATACCCTGCCCGAGCGGAGGGGTTGGTAAATATGGTTATATATTCATAAGCATCTCAATCACAAACGATATACATATGCAAAAAACACAGGCGGATTCCGTTGTTCAGGTACGAACGTTTATTAACTTCTGGACTTCTTCGACACGAGGAGAGAGACACAATTCTTAAAAGTCTTTCGTACTATGCTAACAAAACTCCCAACTGCCTAGTCGGACTTCAACTTCTCAACATCATGGTCGGACCCCAACTTCTCACCATCATGGTCGGAACTCAACTTTTCAACTGTCTGCCTCAATGGTAGACAACCCAACTGTCTGTCTACTTGGTTCACAAGTCAACCTTCAAACTCCCGACTCCATTGGAGAGAACTCAATTCTCTGTACTACAATGGCAGAGACCAAATTGTCTCCTGTCTGGCCCCCAGTCAACACCAAACTGACGTCTTTTTCAAAATTCCCAAATTCTCGGCCCATCGCTTCCGGGCATGATGTCATTCACACTCCAGCCTCATTTCTTATCTGGGGTTTATTATGACAATTGTGATTGTCATATCCTCTGCGCACGAGCGTAAACTGTACCCAATGTCTATGCACCTGAATTAAGAGCCGAATAGTTGAAAGCCCAACCAAACTGAATGATAAAGTTTAATTAACGAAAAATGATTTATATAAAAAGATAATTCTGTAATTATGTAACAATCAAGAGAGGAACTAGCTCTGCCTTTATGTTTCTGCCCAAAGCATTATAGATGACTAGAGCAAACCAGACTGCGGGACCAGTGAAGTAAAATGATGTAATTTACAAATGGTATTAGATTTACTTGATTGTAACTTGATTAATTTAATTTTCAGTTTCAATTTTGATAAATTGTTTTCCCCAATCGATTACTTTCCATTGAACTTCCAACTCACAGGAAGCCGATATTACGTGCCTTGCAAATAGAGATGAACCTGAAAAGAAATCAGCACTCGAAAAAAATCTTTGGATGACCCATTCGACCAATAATCAATATTCTGAAATGCATATGAAAACATCCAAAAACAAGTAGCCCAGTCGGCTGGGCAATAGAATACGCCGATTGCATATCAGCAGAAACGAAAGAACCTCACCCCCCAGCAAACGAGTGTCCTGGATTTAGCATTAAACTGCATCCGATGGTGAAGCTCTGGTTCTGGAGCTTTAGGGAAAGTGGAGTACTCCTTCATTGCTATTACTCCCAGGTCTACTCTGATGCGGATGTTAGTTGGTTGGCTGGTTGGTTTTTATGGCATATCAACCTTTGTTGGTTATTTAACGCCAAATCCATTTTTATGCAAATAGTCAGCTCTATTTCAAACAATTCAGTTTAGCATGAGTATACAGTTTAATTGTCAAAATAGTTCTAATTCAGCTAATTCAGTTTAGTATAAGTACAGATTTTGTTTACATACAGTTAAATGTCACAACAGTTCTACATTAAACAATTCAATTTAGTGTTAGTACAGTTTTAATGTCAAAAGCAGTTTCATTTCAAACAATTCAGTTTGGCATTAGCACGCTGTTTAAATGTAAGTACAGTTTAATTGTCAAAATATTTCTATTTAAGTTATTCAGTTTAGTCATACAGCAAACAATTTCAAACTATTTCAAACAATTTGGTTTAGCATAAGTATGCAGTTAGTTCTATTTAACTCATAGATAGAGCCCTATCAGGTGCTACCACTCCGGGCCAGAGTGGACCTGGGAGTAATGGCAACGAAGGGGTACTTCGCATTTCCCAAAGCTCCGGCATCACTGAAACCTTACCATCAGATTGTTTAGTGTCATATCTAGGACAATCGTTGGGGGGTCTCACCCCTCTGCAGAGGTGCAGTCGGTGTATTCTACAGCCCCAGCCGACTGGGCAACTCTGACGTGGAGTGGTAGTACTTCTTAGAGTCCCATCAATTGGTCAAATAGAAATATTTAAAGAGTGCGAAAGCAAAATATGAGATAATTTTTAAAACGTTTTTTTTTAGTCTGATTACTCCATTCACAGAGGAAAGATGGAACAAATCCTACTAGCGTACGGCATACCTAAAGAAACCGTAGCGGCAATAACGATTCTCTATAGAAACACTAAAGTAAAAGTACGATCACCAGATGGAGACACAGAATACTTCGACATTGTAGCAGGAGTACTACAAGGGGACACGCTGGCTCCGTATCTCTTTATCATTTGTCTAGACTACGTACTTAGAACATCGATTGACAAAATCAAAGAGAATGGCTTCGAACTGACGAAGAAAAGAAGCAGAAGATACCCCGCAACAACAATTACCGACGCCGACTACGCCGATGACATAGCGATACTGGCAAATACACCTGACCAAGCCGAAAAACTTCTGCATAGTTTGGAACGAGCAGCAGCAAGCATAGGCCTCCATGTTAATGCACACAAAACGGAATATATGTGCTATAACCAAACGGGGGACATCTCCACTCTAAAAGGAACCCCTCTTAAACTAGTAGACAAATTCACGTACCTAGGAAGCAGCGTCGAATCAACCGAAAAGGACATCGAAACGAGGTTAACGAAAGCATGGACAGCTATCAATAGGCTATCGACTATATGGAAATCAGACCTAACCGATAAAATGAAACGCAGTTTCTTCCAGGCAGCGGTCACATCGATACTGCTATATGGATGCACTACATGGACGCTAACAAAACGGCTGGAGAAGAAACTAGATGGCAATTACACAAGAATTCTACGTGCAATACTGAACAAGTCCTGGCAGCAACACCCCACAAGACACCAACTGTACGGCCACCTACCCCCTATCACGAAAACTATTCAAGTTAGGCGAACCAGACATGCAGGACATTGCTGGAGAAGCAGAGATGAACTCATAAGAGATGTACTCTTATGGATCCCCACACACGGCCGCGCAAAAGCAGGACGACCAGCACGAACGTACATTCAGCAGCTATGTGAGGATACAGGTTGTTGTCCTGAAGACCTACCTAGGGCGATGAACGATAGGGAGGAGTGGCGAGAGAGGGTCAGGGATATCCGTGCTGCCAGCACGATATGATGATGATGATGAGTTCATATCAAATAAATTACTGCTAAGAACTAGTAGACGCTATATATGCGTGAGATTTCGAATTATACCACAAGATGGATGTTCTTCACTTTGTTAAACAAAGAACACCACATAAGTGTTAGAATTTTTGCTCGTCCAACATATGGACGTACTTGACAAGCCGATGTAAGTCGTTTCCCTCACTTTTTCCAACGATGCTCTTGGTCAATTAACTTGACTACATCCCAAAGGAATTAATCTGTACATTTCTTCCTGTTCGCTGTACAAGATTTCTTTCAGTATAAATTTGATTATAGATTTCTTATGGAACATATGGTGGTGTCTGAAAATATCTATTTTTGCAAAATACAGAAAATGAAACACATAGGGGAGGTAGGGTCTTGAAAATGCTGCTCTTTACTATCTTAATGTTTGTCTAGCCATAATCACTACCAAAAACATATTTGTGCCCTATCGGTGGGGCTTATAGTATGCTAAGGAATAATACTCCCCTTCACGTTAAAAAGGGGTTTCCTGGGTATGAAACTAAACTGCATCTGATAGTGAGGTTCCAGTTCTGGATTTCTGAGTTGTACCCCTTTATTAGTATTACTCCCAGGTCCACTCCGACCCAAAGTGTTGGTAACTGTGAAGGTCTCATCTATGGGTCAAATACGTCTGTTTAAGAATTATTACTATTTGATGGGAACGTACGCCAAAAATAAAACAACAAACTAGCAAAAATAAACAAGCAAACAAAAAAAAATCTAAGGAAACTTCATAACAATGTAAATATGAACGTACAATGAAGGCAATACTCGAATATCCACATAAAATAACCCTAGACGGGTTGATATGCCGTGAAAATCAATCAATCATTCAATCAAAAACATTGCCTTTTTTGTTTACCACATCATAGTATTTTTTCTAAAAATTTCTTTAACTCCACGATTACCACAAAGCAACTACTCTCTGAAATACTAACAATTCCCATATTTACGGATTCGTACAGATGTGGGTAAATGGATTGATATATATATATATATATATATATATATATATATATATATTATAGTTTTCCCTGATTATTTTATGCAATGAAAGATACTTTAAAAAATTGCTACTATCAGTTCCTTGTAACAGTCTACTATGGCAGAATAGCGAGTTCGTATTTACCTAACTCCCCCTCCAAGGTTAGTGTTGTATAACCAAAACGATATCAATAGTGTTGTATAACCAAAACGATATCAATAACAACAATTATACAGATACATGCAGAGTCTGTCGTTTTAGATACGAACGGGTTTATTGATTTCTGGTTTCGGTCCTTCGACAGGAGGAGGGAGACACAAATCTTAAAAGCCTATACTAACCATACTATGCTGACCCCATCCCCAATGAGCGGCGCATCTTGTGATGTTTTAAGATCTCTGCCGGTAGAGATCCGAAAAACTCAACCGCACTCTCAACCGTAGAAAACTCATCTATTTCTTTTCGAAATCCTCAAATTCTCAAGACAATCTCTTCTGGGCATGATATCATCCACACTGCAGCCGCATTTCCTATCTGGGGTTTTATTATGACATATAATGATTGTCTTATCCTTTCCACGCGGGCGTAAGAATGCACCATCTGACTATGCACCTGGACTAAGAAACCCGTGTAGTTCAAAGCTTTACCAAACTAAATAAGGTTTGGTTTGGTTTGTTGGGTTTTATGGCATATTAACCTTTGTAGGTTATTTAACGCCAAATCCATTTTTATGGGAATAATCTGTTCTATTTAAAACAATTCAGTTAAGCATAAGTACACAGTTTGTCAAAAACATTTCTATTTCAAACTATTCAAGCAGTTATATGTAACAAATCAGTTAAGTGTAAAGACAGTTTTAATGTCAAAAACAGTTCTATTTCAAATAATTCAGTTAAGCATAATCACGTAGTTTAAATGTAAGTACGGTTTAATTGTGAAAAACATTTCTATTTCAAGCTATTCAGTTTACTCAAACAATTCAGTTTAGCATAAGTATGCTGTTGGTTCTATTTAACCCATAGATAGGGCCCTATCAGGTGCTGCGACTCCGGGACAGAGTGGACCTGGGAGCAATGGCAATGAAGGGGTACTCCGCATTCCCCAAAGCTCCAGCACTGCTGGAACCTCACCATCATACTGTTTAGTGTCATATCCAGGACACTCGCTTGGGGGGGGGGTCTTACCCCTCTGCAGAGGTGCAGTCAGTGTATTCTACAGCCCCAGCTGACTGGGCAGCAAACTAAATAATAAAATACAATTGAAAAATGATTGATATAAAAAAATCATTCCTTAATTATATAACATTAGGATGTTACACAAGGTCAATTTTTAGGAGGAGAGGAGCTGGTTTGAATTCAGAGTTTTCCTTTTTCTAGACTGGTTGACTTACGAAAGCTAAAGAACTCAGTCTACCCTACTATTTATTCATAGCTGGAGAGGCGGGAAAACAAATGGATTTCTCAAGGGCATTAGTGCGAAGTGAAAACACGAATTACTTCGTTCAGGATTTGAACTCGAGTCACCGATTCCGTTTCAAACGATGATAACCGTTACATTACTACGCCACATCGTATCAGAATAGCAAGTAACTTGATCGAAAGATCTATATGCAAAAATAACAATAGAAATACATTTTCGGAAACATACCCAAATCATAAGAGAACTTTACTTTTTAATGAAGTGGGGAAAGAATGAAGGAAAGACATAAATAAGGCTTTGGTTTGATGTCTTTGTTTAACGGCATATCAACCTTCATAAGTTATTCAATGCCAAAGCCATCCGTGTAGAAGAACACATAGCGTAACAGTTATAGGCGTTGGTTCACTAAGCTTCTAAGGAGACAGTCATCTGGAGGTTGCAGGTTCAATCCTGACTGCAGGCGAGTATCAATACAGGAAGACTTAAAGCTTCTACCCGGGTATGGCTAACGGAATCAGAACAGGCGACCCCCGTAGATTCAATAAAGGACGTAGTTCGAAGTTCCTTGTAGGTTCCCGATTTCAACAAACACCTGAAGAAGACCGGAGGACATATCAGCCGAAACTGATATTTATTTCCACAACAATAACAGTAAAGATGAAGACAATAGTTCGAAAACCCTTAATGATAAAAAACGCTAATAGTACTATTCAACTCATAATCTGGGATATAAAGGGTTCATACCTTTCCACCCCCCCAAAAAAAAACCATAACAATTCGAAAGTGAATGTTATAGCGTTAGTAGGTTTCGAACTCGTTTACTACAATGTCACAGTCTAGCATGCTAGCTACTACACTACATTGGATAAGTGAGTAAGGTAAAAGAATAAACATGTACATACATTAAACTGTTTTTCAAGGACTATTCTATTATTTCTGGGAAACATGAACAAATGCTTCAACAAATCTCTGTGGCGTAGTGGTTAAAGTGCTGGACTCCGGCAATAAAGTTAATGGGTTCGTACTACATTCGAACGCTTACGTTCACTTTCAGACTAATCGTCTTGGGAAAAGAGTTATACCCCACATATGGGTTTCCCTTGAATGTTATTATATGAATATATTCTCTTTATACAAATATCTTTATAAACATATTACAATAATTTTTATAATATATTATATTATATTTTTATTATATTATATTTATTATATTCATATAAATATTTATTTTGTATAAAGATATATATATATATATATATATATATATATATATATATATATATAAAGCTATTGAATACAAGATCGTTTTCCCTGTATAATAAAGCCAATAATATTTGTATAATAAAGCCAATGTACATACATTCTCACGTCAAAACTGTTTTTAAAAATCTATTCTACTTGAATGAACTTGTGGAAAACATGAATTTATTACTTCAACGAGTCTGTGTGGTGTAGTGGTTACAGTGCTGGACTCTGGCCATAAAGTAAGGGAGTTCAAACACCAGTCAAGCCACTACGTTCACTTTCAGACTAATGCCCTTGGAAAAGGTATTAAACCCCCTTATCCCCCAGGTATTGGATAAATAGTATTACTATTGTTTTTCTGTAAGGCTAACAGTGGCATTAAATAACCGGCCAGGGTTGAAATGCTATTAAAACAAAGAAATCAAATACCACAAGATGAAACCAGACATTTCACAATTGCCAAACATTTATCCACTTTTCACCAAATTCCGAAGAACAGGGCCTTTGTGTATTTGCAGGAGTCTTTTGATCATCTGCGTAGTCTGCATTATTAATACGAGGATCATTAGATAAGTTTCCAGACTTTTTTCGTATGGACACTTTTATTGATAGTATACACATGAAACTCTAGTCCCCTTCGAACTAATCTCCTCCGGCTGCAATACACTTGTTGTACCGTTCCAACAACTACTGGAACGCCCCATCGAAGTCCTCTTGTGTAAGCGTGTCAATGACCTTCGTCACAGCCTCTTTCATCTCCTTAATTGTCTCATAACGACAGCCTGTGAGCTTAGGGAATAACCAAAAGTCACAGGGAGCAAGGTCTGGACTATAGGGACGGTGAGGAAGTGTCTTGATGCCCATCTTGGTCAAATAGACTGTGACAAGGATGGAGTTGTTGACTGGTGCATTGTCCTGGTGGAAATGCCACTGACCCAATTTGAAGAGTGCTGCCCTCTTCCGACGGAATCTCTTCCTGAACTGCCTTAAAACCTCAACCTAGTATTCCTTGTTGACTGTCTGTCCAGTGGGAACCCAGTGCATGTAGATCATGCCAGTGCTGTCAAAAAAAAAAAAAAAAGGATCATCAAAATTTGGTGGGTGGATTTGCTCTGTCTGGCCTTCTTGGGTCTGGGAGAGTTAGCAAGCTTCCACTGGGAACTCTGTTTCTTGGTCTCTGGGTCATAGCAGTAGATCCAGCTTTCATCGCATGGCATTTTTTCCAAGTTTAAAACAGAATTTTATTGCATATCGTTCTTCTAAAGTCCAGATTGCATTTTTGAAATCCACCAGCTGTGACAATCCGGCTTTAGTAGGGTGTATTCCAATTCCTGCTGTAGCTGTTCATTTGAACCTGAAATCATAAGATGTATAGCAATAAGATACTGAATTTTCAAGAGTCTACGACAATTTTAAATGCCTGTATAAAAACATCTGGAAACTTATTGAATGTACCACGTAGTTTCCGCTGGATATTCTCTGTTTCTTTAGTGTGAAACCATTTTCTTTCATTGATGTTCATAGTTTATGGGTTTTGACAGATTCTGAACAGAAATGGCGCCAATGTATCTCCTTGCAAAACTAAGGTGACAACGTCAAAGAAATCAGTGTCACCATCTGGTGAGCTAACCACGAATCATTATTGTAGTTGCATTTCTTTTGAAAATCATATGTTAGAAGTATTTCCTCCATATTTCTTCTGTGTATGGAATCAAATGCCTCGAAGAAATCTATTAAAAAGAACCAGGAACAGGCAGTAAAATGCGTTGGTCTCTGCGTGAAGGTGTTTTAATCAATATGATGCCATCTCCTCATTAAATGCCAAGCTTCTGAAATTAGTTGACCAGTTCATATACCTCGGTAGCAATATCTCATTTACTGGAAGCACTATCAACATAGGTGAAGCATAGACTGTTATTGATTGGGTAACAATCATATGGAAATCTGATCTCTCCGATAAAATGAAACGGGAATTTCTTAAGCTGTAACTGTGTTAGTACTACTGTATGGTTTCATCACTTGGACGCTTATAAGATTCTTGGTGTAAAAGCATGATAGGAACTACAGAAGATGTTGCGTTCTGTTTTGAACAAACCCTGGAAGAAACATCCTACAAAACAGTAGTTGTATGACTACATACTTCCCATCTCACAAACCATGCAAGAAAGAAGACCAAAAAAATGCAGGACACTTTTGGAGAAAGGATATACTCCTAAGTGACGTTCTCCTATAAACACTGGATTCTGTCTAGAGGACTTAACAAGTGCGACGGTTGATTAAGACGGATGGCGATCGAGAATAAAAAGGAATCCGTGCTGTCACTACACCTTGAAGATGATGAAGTCTTATCTAGAAATATTAGATAAAGTTTAGCTGCCATAAAACTAATCCGTAGTTAATCTATTTTAAAATGAAATCTTGAAAAACATTAAAAGCCGTCACTACACACTGATATTGAAGTGACCACACCTATCATCGTATTTGAGGCCCATCAAGTAATTATCAAAATTATTGAAACTAATATTAATGGCATTGTACTCGATGGGTGCCATCTGCGTGGTCTAACAACTTCCATCTATCGGGAGCTGCCACTGCTGTGTTGATGATGTTAATGATGATCAATTATCTTAGTGGTTGAGGGAAAACGAAGACATAATTCACTTCAAATATGCGACCTTCCGTTGGTTCCAGAATAGGATCATTGCACACATTTATATCCTCCAATATACAATCCATTGTATGACGTTGCTTCAAGTACAGGACCTTCCATGTCTGGTTCCATTTTGTAGTATCTGTTTTTTTTTATTTAATAAGTGAGTTCGTGGAAATATTTGAAAAAGGAGTTGAGGTGAAGATTCAATAGTCTTTCGTGTTCAAGCAAATCTTTCTTTATTGTAGGAGAAGCTCGTATTTCGCTGGTTTGTTCCGTCTTGGTTCTCCCTACGGCTTCACTTGCTCGACTATATCTGGCTTCAAGTCCCTGACTTTGAAAATCAATTTTCTTTTTGGGAGGAGCGTTTCTCTGAGCAGGAAACATCCCCAATTTTCGTCTGTGTAGGCGGTATGCGTGACCCGTTCTCCTGATCACCTAGATGATTGATAGAGCTTTTGTTAATTTTAGCAACTTTACGTTTTCGCCCTCTGGTGTTAAATATAGGCGTGTGAGTTGTAATCAAGAATTTAATCGAATTTATGCTTTCGATCAGACTTGTCAGCCCGCCTCTCTTCCGGTTACAGTGATTTTCTTTTTTAATTGCTTATCATATCGCACTTACTGACCACTTGATTATTTGCTTTCCCGTGTATATATTACCGTAAACTGCGGCAAATAGGACGACATTTTAAGCCTAAAAATCTCTACAAAAATAGAGGCAGACTTATACAGCAGGGATAAAGTCAGAATGTTCATCAGAAAGTGGTCAATCTGCGGTAAAGGTGTAATATGGTTAAGGATGGTAATTGATTATATTAGTTAATCGTTTTAATTTTAGTGCTAAATTGTGAATTCGTTAAAAAAAACTAGACAGAGTTGAAGTGTAAGTCGCTTGCGAAGGTCAGGTAGATGCCCCCCGGGTCTAGTTGACTTCAGTTAGCCTGTCTTAACAAAAGTTCTGTTATGAAATCGATTGTAGGCCGGATACTGGAAATAATCAATTTGAATGCGATGACAGCCGATTTAATGGTGACGTATTTATGGTCGAGTCATACCAAAAACTCAAAAAATGGTGCTTGATGTTTTTAAGTAACAACAAATACCTTTCACTCTATTCCTCTTAAGTTCGTAGATGACTATGTGAATGTTGCAGACCAAAATAAATTTTCGTATCAAAAGAAACAACGGAATCGCAAAGTATCATATTTATCATAAGGTAACAAAGGTTTGCATTTTATCCCGGCCGTATAAGTTGACCCCTAATTTTGTTGAGACTTTTAAAGGCTTAAAAAAATCGACTTACTCGCCGAATATACGGTATTAATTTACGAAGCTCTTTACTTCGATTTGGCACAAGGCCGAATAAATGGGACACCCAATGAGACTGGAACTCACTCGTGTAGCTCGCCGAATATACGGTAGTTATTTTTCTGTTCACCCATCCCTTGAGTAACATTGTAAGCAAATAGTAAGTAAGTAATGTTGGCGACCTAAGTCGAGGGCGACCCGAAGGCTCCCTTTTCGATAGCTACTACACCGAGGTGTAGAGGAGGGCGCTACTCCTTTCCCTGGATTGCTCCACTTTACCCTTGATCCTTGCCTTATAATACTGAGTGTTAAGTTAGGGGGCATCAAGTACCATTTTTCGAGTCTTTGGTATGACTCGACCTGGTCTCCCGAACCATTGGCCCACATTCTACTCATTAGACCCGGTGAAACAAATAGTACCGATTGCGAATAGATAAGTTATCCCTGCGAAAAAAAAAAACAAAAAAAAAACAGGGGCCAGAAAAAAATACGAGTTGACAAGTTTCAACATCTCGTCTAATGCACTAGATGTAACGAGAACGAGATATGCTTGATCTAGCACTCCGAACCGTGGTGTATAGCCGAGGTTACCAGTGATCGGCAGTCTAAGTGGTGACGAGGGCTGGTTGGGAGATGTTACCCACCCGTGGTGGAGGTGACAGTGGAGGTGTTCTATGAACGCCAATAAAAGTGGATGGGATTTCTCTGTCGGCTCTCTTTTGGTGGCTGCGTGGACTGAGAACGAAGAACGAACCAAAAATATGGGAAGAGTCAGTTCCCACTGAAACGAATTAACTAACTAGCACATTTTGCCCTATGATTCCACCTTATTCCCCGGCTTCAGAAATTGAACAGAGTGAATAAAGCAACTGTGGTTCTAACGCTTTGGTCGAGTTGAGTTTTTTGTTTGTTTTTTCTTCCTCACCCGAAGATCAGCCAGTATTTTCCCCGTACTTGTTTACAACATTATCACATCCAAGAGAACCATTCCAATTAATTCCTGTTTACTGCCTATTTTCTGGTTTGGTAGCGTGAATCAAAATGCTTGGTTATATGATATGTTGATGTGGCTAAAGACTGTGGTAAGGAGTTCAACCAGCATTTTCTTGATCACCCAATCAAGCGTCTTTAACTCCGTCGAAGATCTCAGCTGAATAGCCAGGTCTTGGAGTTTGGGGAATGTCAAGCAACCCTTCATTACCATTACTCTCAAGTCCATTCTGAACCGGATTGGACCCCATTTAAGAGTCAAAATGAAATGTTTACTCCGGACTATTGATATCAAATAGAATTATTAGCGGGGGTGTCCTCGTGGTGTGATGGTTAAAGCGATGGACTGCGGAATCTTAGTACGCGAGTTCGTACTCCAGTCGCGCTATTACGTTCACTTTCGGGCAAATACCCTTGGGAAAGGTATGAAACCCCTTATCCTCCCAGCTATGGGTTAAATAGTACCACTGTTGTTCTCCTAGGAGAAGGTCTTTGGCATTAAATAACCTAAAAAGAGTTGATATGCTATTAAACAAACAAACAGAATTATTAGTGTTAGATTGCAATACTTGAAACCATTTAATTGAGTGCAAACTAATGGTTAATATCAAATAGTATTATTAGTATTTGATTGCAATATTTAAAAACCATTTACCTGTGTGCAAACAAATGAGGTATGCCTCGTTTAAGAATAATGTTATCAACGAACTATTCGTTTACAAATTCCCCTTTTCCGGTAAATATCTTATCTGTTAACTTTTGCTTACATTCATTTAAAACTTCATCCACCTTTTTCCTGCAACTACTGTTTTTCTACTTTTTAGATTTTTAATTTATAGACATATCAATTAGCATAGGTTTAATTTTGATTCAATAATGATTTATTATTTACGTATATATTAGCTTATTTCCGCTTCCTTTTTCCTTCCCTTTTCTCTTTTCCTACATTTCCTCTCTCCTCTCGCTTCTATTTCCTTTCTCTCTCATTCTTCCGTTCTTTTTCTTTTCTTTTCTTCCTTCTATCTCCTTTTGATTCCTTATTTCTCTTAATCGTTCTGTTTGTTTAATGTCATTGTCTTAAATAGTCACAAGACATATTTTTAAATACGAACGCTGATTTATTGATTAAACGGTTACCCCTTTCTTTGTATATATAATTTCCCCCTTGTTTTGCATTTAAAAATCCATCGGTGATTTAGCATCACTAACATCCTTTTAATACCTGATGATGGTTCATTAGAACCAAAACGTTATAACATCGACTTTCTTTTAAATTTGATTCTTCTCTTTGGAATACCATGTTTTTCAAATTCTCTCTCTCTCTCTCTCTCTCTCTCTCTTGTTCTCTCTCTCTCTCAATATATGTGCTTGTGTGTGTTTATGTGTGTGTGTGTGTGTGTGTGTTCATGCGTATTTGTGTGTTAGAGTGTGTGTTAGTATCGCGTAGGAAAGGGTGCTTGGTGGTTGTCAGTTATTCGTCTGAGCGATCATCTGTTATGTGGGGCATGATAGGAAGGCTGCGTGGTTATTTACGCAGCTATATTGTATCAGTTTTGGGATTTGTTTATCTATTTTCTACTTTAGAGTTTTTCACATTAGTGTTTGCTGATGGTTTTTCTCTGGAGTTTGAGTTACAGCAAATCTCCTCAAGTCTCCAGGACTCGTCTCAGTATTCTGGTCGTCCTCAGCAATGCTGTCGTTTGGACAGTCTCCACCCGTCCGCCAATTTCCAAGTCCTCCAGGCCCTTAATAATCATTTAGTTACTGTGCCTAACGCACCAATAACAATTGGCACAATCGTTACTTTCATGTTCCACAGCTTTTTTATTTCTCTAGCAAGGTTGAGGTACTTATTCTTCTTTTCACTTTCCTTCAGATTTATTCTGTGGTCCGCCGGGACAGCAATGTCGACAATTTTGCAGATTCTTATTTTTTTGTTGATTATTATGAGGTCTGGTCTTCTGGCCTGGATTAAGAGATCCGTTTGTATGTTAAAGTCCCATAGGAGTTTATGTGAGTCATTTTCTAGGACAGGTTTCGGGTTGTGCATATACCATTTGTTGGTATGGTCGAATTGAAATTTCCTGCACATTTCCCAGTGGATCACCTTGCCGACCCAGTCGTGTCTCGCCTTACACTCCTTCTGTGCTAATTTGTTGCATTCGCTTATTATGTAATTGATCGTTTTGTCTCTGTCACCGCATAGCATACATTTACTGTTTTGTTGCGTCTTATCTATTCTCGCTTTGATAGGATTGGTTCTTATGGCATTGTCCTGTGCCGCTATTAGGAGGAATTCCGTTTCTCTCTTAAGGTTTCCTTTTCTTAGCCAGAGCCAGGTTTTCTGGTGTGTATTATTATTACTACTACTACTACTACTACTCTATAGAGTTTTCATTCATTATTATTATTATTATTATTAGACTGGTCCATTGGCCTAGTGAGTAAAGAGTTCGCCAATGGCTCGGGGGACCGGGGTTCAGTCGAGTCATACCAAAGACTCAAAAAAATGGTACTTGATACTTTCTTGCTTAACACTCAGCATTATAAGGTACGGATCAAGGGTAAAGTGGAACAATCCAGGGAAAGGAATAGCGTCCTTCCCTACAAGTCGGTGTAGTAGCTATTGAAAAGGGAGCCTTCAGATCACCCTCTATTAAGATCGCTAAATTTACTATTATTATCTTTATTTTACTCTTATGAGTTTTTTTTTTAACTCCGGGGTTAACAGATGGTTTCTCACTGGAGTTTGAGTGACAGCAAGTGTCTAGAACTCAACTCAGTATTCTGGCCGATCTTAATAATGCTGTATTCCGGATAGTCCTTTTATTTCCAAGTCTTCCAGGCCGAACCGATCCTTTGTTCGAGGTGCACCAACTACAATTGATATCACCGTCAGTCACCATCATGTTCTATCGTGCTTTTAGTTCTCTAGCAAGGTCTAGGTACTTTTCGTTTTCTTTTATTTTTACTCTGTGGTCTGCCGGGACAGCAAAGTCCTCTAATCGACAGGTTCTCTCTTTTTTTTTTTTTTTTTTGTTGTTGACTATTATTTGGTCTGATCGTCTGGCCGAGATTAGGTGACCTGTTTGTATCTCAAAATGCCAGGGAATTTTGGGTGTCTCCTTATCCCGGAGGGATTCTGGGTTGTGCATATACCACTTGTTCGTATGGTCAAATTTCTATTTCTTGAAAAATTCCCTGTGGATCACCTTCTCTGACTAGTCACGTCTAGTCTTATACTCTTTTTGCGCTAAATTGCTGCATTCGCTTATTATTTAATCCCTTTATCACATAACCTTCATTTATTATTTGGTTACGTCTTATTTATTTTTGGTTTAGCATAGTTGATCCTTATGGCATTGTTTAGATTCAGTTTTTGTCTTTAGGTTTCACTTTTTTAGCCTATTATTTACTCCTTTAGATATTTTCACTTTAGATGGTCTTTCACTGGAGTTTGAGTGACAGCAAGTCTCCTCAAGTCTCCAGGACTCTTCTCACTATTCTGGCCGTTCTCAATAATGCTGTCATTTGCATGGTCTTTACTCGTCCGACAACTTCCAAGTCCTCCAGTGCTTTCAATAATCGTTTTGTTACTGTACCAAAAGCACCAATCCCAATTGTCACCTTCAGATTCCATAGATTTTCAATTCTCTAGTAAGGTCGAGGTACTTATCCTTCTTTTCACATTATTTCGGTTTCATTCAGTGATCAGCCGGGACAGCAACATCGGCAATTCTTAAAATTCTCTTCTTTTTGTTGAATATTATAAGGTCTGGTCTTCTGACCGAGATTAGGTGATCCGTCTTTTCGTCAAAGTCCCATAGGAGTTTATGTGTGTCATTTTCTAGGATATATGCTGGGTTGTGCATATACATTTGTTCGTATGATCAAATTAAAAATTTTCCTACATCTCTCTGTGGGTCATTATTATTATGATTATTATTATAATTACTCATTAGAGTTTTTCACTGGAGTCTGAGTGGCAGCAAGTCTCCTCAAGTCTCCAGGACTCGTCTCAGGATTCTGGCCGTTCTCAGCAATACTGTCGTTTGGATAGTCTCTACCCGTCCGCCAACTTTTAAGCCCTCCAGGCCTTTTAATAATCCTTCAGTTATTGTGCTTAAAGCACCAATCATTATTATTTCACATGAATCTGAGTGACAGTAAATCTCTTCAAATCTCCAGGACCCTTCTTAGTACTCTGTCTGATCTCAGTTGTCTAGATAGTCTTGATTCTTTCACTGATTTTCAGTTTTTAGTGTTCCTTCTCCAAGACTTTGAAGACCTCCCAAGCATACTAACTATAATTAGTATCGCTGTCACTCTCATTTTCTACAACTTTTTTTGTTTTCTGGCGAGGTCTAAGTATTTGTCTATCTCTTCTCTCAAAGGAATAAATTGGAGGGAAAAAATTCGCGCAAAAAAACAAACAAATTTTAGCGAAAACTAATAAATTTTTCTCCCTCAATACTCCCATACTTTTAGACGATTTTTCTTTTTCCTTTTTGATATTCTATTATAGTCAATGTCTTTGATGAAACGGGTTACGCCTGAACCCCTCCCTCTCTCTCTCCCTCCCTCCCTCCATCCATCCCCCCCTTTACTTCCCTTCCATTTTCTCTGACTCAACCCCCACTTTCTTCATATTTCTCTCTTTCTCACTGAAATTAATCCAGCTCTGTCTGGTCAAATCGCTGATAAAATCTGATCCACTTGATAGTGCCTAGCCTTGATCATCTATCCAGATTGTCACAGTCAAAACCAGTAGCCTCTACCACCATCACTCATATCTATATCTATCTATCTATCTCCCTTTTCTTTCCTTGTCTCTCTCTTGTCCTTAGACCCTTTTCTTCCCTTTATATTTTATATTTTTATCATTATTTTATTTATTTCCTCAATTGCTAAAATGTAAAAAAACTCAAAAATTTTTAGTCTGAAGAAGTTCTTCCTTAAAAAAAGAACGAATATTACTGATAAACTCGTCGTACGTGTTTGACTTATCAAATTTTCTACGTATTTTAATGATATATAAATATAAATTCGTCCCTACTATTTTAAGGGTAGGCTCCGTGACGTAGTAGCTAACATAATGGACTGTGAAATAATAGTGAGTAATGACCTTCTACCTGAATGCCATTGGTACAAAATAGCCAACGAAGTTTGATATGCCATTAAACAAAGAATCCAAAACCAAACCGTTATATACGAAGATCATTAAATAAGTTTCCAGACTTTGTTCGTATGGGCACTTTTATTGTTAGTACACACATGAAACTCTATTCCCCTTCGAACTAATCTCCTCCGGTTGCAATGCACTTGTTGTACCGTTCCAATAACTTCTGGAAGGCTCCATCGAAGTCCTCTTGTGTCAGCGTGTCAATGACCGTCACAGTCTCTTTCATCTCAATTGTCTCATAACGACAGCCTGTGAGCTTAGGGAATAAGCAAAAGTCACAGGGAGCAAGGTCTGGACTATAGGGAGGGTGAGGAACTGTGTTGATGCCCATCTTGGTCAAATAGTGTGTGACAAGGATGGAGTTGTAGACTGGTGCATTGTCCTGGTAGAAATGCCACTGACCCGATTTGAAGAGTGCTGGTCTCTTCCGACCGAATCTCTTCCTGAACTCCCTTAAAACCTCAACATAGTAACCCTAACTGTTTGGCCAATCAACTGTGGTGTATTGACTTCCTTACTCCTCCCACACCTCTCATCATCCCGAAGAAGACTCCCCGCCTTCCTTGAATCTCTTATGCCATTCAAAAACCGATGCTCGATTCATGCAAGATGGTCGAAAAGCAGTCTGAAGCATTCCATACGTTGTTTCTGTGGCATTTTTTCCAAGTTTAAAACAGAATTTTATTGCATATCGTTCTTCTAAGTATTCCCATTGCATTTTTGAAATTCCTCCGCTGTGACAATCAGGCTTTAATAGGGTGTATTCCAAATGCTGCTGTAGCTGTTAATTTGAACCTGAAATCATGAAAATTGGTCTGTCATCTCATAAGATGTATAACAATAATATAGTGAATTTTCAAGAGTCTACGACAATTTTAAATGCCTGTACAAAAAAGTCTGGAAACTTATTGAATGCACCACGTATATACACATGCGCGTATGTGTGTGTGTTTAGATATTAGACATCTTTATGTCCCACAATGCATATATGATTACTTCCGCTTTCTCAAGTCATCGAACTTCCAGTAACTAACGTTCGTATGCTGGTTCGTATTAAAATATATAGCAATGGATTATTTAAAATTATTAAGTGTTTGTAGACTTGTATTTATTTGATGAAGAAAACTTGACTGCCAGAACAAACTCTTTTATCTCTGAAGCCAAAACGACGATATCACTAAAACGAGCAGAATGTTCTACTCAGTATACGATTGCGTGGCAGACAGGAGAAGTCAGGGATGGGGTGGTCGCAATAAAGAAATAAATAAGTAGAGACAGAAGATCAGCAAAAGGAGTGTAAAATCGAGGTTCAAGGTGAAGAAGGAGCGCAGAGATCAGCGTTGGGAATATATTTAGAAGGCGTATGTCGATACATACGCGTACTGCTTTAAAAAAAATTGATTATAATTGTTAGACGAGTGAATGTAAGCACTCTAAAATTATGTGTGCGTATGTATTGAGTATTATACATACCTGATTAAAAAGTAAGTTTATGTATAAGGAATGGTACCGCTGTGTCTATTTCTGAGTGCTTGATGATGGAACTATGATTTAAAATTATAAAAATAGACGTCGGAAACTAGTTATTCTTCTATTTAAAATTTCTAAGAGGTAGATGAATTTTGATTTCGACTTGATGAATTCTTGTAGGATTGGCCAAAATACCACGATTGATTGATTGATTGATTTTAATGGTATGTCAGACTGTCTCGGGTTATTTTATGCCTAGAAGTTAGGGAATTGCATACATTGTACGTTGATATTTACTTTTTTGTGTAGTTGTTTCTTAAGATTGATTGATTGATTTTAATGACATGTCAACCCTTCTAGGGTTATTTTATGCCTAGAAGTTAGAGAATTGCATAGATTTTATGCTTATATTTAAATTTTTTGTGTAGTTTTTTCTTAAGATTGAATGATTGATTTAATGGCATGTCTACCTGTCTAGAGTTATTTTATGCCAAGAAGTTAGGGAATTGCATAGATTGTATGCTTATATTTACATTTTTTGTGTAGTTGTTTCTTAAGATCTGTTGATTGAGTTTAATGTCATGTCAACTCGTCTAGGGTTATTTTATGCCTAGAAGTTAGGTAATTGCATACATTGTATGTTTATGTTTAAATTTTTTGTGTAGTGTTTTTCTTAGCACACAGTCCTATCGAATACGAATAATTTCTAAACAGATCGATTTGATCCATAGGTGGGACCTTAACAGGTACTCTCTGTCTGGGTAAGAATTGACCTGGGAGTAACGGCAAAGAAGGCATGACTCCAAACTTCTTAAATCTCCAGAAATGAAGCCTCACAATCGGATGTAGTTTAATGTCATACCCAAGATATCCTTGTTTTGGGGGTCGAAGATAGTATCTTACTCTTTGGCAGGAGGTATAGTCAGCGTATTCCTAGACTCACTATCAGGGAGAAAGCTGATGCGGGGTGAAGAAGAGACTCAGATTACAAACATTTAAACGAAGTAATTGAAATTTATTTAAAGTTCACTTTTGTTATGCTATTAAAACAGAGATATAGCAACAGTTTCAATTGTGAATTACCCAGGGCGTTCTCTCTTTTTTTTAAAAAAAAAGTAAACACGTTAAAATGTTGCAAAAAGAAAACAAGTTGATGATATTAATAGATGAAATAAAAAGGACGGAGTGGAATTCTTCCAAACGGTAGCTGTGTCAGTACTATTGTATAGATGCACCGTTTGGACAAAAAGTACAACATAAAGATAAAAGTCGTGCCTATTGTTAATGGAGAACTTGAAATGATTGCAAATAGCCAAGAAATGGAATTCTGCTGAAAAAAACCCAAAAAACGCTTACATCAACATCTCCAAGCACATTCTCCCACCCAACATCACACCAAATGGCCTCTATAGACAACTTAAAAGTTTGATATAGAACTACCGAATATGGTAATTAATGAATTTTAACGGCTTGTCAACCTGTCTAGAGTTGTTTTATGCCTATCGATTCCCTAACCGCTTGGCATAAAATAGCCTCAGACGGATTGACATGCTATTAAAATCAATCACTTCAAAAGCTTACATCGTTAAATCTAATAAATTTTCTGGTAAATATGTCCTTACCAATCGACACATCTTTGCCAATTATTGTAGTATTTCCTTATTTTGCTTCCCAGTGGATACGATAAATTTCTCGCCGAAAAAAGCCTCAAAATATATTTTATTATTTGTGAAATCCTAAATGCTGGTTACCAAATACCATTTTAGCTTGACAACAAAACAGAGTTATAGTATATACTGACAAAGAATCAATCGCTCAGAGGACTCAGCCTTTTTTGTAAGAAAACAGAAATGAATGTAGCACACACTGTAAAACGAAATGAAAGTCTCTCTTTGAAATTTTATGAAGATTAACAGGTGTAATAAGCTATTAGGGGTGGAGAGAAGAAAAAAGGCTCCCCTTTATTAAAAAAAAAAAAAATTGTGCACACCCGACCAAAAATGTCTGAAAGAATAAATTAATACCAGTAATCTCACATTTTTACAAAAATTAATATTTCATTTTTTCATTCCTTTTAACTTTATCGTTTTAGTGATTGGGAACCCATCTTTAATGCACGCGGACATGTGTGTGCGTATGTGTGTGTGTGTGTGTGTATGTATGTCTGTGAGAGTGTGGTTGTGTATGGGTATGTATGTCTGTGAGAGTGTGGTTGTGTGTATGTATGTCTGTGGGAGTATGGTTGTGTGTGTGTGTATGTATGTCTGTGAGAGTGTGGTTGTGTGTGTGTGTATGTATGTCTGTGGGAGTATGGTTGTGTGTGTGTGTATGTCTATGAGAGTGTGGTTGTGTGTGTGTGTATGTATGTCTGTTAGAGTGTGGTTGTGTGTGTGTGTGTGTACGTATGTCTGTGAGAGTGTGGTTGTGTGTGTGTATGTATGTCTGTGAGAGTGTGGTTGTGTGTATGTATGTGTATGTATTTCTGTGAGAGTGTGGTTGTGGGTGTGTGTATGTATGTCTGTGGGAATGTGGTTGTGTGTGTGTGTGTATGTCTGTGAGAGTGTGGTTGTGTGTGTGTGTGTATGTCTGTGGCAGTGTGGTTGTGTGTGTGTATGTATGTCTGTGGGAGTATGGTTGTGTGTAGGTGTGTGTATGTCTGTGAGAGTGTGGTTGTGCGTGTGTGTATGTATGTCGGTGGGAGTATGGTTGTGTGTGTGTGTGTATGTCTGTGAGAGTGTGGTTGTATGTGTGTGTATGTATGTCTGTGAGAGTGTGGTTGAATGTGTGTGTGTGTATGTCCGTGGGAGTATGGTTGTCTGTGTGTATGTGTATGTATGTCTGTGAGAGTGTGGTTGTGTGTGTGTATGTCTGTAAGAGTGTGGTTGTATGTGTGTGTATGTATGTCTGTGGGAGTTTGGTTGTGTGTGTGTGTAGATGTCTGTGAGAGTGTGGTTGTGTATGTGTATGTATGTCTGTGGGATTGTGGTTGTGTGTGTGTATATATGTCTGTGAGAGTGTGGTTGTGTGTGTGTGTGTATGTCTGTGAGATTGTGGTTGTGTAAGTGTATGTATGTCTGTGAGAGTGTGGTTGTATGTGTGTGTGTGTATGTCTGTGGGAGTATGGTTGTGTGTGTGTGTATGTCTGTGGGAGTATGGTTTTGTGTGTGTGTGTGTATGTCTGTGGGAGTATGGTTGTGTGTATGTGTGTATGTCTGTGAGAGTGTGGTTGTGTGTGTGTGTGTGTATGTATGTCTGTGAGAGTGTGGTTGTGTGTGTGTGTATGTCTGTGGGAGTATGGTTGTGTGTGTATGTATGTCTGTGAGAGTGTGGTTGTGTGTGTGTGTGTATGTATGTCTGTGGGAGTATGGTTGTGTGTGTGTGTATGTCTATGAGAGTGTGGTTGTGTGTGTGTGTATGTATGTCTGTGGGAGTGTGGTTGTGTGTGTGTATGTATGTCTGTGGGAGTGTGGTTGTGTGTGTGTGTATGTATGTCTGTGGGAGTGTGGTTGCGTGTGTGTGTATGTCTGTTGGTGTATGGTTGTGTGTGTGTGTATGTCTGTGATAGTGTGGTTGTGTGTGTGTATATGTATGTCTGTGAGAGTGTGGTTGTATGTGTGTGTGTGTATGTCTGTGGGAGTATGGTTGTGTGTGTGTGTATGTCTGTGGGAGTATGGTTTTGTGTGTGTGTGTGTATGTCTGTGGGAGTATGGTTGTGTGTGTGTGTGTATGTCTGTGAGAGTGTGGTTGTATGTGTGTGTATGTATGTCTGTGAGAGTGTGGTTGAATGTGTGTGTGTGTATGTCCGTGGGAGTATGGTTGTCTGTGTGTATGTGTATGTATGTCTGTGAGAGTGTGGTTGTGTGTGTGTATGTCTGTAAGAGTGTGGTTGTATGTGTGTGTATGTATGTCTGTGGGAGTTTGGTTGTGTGTGTGTGTAGATGTCTGTGAGAGTGTGGTTGTGTATGTGTATGTATGTCTGTGGGATTGTGGTTGTGTGTGTGTATATATGTCTGTGAGAGTGTGGTTGTGTGTGTGTGTGTATGTCTGTGAGATTGTGGTTGTGTAAGTGTATGTATGTCTGTGAGAGTGTGGTTGTATGTGTGTGTGTGTATGTCTGTGGGAGTATGGTTGTGTGTGTGTGTATGTCTGTGGGAGTATGGTTTTGTGTGTGTGTGTGTATGTCTGTGGGAGTATGGTTGTGTGTATGTGTGTATGTCTGTGAGAGTGTGGTTGTGTGTGTGTGTGTGTATGTATGTCTGTGAGAGTGTGGTTGTGTGTGTGTGTATGTCTGTGGGAGTATGGTTGTGTGTGTATGTATGTCTGTGAGAGTGTGGTTGTGTGTGTGTGTGTATGTATGTCTGTGGGAGTATGGTTGTGTGTGTGTGTATGTCTATGAGAGTGTGGTTGTGTGTGTGTGTATGTATGTCTGTGGGAGTGTGGTTGTGTGTGTGTATGTATGTCTGTGGGAGTGTGGTTGTGTGTGTGTGTATGTATGTCTGTGGGAGTGTGGTTGCGTGTGTGTGTATGTCTGTTGGTGTATGGTTGTGTGTGTGTGTATGTCTGTGATAGTGTGGTTGTGTGTGTGTATATGTATGTCTGTGAGAGTGTGGTTGTTTGTGTGTGTATGAATGTCTGTGGGAGTATGGTTGTGTGTGTGTATATATGTTTGTGGGAGTATGGTTGTGTGTGTGTGTATGGGTGTGAGAGTGTGGTTGTATGTGTGTGTATGTATGTCTCTGAGAGTGTGGTTATACGTGTGTGTATGTATGTCTGTGGGAGTATGGTTGTGTGTGTGTGTGTGTATGTCTGTGAGAGTGTGGTTTTGTGTGTGTGTATGTATGTCTGTGGGAGTATGGTTGTGTGTGTGTGTGTGTATGTTTGTTGGAGTATAATTGTGTGTTTGTGTGTATGCATGTCTGTGAGAGTGTGGTTGTGTATGTGTGTGTATGTCTGTGAGGATGTGGTTGTGTGTGTGTGTATGTATGTCTGTGAGAGTATGGTTGTGTGTGTGTGTATGTCTTTGAGAGTGTGGTTGTGTGTGTGTATGTATGTCAGTGGGATTGTGGTTGTCTGTGTGTGTGTATGTCTGTGGGAGTATGGTTGTGTGTGTGTGTGTATGTCTGTGGGAGTGTGGTTGTGAATGTGTATGTTGCGTGTGTATGTGTGTGTATGTCTGTGAGACAGTGGTTGTGTGTGTGTGTATGTATGTCTGTGGGAGTATGGTTGAATGTGTGTGTGTGTATGTATGTCTGTGAGAGTGTGGTTGTGTGTGTGTATGTATGTCTGTGAGAGTGTGGTTGTGTTTTGTGTGTGTGTATGTCTGGGAGAGTGTGGTTGTGTATGTGTATGTATGTCTGTGAGAGTGTGTTTGTATGTGTGTATGTATATCTGTGGGAGTATGGTTGTATGTGTGTGTATGTCTGTGGGAGTATGGTTTTGTGTGTGTGTGTGTGTATGTCTGTGGGAGTAGGTTGTATGCATGTGTGTGTATGTCTGTGAGAGTGTGGTTGTTTGTGTGTGTATGTATGTCTGTTAGAGTGTGGTTGTGTGTGTGTATGTATATCTGTTAGAGTGTGGTTTTGTGTGTGTGTGTATGTCTGTGGGAGTATGGTTGTGTGTGTGTGTATGTCTATGAGAGTGTGGTTGTGTGTGTGTGTATGTATGTCTTTGAGAGTGTGGTTGTGTGTGTGTGTGTGTATGTATGTCTGTGAGAGTGTGGTTGTGTGGGTGTATGTATGTCTGTGAAAGTGTGGTTGTGTGTATGTATGTGTATGTATGTATGTGAGAGTGTGGTTGTGTGTGTGTGTATGTATGTCTGTGGGATTGTGGTTGTGTGTGTGTGTGTGTGTGTGTGTATGTCTGTGGGAGTATGGTTGTGTGTGTGTGTGTATGTCTGTGGGTGTGTGGTTGTGTGTGTGTATGTATGTCTGTAGGAGTATGGTCGTGTGTATGTGTGTGTATGTCTGTGAGAGTGTGGTTGTGTGTGTATGTATGTCTGTGAGAGTGTGGTCGTGTGTGTGTGTGTGTGTATGTATGTCTGTGAGAGTGTGGCTGTGTGTGTATGTATGTCTGTGAGAGTGTGGTTGTGTGCGTGTGTGTGTATGTCTGGGAGAGTGTGGTTGTGCGTGTGTGTGTGTATGTATGTCTGTGAGAGTGTGGTCGTATGTGTGTGTGTGTATGCCTGTGGGAGAATGGTTGTGTGTGTGGGTGTATGTCTGTGGGAGTATGGTTGTGTGTGTGTGTATGTCTGTGAGATGTGGTTGTGTGCGTGTATGTATGTCTGTGAGAGTGTGGTTGTGTGTGTGTGTGTGTATGTATGTCTGTGAGAGTGTGGTTGTGTGTGTGTATGCATGTCTGTGGGAGTATGGTTGTGTGTGTGTATGTATGTCTGTGAGAGTGTGGTTGTGTGTATGTATGTCTGTGGGAGTATGGTTGTGTGTGTGTGTATGTCTGTGAGAGTGTGGTTGTGTGTGTATGTATGTCTTTGAGAGTGTGGTTGTGTGTGTGTGTGTGTATGTATGTCTGTGAGAGTGTGGTTGTGTGTATGTATGTGTATGTATGTGAGAGTGTGGTTGTGTGTGTGTGTGTATGTATGTCTGTGCGAGTATGGTTGTGTGTGTGTGTATGTCTTTGAGAGTGTGGTTGTGTGTGTGTGTATGTATGTCTGTGGGATTGTGGTTGTGTGTGTGTGTGTGTGTATGTCTGTGGGAGTATGGTTGTGTGTGTGTGTATGTCTGTGGGAGTGTGGTTGTGTGTGTGTATGTATGTCTGTAGGAGTATGGTCGTGTGTATGTGTGTGTATGTCTGTGAGAGTGTGGTTGTGTGTGTGTGTATGTATGTCTGTGAAAGTGTGGTCGTGTGTGTGTGTGTGTGTATATATGTCTGTGAGAGTGTGGTGGTGTGTGTGTGTGTGTATGTCTGGGAGAGTGTGGTTGTGCGTGTGTGTGTGTATGTATGTCTGTGAGAGTGTGGTCGTATGTGTGTGTGTGTATGCCTGTGGGAGAATGGTTGTGTGTGTGGGTGTATGTCTGTGGGAGTATGGTTGTGTGTGTGTGTGTGTATGTCTGTGAGATGTGGTTGTGTGCGTGTATGTATGTCTGTGAGAGTGTGGTTGTGTGTGTGTGTGTATGTATGTCTGTGAGAGTGTGGTTGTGTGTGTGTGTGCATGTCTGTGGGAGTATGGTTGTGTGTGTGTATGTATGTCTGTGAGAGTGTGGTTGTGTGTATGTATGTCTGTGGGAGTATGGTTGTGTGTGTGTGTATGTCTATGAGAGTGTGGTTGTGTGTGTGTGTATGTATGTCTTTGAGAGTGTGGTTGTGTGTGTGTGTGTGTATGTATGTCTGTGAGAGTGTGGTTGTGTGGGTGTATGTATGTCTGTGAGAGTGTGGTTATGTGTATGTATGTGTATGTATGTATGTGAGAGTGTGGTTGTGTGTGTGTGTATGTATGTCTGTGCGAGTATGGTTGTGTGTGTGTGTATGTCTTTGAGAGTGTGGTTGTGTGTGTGTGTATGTATGTCTGTGGGATTGTGGTTGTGTGTGTGTGTGTGTGTGTATGTCTCTGGGAGTATGGTTGTGTGTGTGTGTGTATGTCTGTGGGAGTGTGGTTGTGTGTGTGTATGTATGTCTGTAGGAGTATGGTCGTGTGTATGTGTGTGTATGTCTGTGAGAGTGTGGTTGTGTGTGTCTGTATGTATGTCTGTGAGAGTGTGGTCGTGTGTGTGTGTGTGTATGTATGTCTGTGAGAGTGTGGTTGTGTGTGTGTATGTATGTCTGTGAGAGTGTGGTTGTATGTGTGTGTGCATATCTGTGGGAGTATGGTTGTGTGTGTGTGTATGTCTGTGGGAGTATGGTTTTGTGTGTGTGTGTATGTCTGTGGGAGTAGGTTGTATGTGTGTGTGTGTATGTCTGTGAGAGTGTGGTTGTGTGTGTGTGTGTGTATGTATGTCTGTGAGAGTGTAGTCATATGTGTGTGTATGTCTGTGAAAGTTTTGTTGTGTGTGTGTGTGTGTGTGTCTGTGTGAATATGGTTGTGTGCGTGTATGTAAGTCTGTGAGAGTGTGGTTTTGTGTGTGTGTGTATGTATGTCTCTGAGAGTGTGGTTGTGTGTGTTTATGTATGTCTGTGAGAGTGTGGTTGTGTGTGTGTGTGCATGTCTGTGGAAGTATGGTTGTGTGTGTGTATGTATGTCTGTGAGAGTGTGGTTGTGTGTGTGTATATATGTCTGTGGGAGTATGGTTGTGTGTGTATGTCTATGCGAGTGTGGTTGTGTGTGTGTGTATGTTTGTCTGTGAGAGTGTGGTTGTGTGTGTGTGTGTATGTATGTCTGTGAGAGTGTGGTTGTGTGGGTGTATGTATGTCTGTGAGAGTGTGGTTGTGTGTATGTATGTGTATGTATGTATGTGAGAGTGTGGTTGTGTGTGTGTGTATGTATGTCTGTGCGAGTATGGTTGTGTGTGTGTGTATGTCTTTGAGAGTGTGGTTGTGTGTGTGTGTGTATGTCTGTGGGAGTATGGTTGTGTGTGTGTGTCTATGTCTGTGGGAGTGTGGTTGTGTGTGTGTATGTATGTCTGTAGGAGTATGGTCGTGTGTATGTGTGTGTATGTCTGTGAGAGTGTGGTTGTGTGTGTCTGTATGTATGTCTGTGAGAGAGTGGTCGTGTGTGTGTGTGTGTATGTATGTCTGTGAGAGTGTGGTTGTGTGTGTGTGTATGTATGTCTGTGAGAGTGTGGTTGTGTGTGTGTGTGTATGTCTGGGAGAGTGTGGTTGTGTATGTGTATGTATGTCTGTGAGAGTGTGGTTGTATGTGTGTGTGCATATCTGTGGGAGTATGGTTGTGTGTGTGTGTATGTCTGTGGGAGTATGGTTTTGTGTGTGTGTGTGTGTATGTATGTCTGTGAGAGTGTAGTCATATGTGTGTGTATGTCTGTGAAAGTTTTGTTGTGTGTGTGTGTGTGTGTGTGTCTGTGTGAATATGGTTGTGTGCGTGTATGTAAGTCTGTGAGAGTGTGGTTTTGTGTGTGTGTGCATGTCTGTGGAAGTATGGTTGTGTGTGTGTATGTATGTCTGTGAGAGTGTGGTTGTGTGTGTATGTATGTCTGTGGGAGTATGGTTGTGTGTGTATGTCTATGCGAGTGTGGTTGTGTGTGTGTGTATGTTTGTCTGTGAGAGTGTGGTTGTGTGTGTGTGTGTGTATGTATGTCTGTGAGAGTGTGGTTGTGTGTGTGTATATATGTCTGTGAGAGTGTGGTTATGTGTGTGTATGTATGTCTGTGGGAGTATGGTTGTGTGTGTGTGTGTGTGTATGTCTTTGAGAATTTTGTTGTGTGTGTGTATGTATGTCTGTGGGAGTGTGGTTGTGTGTGTGTGTGTGTATGTCTGTGGGAGTATGGTTGTGTGTGTGTGTGTATTTCTGTTGGAGTGTGGTTGTGTGTGTCTATGTATGTTTGTGGGAGTATGGTTGTGTGTATGTGTGCATGTCTATGAGAGTGTGGTTGTATGTGTGTGTTTATGTCTGTGGGAGCATGGTTGTGTGTGTGTGTGTATGTCTGTAAGATTGTGGTTGTATGTGTGTGTATGTATGTCTGGGGGAGTTTGGTTGTGTGTGTGTGTATGTCTGTGAGAGTGTGGTTGTGTATGTGTATGTATGTCTGTGAGAGTGTAATTGTATGTATGTGTGTGTATGTCTGTGGGAGTATGGTTGTGTGTGTGTGTGTATGTCTGTGGGAGTATGGTTGTGTGTGTGTATGTATTTCTTTGACATGGTGGTTGTGTGTGTGTATGTATGTCTGTGGGTGTATGGTTGTGTGTGTATGTCTATGAGAGTGTGGTTGTGTGTGTGTTTATGTATGTCTGTGAGAGTGTGGTTGTGTGTGTGTGTGTGTATGTCTGTGGGAGAATTGTTGTGTCTGTGTGTATGTCTGTGGGAGTATGGTTGTGTGTGTGTGTGCATGTATGTCTGTGAGAGTGTGGTTGTGTGCGTGTATGTATGTCTGTGAGAGCGTGGTTGTGTGTGTGTGTGTATGTATGTCTGTGAGAGTGTGCTTGTGTGTGAGTATGTATGTCTCTGAGAGTGTGGTTGTGTGTGTGTGTATGTATGTCTGTGGGAGTATGGTTGTGTGTGTGTGTGTGTATGTCTTTGAGAATGTGGTTGTGTGTGTGTATGTATGTCTGTGGGAGTGTGGTTGTGTGTGTGTGTGTATGTCTGTGGGAGTATGGTTGTGTGTGTGTATGTCTGTGGGAGTGTGGTTGTGTGTGTGTATGTATGTCTGTGGGAGTATGGTTGTGTGTGTGTGTGCATGTCTATGAGAGTGTTGTTGTATGTGTGTGTGTGTATGTCTGTGGGAGTGTGGTTGTGTGTGTGTGTATGTCTTTGAGAGTGCGGTTGTGTATGTGTTTGTATGTCTGTTAGAGTGTGGTTGTATATATATGTGTGTGTATGTCTGTGGGAGTATCGTTGTGTGTGTGTGTGTGTATGTCTGTGAGAGTGTGGTTGTGTGTGTGTGTATGTTTGTCTGTGGGTGTATGGTTGTGTGTGTGTATGTCTGTGAGAGTGTGGTTGTGCGTATGTGTGTGTGTATGTCTGTGAGAGTGTGGTTGTGTGTGTGTATGTATGTCTGTTAGAGTGTAGTTGTGTATGTGTATGTATGTCTGTGAGAGAGTGGTTGTGTGTATGTGTATGTATGTCTGTGCGAGTATGGTTGTGTGTGTGTGTATGTCTGTGAGAGTGTGGTTATGTGTGTGTGTATGTATGTCTGTGGGAGTATAGTTGTGTGTGTGTATGTATGTCTGTGAGAGTGTGGTTGTATGTGTGTGTATGTATGTCTGTGGGAGTGTGGTTGTACGTGTTTGTATGTATGCATGTCTGTGTGAGTGTGGTTGTGTGTGTGTGTGTATGTCTGTGAGAGTGTGGTTGTGTGTGTGTGTGTATGTATGTCTGTGAGAGTGTGATTGTTTGTGTGTGTATGTATGTCTTTGGGAGTATGGTTGTGTGGTGTGTGTATGTATGTTTGTGGGAGTATAGTTGTGTGTCTCTGTGTGTATGTCTGTGAGAGTGTGGTTTCGTGTGTGTGTATGTATGTCTGTGGGAGTATGGTTGTGTGTGTGTGTATGCATATCTCTGAGAGTGTGGTTGTGTGTGTGTGTGTATGTCTGTGAGAATGTGGTTGTGTGTGTGTGTATGTATGTCTGTGAGAGTGTGGTTGTGTATGTGTATGTATGTCTGTGAGAGTGTGGTTGTGTGTGTGTGTGTGTATGTATGTCTGTGCGAGTATGGTTGTGTGTGTGTGTGTGTATGTCTGTGGGAGTATGGTTTTGTATGTGTGTGTGTGTATATTTGTGTGAGTGTGGTTGTGTGTGTGTATGTATGTCTGTGGGAGTATGGTCGTGTGTATATGTGTGTATGTCTGTGAGAGTGCGGTTGTGTGTGTGTGTGTGTATGTATGTCTTTGAGAGTGTTGTTGTGTGTGTGTGTATGTATGTCTGTGAGAGTGTGGTTGTGTGTGTGTATGTATATCCGTGGGAGTGTGGTTGTGTGTGTGTGTGCATGTCTGTGGGAGTATGGTTGTGTGTGTGTGTGTATATATGTCTGTGAGAGTGTGGTTGTGTGTGTGTATGTATATCTGTGGGAGTATGGTTGTGTGTGTGTGTATGTCTATGAGAGTGTGGTTGTGTGTGTGTATGTATTTCTGTGAGAGTGTGGTTGTGTGTGTGTGTGTGTATGTATGTCTGTTAGAGTGTGGTTGTGTGTATGTCTGTGAGAGTGTGGGTGTGTGTGTGTGTATGTATGTCTGTGGGAGTATGGTTGTGTGTGTGTGTATGTCTGTGGGAATGTGGTTGTGTGTGTGTGTGTATGTATGTATGTATGTATGTATGTGGGAGTGTGTTTGTGTGTGTGTGTATGTCTGTAGGATTATGGTTGTGGGTGTGTGTGTTTATGTCCGTGGGAGTGTTATTGTGTGTGTGTATGTATGTCCGTGGGAGAATGGTTGTGTGTGTGTGTATGTCTATGAGAGTGTGGTTGTATGTGTGTATATGTATGTCTGTGAGAGTGTGGTTGTATGTGTGTGTGTGTATGTCTGTGGGAGTATGGTTGTGTGTGTGTGTGTATGTCTGTAAGAGTGTGGTTGTATGTGTGTGTATGTATGTCTGGGGGAGTGTGTTTGTGTGTGTGTGTATGTCTGTGAGAGTGTTGTCGTGTATGTGTATGTATGTCTGTGAGTGTGTGGCTGTGTGTGTGTGTATATGTATGTCTGTGAGAGTGTGACTGTTTGTGTGTGTATGTATGTCTTTGGGAGTATGGTTGTGTGGTGTGTGTATGTATGTTTTTGGAAGTATAGTTGTGTGTGTGTATGCATATCTGTGAGAGTGTGGTTGTGTGTGCGTATGTCTGTGAGAATGTGGTTGTGTGTGTGTATGTATGTCTGTGAGAGTGTGGTTGTGTATGTGTATGTATGTCTATGAGAGTGTGGTTGTGTGTGTGTGTATGTATGTCTGTGTGAGTATGGTTGTGTGTGTGTGTGCGTGTATGTCTGTGGGAATATGGTTTTGTAAGTGTGTGTGTTTATGTCTGTGAGTGTGGTTCTGTGTGTGTATGTATGTCTGTGGGAGTATGGTCGTGTGTATATTTGTGTATGTCTGTGAGAGTGTGATTGTGTGTGTGTGTATGTATGTCTTTGAGAGTGTTGTTGTGTGTGTGTATGTATGTCTGTGAGAGTGTGGTTGTGTGTGTGTATGTATGTCTGTAAGAGTGTGGTTGTGTGTGTGTGTGCATGTCTGTGGGATCATGGTTGTGTGTATGTATGTATGTCTGTGGGAGTATGGTTGTGTGTGTGTATGTCTATGAGAGTGTGGTTGTGTGTGTGTGTAATATGTCTGTGAGAGTGTGGTTGTGTGTGTGTGTGTGTGTGTGTATGTATGTCTGTGAGAGTGTGGTTGTGTGTATGTATGTCTGTGAGAGTGTGGTTGTGTGTGTGTGCATGTATGTCTGTGGGACTGTGGTTGTGTGTGTGTGTGTGTATGTCTTTAGGATTATGGTTGTGGGTGTGTGTGTGTATGTCTGTGGGAGTGTTGGTGTGTGTGTGTATGTATGTCCGTGGGAGTATAGTTGTGTGTGTGTGTGTATGTCTATGAGAGTGTGGTTGTATGTGTGTGTATGTATGTCTATGGGAGTGTGGTTGTATGTGTGTGTGTGTGTGTGTGTGTATGTCTGTGGGAGCATGGTTGTGTGTGTGTGTATGTCTGTGAGAGTGTGGTTGTGTGTGTGTGTGTGTATGTGTATGTCTGTGAGAGTGTGGTTGTGTGTGTGTATGTATGTCTGTGAGAGTGTGGTTGTGTGTGTGTATGTATGTTTGTGAGAGAGTGGTTGTGTGTATGTGTATGTATGTCTGTGCGAGTATGGTTGTGTGTGTGTGTGTGTATTTCTGTGAGAGTGTGGTTATGTGTGTGTGTATGTATGTCTTTGGGAGTATGGTTGTGTGTGTGTGTATGTATGTCTGTGAGAGTGTGGTTGTATGTGTGTGTGTATGTCTCTGAGAGTGTGGTTGTGTGTGTGTGTGTGTATGTCTGTGAAAGTGTGATTGTTTGTGTGTGTATGTATGTCTTTGGGAGTATGGTTGTGTGGTGTGTGTATGTATGTTTTTGGGAGTATAGTTGTGTGTGTGTGTATGCATATCTGTGAGAGTGTGGTTGTGTGTGTGTGTGTATGTCTGTGAGAATGTGGTTGTGTGTGTGTGTATATCTGTGAGAGTGTTGTTGTATGTGTGTGTATGTATGTCTTTGAGAATGTGGTTTTCTGTGTGTGTATGTATGTCTATGGGAGTATGGTTGTGTGTGTGTGTATGTTTGTCTGTGAGAGTGTGGTTGTGTGTGTGTGTGTGTATGTCTGTGAGAATGTGGTTGTGTGTGTGTGTATGTATGTCTGTGAGAGTGTGGTTGTGTATGTGTATGTATGTCTGTGAGAGTGTGGTAGTGTGTGTGTGTATGTATGTCTGTGCGATTATGGTTGTGTTTGTGTGTGTATTTCTGTGGGAGTATGGTTTTGTAAGTGTGTATGTGTATGTCTGTGATTGTGGTTGTGTGTGTGTATGTATGTCTGTGGGAGTATGGTCGTGTGTATATGCGTGTATGTCTGTAAGAGTGTGGATGTGTGTGTGTGTATGTATGTCTTTGAGAGTGTTGTTGTGTGTGTGTGTATGTATGTCTGTGAGAGTGTTGTTGTGTGTGTATGTATGTCTGTGAGAGTGTGGTTGTGTGTGTGTGCATGTCTGTGAGAGTATGGTTGTGTGTGTGTATGTATGTCTTTGAGAGTGTGGTTGTGTGTGTGTATGTATGTCTGTGGGAGTATGGTTGTGTGTGTGTTTATGTTTATGAGAGTGTGGTTGTGTGTGAGTGTGTATGTATGTCTGTGAGAGTGTGGTTGTGTGTGTGTGTGTATGTATGTCTGTGAGAGTGATGTTGTGCGTGTGTGCATGTATGTCTGTGGGAGTATGGTTGTGTGTGTGTGTGTGTATGTCTGTGAGAATGTGGTTGTGTGTGTGTGTATGTATGTCTGTGGGAGTGTGGTTGTGTGTGTGTGTATGTCTGTAGGATTATGGTTGTGGGTGTGTGTGTGTATGTTTGTGGGAGTGTTGTTGTGTGTGTGTATGTATGTCCGTGGGAGTATGGTTGTGTGTGTGTGTGTATGTCTATGAGAGTATGGTTGTATGTCTGTGTATGTATGTCTGTGAGAGTGTGGTTGTATGTGTGTGTGTGTGTATGTCTGTGGGAGTATGGTTGTGTGTGTGTGTGTGTATGTCTGTAAGAGTGTGGTTGTATGTGTGTGTATGTATGTCTGGGGGAGTGTGGTTGTGTGTGTGTGTATGTGCGTGAGAGTGTTGTTGTGTACGTGTATGTATGTCTGTGAGAGTGTCTTTGTATGTGTGTGTGTATGTATGTGGAATTGTGGTTGTGTGTGTGTGTATTTATGTCTGTGGGAGTATGGTTGTGTGTGTGTGTGTATGTCTGTGAGAGTGTGGTTGTGTGTGTGTGTGTGTGTATGTCTGCGAGAGTGTGGTTGTGTGTGTGTGTATGTATGTCTGTGAGTGTGTGGTTGTGTATGTGTATGTATGTCTGTGAGAGTGTGGTAGTGTGTATGTGTATGTATGTCTGTGCGAGTATGGTTGTGTGTGTGTGTGTATGTCTGTGAGAGTGTGGTTATGTATGTGTACGTATGTCTGTGGGAGTATGGTTGTGTGTGTGTATGTATGTCTGTGAGAGTGTGGTTTTATGTGTGTCTATGTATGTCTGTGGGAGTGTGGTTGTATGTGTGTGTATGTATGTATGTCTGTGGGAGTATGGTTGTGTGTGTGTGTGTGTATGTCTTTGGGAGTATGGTTTTGTATGTGCGTGTGTGTATGTCTGTATGAGTGTGGTTGTGTGTGTGTATGTATTTCTGTGAGAGTGTGGTTGTGTGTGTGTGTGTATGTCTGTGGGTGTTTGGTTGTGTGTGTATGTATGTCTGTGAGAGTGTGGTTGTTTATGTGTATGTATGTCTGTTGGAGTGTGATTGTGTTTGTGTGTGTGTGTATGTCTGTGGGAGTATGGTTGTGTGTGTGTGTGTGTGTGTATGTGTGTTTTTGAGAGTGTTGTTGTGTGTGTGTGTGTGTATGTGTGTGGGAGTATGGTTTTGTGTGTGTGTATGTATGTCTGTGGGAGTGTGGTTGTATGTGTGTGTATGTATGTCTGTGGTAGTATGGTTGTGTGTGTGTGTGTATGTCTGTGAGCGTGTGGTTGTATGTGTGTGTGTATGTCTGTGGGAGTATGGTTGTGTGTGTGTATATATGTCTGTGAGAGTGTGGTTGTGTATGTGTATGTATGTCTGTGAGAGTATGGTTGTGTTGGATTTTATGACATGTCAAACATTGCCGGTTATTTGATAATCGAATCCTTTTTATACATTTATATCATGCATGTTTTGGTTTGGTTGGGTTCATGGCATATCAAACATTATGGAATATTTAATGCCAAATCATTTAATACAGATGTATTAAATATATATGCTTTGGTTTGGTCGGGTTTTATGGCATATCAATCATTGCAGGTTATCTAATGCCAAATCCTCTTTATATATATATATATATATATACACACACACACACACACACACGAACACACCTTCACACGAACACACACACACATTCACACGCACACACACACATATATATATATATATGTGTGTGTGTGTGTGTGTGTGTGTGTGTGCGTGTTTATATATATATATACATATGATTTGTAAACACACTTTGTTGATAACATTCTTAAACTGAGCACTTTTTTGCACACAGTTAAATAGTTTGAATCATTGCTATATAAAAGTCACAATTTAACACCAGCCATTTGTTTGCATACGGTTTGTTCTATTTGACCCACATATAGGATGCTATCAGATGCTACCACTCCAGGTCTGAGTGAACCTGGGTGCAATAGCAATGATGGGTGTACTCTACTTTCCCTAAATCTCTAAAGCTGGAGGAACGCCATCAGATGGTTTGATATCATGATCAGGAAATTCGTTGGGGGACATCTTACCCCTCAGCAGAGATGCAATCGGTGTATTCAACAGCCCAAATCGACTGGGTTAGTGTGTGCGTACGTGTGTGTGTGTGTGTGTGTGTGTGTGTGTAACGTGAGATAGATAGTTAATAAATAAATACAGGTTGTTTTAAAAAATGCTGAAATTTCTACGGGAGTTCTTTGACGAGTTTAAAATCTCCATCAGTTCTCCATCCATGTCAACTTTTTTCAGAAATTGGCGATGGTTTCCGTAATATCAGTTCTGTTTTTCTAATAAAGACACTCCCATTAAAATATTTTTTCAGTCAACTTAGGGAGATTCCAAGATTGCGTTGACACGTGGAGACCGTTTGACCTTATATCAATCCTTGTTTGGCTCATTACTTAAGAGTGTTGATATTTTTATAAAAATCACTTTGAATTTTATCACAATATACTGATTATTAACAATTATTCGTGGTTTATTTTATGCCAAAGCCATCCTTGTAGAAGAACAGCAGTAATACTATATAACTCATAGTAATACTATATAACTCATAGTCGGAAGAACATCTTTGATTATTTTGTTTGGTTTGGTTTTATGGCACATGAACCATTGTAGGTTATTAATGCCAAATCCTTTTTATGCATATAAACAGTTCTATTTCAAATAATTCAGTTTAGTATAAGTACACAGTTTAGTTCTATTTGACCCATAGATAGGACCCTTATCAGGTGCTACCACTCCGGGCCAGAGTGGACCTGAGAGCGATGGTAATGAAGAGGTACTTAACATTTCCCAAAGCTCCGGCATTACTGGAGCCTCACCATCATATTGTTTAGTACCATATCCAGGACACTCGTTGGGAGTCGTACCTCTCTGCAGAGATGCAGTTGGTGTATTCTACAGCTCCAGTCGACTGGGCTACTTTCTTTGATAAAATTGTAACACTATCAATTATCGACTTCTCGACTTGGTCCAGAATACGATGAGTTTATCCCTTCCCAATAATAACCATTATCTCCAGTTCCACTCTGACTCAGAGTGGTAGTACCTGGGTCTCATCTAGGGGTCAAATAGATGGTTAAAAATTATTCGTATTCGATAGAAATATTTCATGACTGCATGCAAATAAGAATTTAACAAGTCAGAGAACGATTAAAGTATTCTATTAAGATGTACCGACAAGGAACTAATAAAATATAAGATATTTTATGCACAAGATTTTTTTCAACAACTTTTTTTGAAAGGAAAATGATTTTAATCTTGGTAGGATATATTGATGAAGCGTTACACTGTAATAAAAAAAACTGGTATTAGAAGTGAGAGAATAACAAATTTAGAAAATGATTATTCATATATAATAATGGTCCTTCATACGGGCGCCTAGTAAATCTTCACGAGTGAGATCGAGTCTGATTAGGTGCCCCATTCATACAGCCTTGTGCGCCATTTGGGTAAAAAGCTCAATCAATTACCAAATGAAACTGATATAAAGGTATCAACATATGGATAGATAAATAGATAGAGGTGAATAGACTAAGAAAGAACGAAAATTTTGTAACTTAAACTGATGTGGGTGCATCAGGTGGTGTAATAGTTAACAATCTTGACAAGCAAACCTTCAAAAGTGAGTTCGAGTTTCACTGGGTGCCCCATTCATACGGCCTTGTTGTAATATAATTGCCGAGGGATTTCATTTTATATATCTTGCCTTTCGGTTTAGTTAGGCTGAGAACCTTTCGCTTAGCGCATGGGTTAGTTAAGTGCAACATTAACGCAGGTGTTCACGCGCGCACGGAGAGGATATGTCATTCATAGATGTCAAAATAAAAATCCCAGATAGGAATTGAAACCAGGATATTTGGGTGACGTCACGTACCGGAAGCGTAGGTTGAGATTTGAGAAAAAGCAGTTAGTTGAGTTCCTGCCTCGGAAGAAGAAGGTTGACTTTCAGAGCTGGGCGAGGTCAGATGATTTTGTACACTACGGGCGCCGCGCGTTGGTTGGTTTGAGAGCTGACGATGGAAAAGTAGTCAGCATAGAAAGATTGTGTCTCTCTCCCCTCATGTCGAATAATATTTAACTCAAAGGTAATAAAAAGTTTCGTACCTGAACCAATTTCGTAAAGTTACGTGTTTTTAGATTCCCTATGTCCATTTCACACATCCCTATATTATGGGTATGTAACATTGTGCCACAGCTAAGCAAAAAACTCTGTAAAATACTAAATGTCCTACATATTTTTTGCTAAGATGTAGGCGCAAATGGTATAATGGACACTGCGACACGAGTTCAAATCCTGGATGAGGCTGCACGCATTTCGCATATCACTAATACTTTTGGAATATGAATGAATCCAACTAATCTTTCTCCAGCAATTGGTAAACAGTAGGACAGTCTGGGATCTTTAACCCTGGTATAGCAATCAGTCAGGAAGTTATTGCTCATGTCATGGGTACAAACAGCTCCTGTCAGAACCCATTCCTTTTCGACATGAGCAATGAATGACCTCTCAACCAAACCAGTTTGAACTTCTAAAACGATAATGTATAACCTGCCTAGGGTCAGAGTGTCTCTTCCAGGCACTTTTGCCAAAGATCAAAGTATAGTATCAAGCCAGGTTAAAAGACCAATAAGGGTAAGGTTCAAAACAGTGTCTATTGCTTGTTACTGAATTCGATTTTCATTATCATACAATTGCAAATGTTGTCAAAGATATAAGTGACTTGTATAGATATTCATAAATTAGGTTACACTTAAACTGCGTGCTTATGCTTAACTGAATTATTTCAAATAGAACTGTTTTTCGACATTAAAACTGTATTTACACTTAACTGAATTATCACATATAACTGCTTGAATAGTTTGAAATGGAAATGTACTTATGCTAAACTGAACTGTTTTCAATAGAACAGATTATTTACATAAAAATGGATTTGGCGTTAAATAACCTATAAAGGTTGATATGCCATAAAACCAAACAAATCAACCAAACCAAACCAACAATTCAGTTTAGCATAAGTACGCTGTTTAAATGTAAGTACACAGTTTAATTGTGAAAAGCATTTTTATTTCAAGCTATTCAGTTGAATCAAACAGTTCTAATTCAAACAATTTAGTTTAGGATAAGTATGCAGTTTAGTTCTATTTAACCCATAGATAAGGCCTTATAAGGTGCTACCATTCTGGACTAGAGTGGACCTAGGAGCAATGGCAATGAAAGGGTACTCCGTATTCCCCAAAGCTCCAGCATCACTGGAACATCACCATCAGATTGTTTAGTGTCATACCTAGGATACTCATTGGGAGTGGGGTTGCCACTTTGCAGAGATACAGTCGGTATATTCAACGGTCGACGGGGCAATGTAAGTGTTTGCTGGTCGGCTAACACTGGTGTATATTTGTGTTGGAGTTCATTGGAAAGTGCCGCTTATGAGATGGTCCTTACTTCTCCAGCAGTGCCCACCGTGTGTTTCGATGGTTTGTGAGATGGGAGATAAGTGGCTGTAGCCGTATAGTTGCTGTTTTGTGGGATGTTGCTGTCAGGATTCGTTCAAAACGGTGCGCAGTAATCATGTGTAGTTCTCATGCAGCTTTTCCCCCTAAGCGTTTCTTTAAAGTCCGTAATGCAACCGTATAGTAGTACTGACACAGTTACATCTTAGAGGAATTCGTCCCTGAGGCGTAATGACTAAAGTGCTGGACAACGGCTTCGAAGTAAGTAAGTGAGTTCGAACTCTAGTCGCGCTATTACGTTCACTTTTAGACTAATACTCTCGTGAAAGGTAAGAACTTCTTTATCTCTCAAGCTATTGGTATTTGACGGCATATACCACGCACTTTTTTTTTTACCAAAGATATCTTTTAAATTTTCCCTGCGTCTTAAATGCCATATGTATGTTTAAAATTCATGATAGTCGACCGAAGTTAGCTACCTCGTAACTCCTATTAGCATTGACTTTAGAGTAACTTTCATATACATATTGTTATTATTTAAAAGGCTATTATGCAGATTAAAAGTGTTATCATTGAATCTTGGGCAGGTGGTCCCGTGACCAGGTTTAGTCTTGTGGGTACTTCTCGTGTAGCGAGTCTTGGGCTGGTGGTCCGGTAACTAGGTTTAGTCGTTACGGGACCACCTGCCTTAGATTCACCACGTGAGCAGCACCCCAACTAAGTTTAGTCGTTGGAGTGCTGCTCATGTTGCATGTCTTGAACAGGTGGTTCCATAACCAGGTTTAGTCGTGGGGGTGTTAATTGTGTAGTGTGTCTTGGGTAGGTGGTCTCGTTGCCAGGTTTGGTCGTGGGGGTGCTACTCATTTAGCGAATCTTGTTTGGTCGTGGGAGAGCTACTCATGTTGCAAGTCTTGGACAGGTGGTCCCGTAACTAGGTTTGGTCGAGGGGGTGCTATTCATGTAGCGAATCTTGTGCAGGTGGTCCGGTGATCAGATTTAGTCATCGTAGTGAGTCTATGGCAAATAGTCCCGTAACCAGGTTTTGTCATAGGTGTGAGTCTTATAGTGAGTCTTGAGTTCGAATAACCTGGTGGAACCCATCCCCGTCCTGATCTACAACTATTTTTTCCTTCTCCTAGACTGGTTGCCATACCTAGGTTAAAGATCCCCGCCTGCTTTGATATTTACCCATAGCTAGAAGGAGAATAGTTGGAGTTATACCTTTTACAAGGGTAGGAACGTTACGAGAAATGAAAACCGTTTCGTTCAGGATTCGAACCCGAGTAGCCAAATGCATTCTCTAGAACGAGAGCCGTCACACTATGAGTACCTCCTAAATAATCAGCTAATCCATCGTTAAAAATGATTTTTGCATAAAAGATGACAATTGATCTAAAGTGTTGACATCTTTTCCATTCGATTTCATAAAGCATTTTCCATAATAATAAACCAAGAGAAAAAAAAATGGAGATTACATTCTCAAATTCAAAGGAATGTCTTGTAATATGCATTGTATAATCATTGTTCTTTTGCGTTTAGTATTCTATCAAGGTTTTAGTTTGGATGTGCCCGTGGTATAATGGTTATCATCACAGGATATGGACACGGCGATACGAGTTCAATTCCTGGACAAGACTGATTGCATTTCACATAGCACTAATACCCTTGGGAAAGGTATGAATCCAATTATTCTCCCTCCAGCTATGGGTAAATAGTAGGGCAGACTAGGTTCTCCAGCCTTGGTGAGGCAACTAGTCTAGGAGAAGGAAAACTCTGAATTCAAACCTGCTTAACTCCGCTTAAAAAATTGACCTTGTGTCATATCCTGCCTGAGCGGAGGGGTTGGGTAAATAGGATCAAGGTTTTAGTTTCATTCTCTGTTCATTCTGAAATCCGTCAATAATCACTATTGTTATCGTGACTCATGGTTACTATATGTAGACGTCTTCTATTATAAATGGTTCAGTGGTTTCGATCATGAAAATTGCTTAGTATATAAAAAAAGGAGGGAATTGCATATTTGCCCCAATAACAGCGATAGGAATTGGATCGAATAAACTATATAGGATCTATGAGTGAATCAGAGGCAGTAACTGCTTCAAAAATGATTTGGATCGGTTCCAGTCAGACGGGAGATTAAGTAGAACTTTCTTTTACTTGTCCTAAGGATTCGGCCTTTGTCAGTACCGACAGTCGCGGTCAGCGAAACTTAATTTCCCGAGTTCATTTTATGAACAAGTCTTTCTTGTGCAATTGATTCGATTCGATCAGTAACTAATGGAAATAATATTGGAGTTAAGATGATGAACAAATTGCGATTGAACCCTCGTCTTTTCGATATCATTATATATTTATATTGAAAAAATGTAAAAAAAACCCAAATCGTTTCAAAAGGTTTCGTTTTTAATTACATGAACATAATAAAAAAGCTATTAGCTTTTTACTGATTATATTAATGAACAAGATTCTCTACAATGTTCTCTGAAATAAATCGACTGAAGAACGTTTGGGAAACTGTTAAGCATAAAAAAAGAAATAACAAAACAAATAATTAAAGATAACTTTCATATGAAAAATGAAACCCTGGTGGCGTAATGGTTATCGCCTTACGGAGCTGATTCGCCAACCGGAGTTCAAATCCTGGACGAAGCAGTTTGCATTTCATCTAGCACTAACTGCCCTGCGAAATATATCAATCCAATTCTAGCTATGTGTAAAACATTTGGACAGACTGGGCTATCTAACCATTATATTGTTTGTTATTTAATGGCATATCAACCTTCTCGAGTTATTTAATGCCAAATCCATCCTTTTAGGTTTGGTTTGGTTCCTTTGTTTAATGGAATATCAATCTTTGTAGGTTATTTAATGGTAAAGCTATCCTTCTAGAAGAACAGTAGTGGTACTATTTAACACATAGCTGGGAGGATAAGGTGGGGGTCATACCTTTCCCAAGGGTATTTTTCCGAAAGTGAACGTAATAGCGCGTCTGGAGTTCGAACTCGAGTACTTAACCATTGAATGGCAACCAGTGTAGGAGAAGGAAAATTCGGAAGTGAAAGCAGCTGTAGACCTGGAGAGTCTCTTTCATCTCCTCAATTGTCTCATAACGACAGCCTCTGAGCTTAGGGAATAAGCAAAAGTCACAGGGAGTAAGGTCTGGACTATAGGGAGGGTGAGAAACTGTTTTGATGCCCATCTTGGTCAAATAGTCTGTGACAAGGATGGAGTTGTAGACTGGTGCATTATCCATGTGGAAATGTCACTGACCCGATTTTAAGAGTGCTGGCTTCTTCCCTAGGAATCTCTTCCTGAACTCCCTTAAAACCTCAACATAGTAGCCTTAACCCTAACCCTAACCCTTTGGCCAATCAACTATGGTCTATTGACTTCCTTACTCCTCCCACACCTCTCATCATCCCTCACAGACTCCCTGCCTTCCTTGAATCTCTAATGCCACTCAAAAACTGATGCTCGATTCATGCAAGATGCTCCAAAAGCAGTCTGAAGCCTTCCATACGTTGTTTCTGTGGCATTTTTTCCAAGTTTAAAACATAATTTTATTGCATATCGTTCTTCTAAAGTGTCCTCACGTCCAGATTGCATTTTTGAAATTCACCAACTGTGACAATCAGGCTTTAGTAGGGTGTATTCCAATTCCTTCTGTAGCTAGCTGTTCATTTGAACGAGAAATCCTAAAAATTGATCAGCCATCTCATAAGATGTATAGCAATAATATAGTGAATTTTCAAGAGTCTACGACAATTTTAAATGCCTGTACAAAAACAGTCTGGAAACTTATTGAAGGCGTATATCAAATATATATGATTTAGTTTAGTTTAGTTTTGTGGCACATCAACCATTGTAGGTTATTTAACACCAAATCCTCTTCATTAAACATATAATCTATAAACACATTATGTTAATGATATTCTTAAACGAACCTGAGCTTTTTCTTTTTTTGTATGTTGTTAAATGATTTCTAATATATATATATATATATATATATATAACGCGAATAATTCTATTTACTTCGGACAGTGAAGTAGTTACAGGTATTGCTATTTAACACTGATGATTCTATTCAACATTACTCATTTGTTTCCCCACATTTAAATTGTTTCAAGTATTGCTATGTATCACTAACACCGGTCATTTGTTTATACATAGTTAAATCATCAAAGCGTTCTATTTCTAATAATTCAATTTAGCATAATATGAATATTGATAGCGAATTAAACGTTACGTGTTCTTATTGAAATGTGGCTTGATATTGTAGATTTGGAGTTTTCTGGGTAATGCCGAAAAGAATTCTCAGTAAAACTTACAAGCACAAAAAATAAATAACAGGAGGTTGAGTTTAAAAAGACATTGTCTTTTTTATATAATATTTTTGGTAATGAGGAATAGTTTACAAAAGATGTGTTATGAGAGTATTAATTTTAGCATTTGTTATAGACATAAATGTTTTACTATTTTTCAAAATGCTTACTTATGTGTCAGTCCTAAAATTTCTTAGAGGGTATAACTTATTAATTGTCGTGAAATTTGGAAGCTGATACCTTTGGTTCGTCTGTCTTCTAAGACTGCCGGACTGCTACTGAACAGTACAGAGAATTTTGGTCTACATATACCCGCTGGCTTTTGACAGGAAAATAGGGAAAATATAAAAACACGAGTTTTTATTTTTTCATTTTTAAATTTTGTCACATAAGCGGGTTTAGAACCTTCACGAAAACTTGATTTTTCAACCCTGTGCTGTGAAATACTTAGATGTAGTTCGGTTCGGTTTGGTTTTATGGCATATTAACCTTTGTGGGTTATCAAATGCCAAATCCATTTTTATACATATTCTTATTTACCCAACCCCTCCGCTTGGGCAGGATATGACACAAGGTCAATTTTTAAGCGGAGTTTAACAGGTTTGAATTCACAGTTTTCCTTCTCCTAGACTAGTTGCCTCACCAAGGCTGAAAAACCTAGTCGGCCCTACTATTTACCCATAGATGGAGGGAGAATAATTGGATTCATATCTTTTATCTCCAAAGAGCAGAGGCTAAAGAGAACGAGGATGGTTTTCTATGATGTTCATGGGACCGCCAGTAGACACACCCACTCTTTAGAAGAGGCAACTATTTATTGTTTCCCTTTTAGTGTTATTTAAACACAACAACTATTACGGTAGCAGAGAGAGTCCCCGTGGCGTAGTGGCTAACGTCCTGGACTGCGACATCGTAGTAAGCGAGTTCGAACTCCAGTCGTGCCATCCTATTTACCAACCACTCCGCTCGGGCAGGATATGACACTAGGTCAATTTTTTAAGCGGAGTTTAACAGGTTTCAATTAAGAGTTTTCCTTCTCCTAGACTAGTTGCCTCGCCAAGGCTGAAGAACCTAGTCTGCTCTACTATTTACCTATAGATGGAGGGAGAATAATTGGATTCATACCTTTCCCAAGGGTATTAGTGCTATGTTGAATGCAATCAGTCTCGTCCAGTATTTGAACTCGTATCGGCGTGTCAATTTCCTACGATGATAACCATTACACCATGGGCACCTCCTAAATCCATTTTTATACATATAAACAGTTTCATTTCAAACCATTCAGTTCTGAATAAGTACATTTTCTTTACTTACACATACAACTGGGCTAACTTAAATATGATAAGATTGCAAAAAATGTCATATATGTATTCTTTGCCATACAAAACTGGAAACGAGAGAACTGGCACTTGGAGTGAGATATTTAGCGAAGATCTTTATAATAATATGGTTTTTGGTTTGTTTGGTTTGGTTTGATTTTACGGCGTATCAAACATTGTAGGTTATTTAATGCCAAATCCATTTTTATACATATAAGTAAAGTTAGCGACTTTAGTCGAGGGAGACCCGAAGGCTCCCTTTTCAATAGCTACGACACCGAGGTGTAGGAGAGGGCGCTACTCCTTTCCCAGGATTGCTCCACTTTACTCTTGACCCTCACCTTGTAATGCTGAGTGTCAAGCAAGCCGGCATCAAGTACCATTTTTTGAGTCTTTGGTATGACTCGATCTGGGATTGAAATCCGGTCTTCCGGACCATTGGCGAACACTCAGCTCATTAGACCAAAACTTCTATTTCAAACAAATCAGTTTAACATAAGTATACAGTTTAGTTCTATTTAACCCATAGATGCTACCAGAGTCGACCTGGGAGTGATGGTGATAAAGAGATACTCCTCATTCCTTAAAGTTCAAGCATATTGGAGCCTCACCATTGGATTGTTTAATGTCATAATCAGGACACTCGTTCGAGAGAGTCTTACCCCTTTGCAGAAATGCAGGAATGTATTCAGTAGCCCTAGCCGACTGGGCCAATGATAATTTGGTTATCAACACGGCTGTTTTTTTTTTTTGGTGGTGTTATCCTCTTCAGTGGATATAGTTAATGTAATGTCTTCACGAAACTTTATTTTACGAAATTTTACACTGGATTATAGATCCAAGAAATAGCTACACGCAGGACGCTCGAAGCCGGGATCGAAACCCGTCCAACTTTACGTTAGATTAAGTCTCAGACCTCTCAGCCACCAAGCGGACAACGTTGGCTAAGGGAATTTTTAAGGTATTTATTTAGCAACAGCAGCATCAGCCGTTTGTTTACATTTTTTATACCCTACCAGAGTGCTCAATTCTTTCGAAGAGCTTTGCATTATGCGAGCGGCGGCCGACAATTCCTTCGCCAGAGTGCTCAACCCCCATATATATATATATATATATACTTGCCAAAATGCTTACACTAAACTGAATTGTTTGAAATAGAACTGTTTATATACATAAAAATAGATTTGGCATTAAATTACCGACAATGCACGAGATTAGTAATTTAAAATGTCGATAATTTACCAATCTTTCTACATAAAAATAGATATATATAGAGAAGATTTAATATATATATATATATATAAAGAGGATTTGGCATTTAATAACAGACAATGATTGATATGCCATAAAACCAAACCAAACCTGTCAATGGATGAACCATTCTTATTCGATAGGACCCAGTGCAAAAAACAAAAAACAAAACAAAACAAAAAAACTATTAAGAAACAACTACGCAAAAAATATAAATACCAATGCCAAAATTATGTATATAATATATATGGTTTGGTTTGCTTTGGTTTTATGGCTTATCAACCTTTGTAGGTTATTTAAGGCCAAATCTATTTTTATGAAAATAATCAGTTCAATTTAAAACAGTTCAGGTTAGCATGAGTACACAGTTTAATTGTCAAAACATTTCTATTTCAAACTATTCAGTTTATTCAAGAAGTTATATATAACAATTCAGTTTACTGTAAGTACAGTTTCAATGTCAAAAACAGTTCTATTTAAAATAACTCAGTTTAGCATAAGCACGCAGTTTAATTGCAAGTACGGTTTAATAGTCAAAAACATTTCTATTTTAAGCTATTTAGTTTAATCAAACAATTCAGTTTAGCATAAGCATGCTGTTAGTTCTATTTAACCCATAGATCGGGCCCTATCAGGTGCTACCACGCCGGGCCAGAGTGGACCTGGGAGCAATGGCAATGAAAGGGTGCTCCGTATTCCCCAAGGATCCAGCATTACTGGGACCTCACCATCAGACTATTTAGTGTCATAAATAAGACACTCATTGGGAGGTGTCTTACCCCTCTGCAGAGGTGCAGTTAGTGTATTCTACAGCCCCAGCTGACTGGGCAATACACAGAGTTAAATGTCAAACAGTTTTATTTCAGATAATTCAGTTCAGCATGAATATACATATGTATATGTATATACATATATGGTAAGTACTCTTATATATGTATATAAATACTTGCTAAAAGTCTGTTTATGGAGACTCACATCTTACTCGAGGTGGAGTGGGGCGGATATGTACTGGAGGCGATGGGTTAATTGTTTTTTGATTTACTCAAAAATCGAAATAAAACTGACATCTCACTGACCAAAATTGCATGAAAATATCTTGAAGTATTATGGATTAAATTCATGCAAAGAAATCGCCAGTGGCTTACACTGCAGCATCCAGCCAACTTCGGAATCTCCGGGAAACCCTTCCCGTGGTCTTCTAGTTTAAATTGGTAAACACTGCCGTTATCTCTGCCTTCAGTTCATCTTTGGTGTTGTATAGAGTTTCGTTGGTCTCAAGCTTAATAACTGTTACATATTGGCCCCCGGCCGAGCTGTCAAAATAAGAAATGCACCTGTGTAAATAACAGGTGCATCCGGTCGAAGATATCGGGGGATAACCTTGACTGTCGACGGGTTGAATTGAGAGCGAATTGTGACGCTCGGAAGAAGTAGGTGGGTATCAAATAATTATATAACCCGGGTGCAACAGGAAGTCAGATGAGTTGGAAAGAGGATGCTGGAATGAAAACCATGTCCCAGCAGAGGCTGGGCCCCCATGCCCCCTGTTGAGCAGCCCAGGAGAACGGGAAAGCAATGCTGCTGTAGCCAGAAGAGTTCTGGGGTTAATATGTTGCAGTCTTTGTCCAGTCTCCAACTCACCTCTCAAACACAACCCTTTCAATAAAGTGAGAGATATTTTTCTAAAGAACAGTGTCCGCTCGCCTTTATTGTGTCGTCGTTATGCATCTGCATGTGAGTATGTTACATAACGTCTCGCCTATAATAATCAAGTGGATTGTAGGAAGGTGGATAGATATCAGGGTTTATTGGTTGCAGAAATTTTCTTATGGCCAAGACTGGGCTTTTCTGTTTGTGTGACATTGAAGAGAGGTCTGTTGCTTATCGTAAGGTCTTCCAGCAGCCATCTTCTCAATCCAGGGCTGCACTAATTCCTCCAGGCACCTGATGTAGGCTTTCGTGTTGAGTCGGAGGTCATGTGGGAATATGAATAAAGGCATAACGTCACCACTTCTAGTGACCACCCTAAACACCATGATGTGGACTGGGTGGTTGGTTTTCATCATTATAATATGAACCTGTCCTCAGATTGAGCTCCAAACACTTTGTAATTATTGTATTGAAGCTTCCGGTATGAATGCCGAGCAGTTCGGCATGCTGTTTCCAAATTTTTAGAGGGACGAATTGCGTCTTGGTACTTTGTTTGTTTGAGTTTTATGGCATTTGTCGGTTATCTAATGCTAAATCCAAAATACTAAATTATCGGTTATCTAATGCTAAATAAACAGTTCTATTTCAAACAGTTCAGCTTAGCATAAGTATACAGTTTAATTGCCAAAAACATTTCTATTTCAAGTTATTCAGTTTAGTCAAACAGTTCTAATTAAAAAAAAAATTAGTTTAATATAAGTATAGATTTTGTTTACACACAGTTAAATGTCAAAACAGTTCTATTTCGAACAATTCAGTTTAACGTCAGTACAGTTTCAATGTTAAAATCACTCCTATTTCAAACAATTCAGTTTAGCATAAGTACGTAGTTTATTTCTATTTAACCCATAGATAGGGCCCTATCAGGTGCTACCACCCCGAGACAGAGTGGACCTGGGAGCAATGGCAGTAAAGTGGTACTCCGTATTCTCTAAAGCTCCAGCATCACTGGAACCTCAACACCAGATTATTTAATGTCATATCCAGGACACTCGTTGCAGAGAAGCAGTCGGTGTAATCTACAGCCCCAGCCGACTGGGCAAGCATTATGGTACTGTTTTCCTCTCTCACAGTGCCCAACTGACTCTAGTTTACTGCATAGTAGACAAAACCTGAAACAAATAAAGCGCATGCGCGAGATTAGTAATTTTAAAATGCCGATAATTTACCTATCTTACTCTTTACATAGCAAAATTATAAGTCAGAGCCCTTTGATAAAAAAAAACAAAAAACAAAAACAGTGAAATTGAATTGGGATTGAAAATATGCAATAAGAGCAATACACGAAGAATGAGAGAAATCAATAGAAGGAATTCAATTATCGAACAGGATACTGAATGGAAAAATAACCACTATAAATAACTTGGAATTGTTAAATCGGATTCTACGAGGAGGGAAGAAATAACAAAGATTTCGCAGACGACAATTAGGCTTTATAAAAAAAATCCTAAATATATGAGCTATATTCACGATAAGATAGTTTGTATCTCTCTTGAACTGGAAAAGAACTAAGATTTTAGACTAGAGAAATTAATGACTGACTATAAGGCCCTACACTCCCGAGACGATAGTGCTTATATAAAAAGAAGAATTCATTTGATTATCAAATGTTTCCAACTAGAAACGGTAGCGTAACGAGAATAATCCCGAAAAGCTTCTAAAAACGAGACCGTAAAAAAATATAGCACGCTTTCCGGTGTATTTATGACATTTGTCGGTTATCTAATGCTAAATCCAAAATAATAAATTGTCGGTTATCTAATGCTAAATAAACAGTTCTATTTCAAACAGTTCAGCTTAGCATAAGTATACAGTTTAATTGCCAAAAACATTTCTATTTCAAGTTATTCAGTTTAGTCAAACAGTTCTAATTCAAAAAAATTTAGTTTAATATAAGTATAGATTTTGTTTACACACAGTTAAATGTCAAAACAGTTCTATTTCGAACAATTCAGTTTAGCGTTAAAATCACTCCTATTTCAAACAATTCAGTTTAGTATAAGTACGTAGTTTATTTCTATTTAACCCATAGATAGGACCCTATCAGGTGCTACCACTCCGAGACAGAGTGGACCTGGGAGCAATGGCAATAAAGTGGAAGAGACTGTAAAAAAATATAGCACGCTTTTCAGTGTATAAGCAATTAAAGAAAGAAAGAAAAATAATCAGAGAAGAAAAAAATTAGAAGGAAAACTATTTCATAAAAGATCAAAAGACAAAAGAAATCACAAATGAAATTATATTGTCAAAATTGCGGAGATGATTGATTCGTTTGGTTTCTTAGTTTAACGGCATATCTACCTTCGTGGGTTGATTGATTCAAAGCTATCCTTGTAGAAGTGTAACATATTGACCCCGGTCAAGCTGTCAAAATAGGAAATGCACCTGTGCAAATAACAGGTGCATCCGGTCGAGGAGTATCAGGATATAACCTTGACCGTGGACGGGTTGGATGTGTGCGAAATGGTGACGCTCGCAGGAAGAGAGTGGACGTCAAATTATTATATAACTCGGTGCACAGGAAGTTCAATCAGTTGAAGAGAAGATGCTGGAATGAGGAACATGTCCCAGAGAGGCTGGGCCCCCAGGCTCCCGGTTGAGCAGCCCAGGAGTACGGGAAAGAAACGCTGTTATGGTCATAAGAGTGGGGGTCAATATGTTGCAGTTCTGTTCGGTCTCCAACTCCCTTTCACACAGCAAAACATTTAGTAACCCTTTCGAACCCTTTCAAATAAAGTGAGAGGTATATTGTTCTAAAGCACTGTGTCTTTCGTCTTTATTGTGTCGTCGTTATTTATTCTGCATGTATAAGTGTATGTATAGTGGCCATGGCTATACAAGAGAAGAACGAAAGTGGGGTGAATAAGGAGGTTCTATCTTTCTCAAAGAGATTAAAGAGCGAAAATTAACGCAACAGCTTGAATGAAGTTCAAACTCACTCAGTACGCTAGCCACAACGGCACGGGGTCTCACCCCTTGATTGGTTAATTGATTTTAACGGCATATCAAGCTAACATGGGTTACTTTATGCCTACAGGTTAGGTAATCGCGTTCCTTGTAGGTTGATATTTCCACTTTTGTGTAGGTGTTATTGAATATGTCTTTTGATCCTGGTCCTATCGAATATGAATGATTTTTAAGCCGGTCGATTTCACCCCAAATGGGCCTCGAAATAGTGCTAGCGCTCCGAATCAGGGTAAGCGTAGGAGTAATGGATCATTAAAAATGCTACTTCTCGCCTTCTATCAATCTATCTATCTATCAGTTGGTCGACTGTAGTCGAGGACGACCCGAAGGCTCCCTTTTCAATAGCTATTATTCCGAGTTGTAGGGAAGGGCCCTATTACCTTCTTTGGATTGATCCACTTACCCTTGATCCATACCTTATAATGCTGCGTGTTAATCAAAGAGGCATCAAGTAGCATTTTTTGAGTCTTTGGTATGACTCGACCTGGGATTGAACCCCGGTCTCCCGGACCAATGAGAAACACTCTACTTATCATACATTTAGGCTGGTTCAATATATATATATATATATATATATATATATGTGTGTGTGTGTGTGTGTGTGTGTGTGTGAGTGAACATACAGGATCTGGCATTATAAGAGGATCATTAAATAAGTTTCCAGACTTTTTTCGTATGGGCACTTTTATTGATAGTACACACATGAAACTCTAGTCCCCTTCAAACTAATCTCCTCCGGCCGCAATGCACTTATTGTACCGTTCCAAAAACTACTGGAACGCCCCATGGAAGTCCTCTTGTGTGAGCGTGTCAATGACCTTCGTCACAGCCTCTTTCATCTCGTCACTTGTCTCATAACGACAGCTTCTGACCTTAGGGAATAAGCAAAAGTCACAGGGAACAATGTCTGGACTATAGAGAGGCTGAGGAACTGTGTTGATGCCCATCTTGGTCAAATAGTCTGTGACAAGGATGGAGTTGTAGACTGGTGCATTGTCCTGTTGGAAATGCCACTGAGCCGATTTGAAGAGTGCTGTCCTCTTCCCTAGGAATCTCTTCCTGAACTCCCTTAAAACCTCAACATAGTAACCCTAACCCTAACCCTTTGGCCAATCAACTCTGGTGTTCTGACTTCCTTACTCCTTCCACACCTCTCATAATCTCTCACAGACTCCCTGCCTTCCTTGAATCTCTTATGCCACTCATCAACTGATGCCCGATTCATACAAGATGGTCGAAAAGCAGTCTGAAGCCTTCCATACGTTGTTTCTGTGGCAGCATTTTTTCCGAGTTTAAAACAGAATTTTATTGCATATCGTTCTTCCTCACGTCCAGATTGCATTTTTGAAATTCACTAGCTGTGACAATCAGGCTTTTGTAGGGTGTATTCCAATTCCTGCTGTAGCTGTTCATTTGAACCTGAAATTATAAAAATTGGTCAGTCATCTCATAAGATGTATAGCAATAACATAGTGAATTTTCAAGAGTCTACGATAATTTCAAATGTGTGTACAAAAATGTCTGGAAACATATTGAATGCGCCACGTATAATCCATAGGGATTGATATGCCATAAAACACAATCAAGCCAAACCTTTATTTTAAAGGCCTTTGATATTCTTGGAAGGTGGTAGACCACTCGCTCTTTTATTGTGTTTGGAAGGTGATGATTCGTTATTTCCTTCTTTCTTTCTGTTTTTCTCCCTCTCTTACATACAGACACGCGCACACACACATCCTCTATTTCCTTCTCTCAATCTATCTCATAGATTTACATGCACACACACACACACACACACATGCATACACATGCATGCACATATTCTCTATTTCTCTCTCTGTCTCTCTTAAACGCACTCTCTCTCTGTCTCTCTCTCCGCCCTATCCGTGGGTCTTAGAATATGTTAAATAGGGAATAAGACTATTAAAAAGACATATTCTGAATATGACACTAAACTACCTCTGATAGTAATTAATTTGTGGCATATCAATCTTTAAGGCTTATTTAATGCCAAATTCTGTTTATATATATATATATATATATATATATATATATAAAACCTATGTTTGGTTTGGTTTGGTTTGGTTTTATGGCACATCAACCATTGTAAGTTATTAATGCCAAATCCATTTCTCGCCAATGGTCAGGGAGACTGGGGTTCAATCCCAGGTCGAGTCATACCAAAGACTTTAAAAATAGTACTTGATACCTCCTTGTTTAACACTCAGCAATATAAGGTAAGTATCGAGGGTAAAGTGGAGCAATCCAGGGAAAGGAGTAGCGCCCTCCCTTACACCTCGGTGCAGTAGCTATGGAAAAGGGAGCCTTCTGGTCGCCTTCGACTAAAGGGAGACAACTTTACTTACTTTTTACTTACTTGGTTTGAATTTATAGCACATCAACCATTGTAAGTTATTAATGCCAAATTCATTTTTATACATACGTATACGTAGACATTTCTATTTCAAACAATTTAGTTTTGTATAAGTATAGTTTTTTTTTGCTCACACACAGTTAAAGGTCAAAACAGTTCTATTTCAAACAATTCAGTATAACATAATTTTCGATGACAAAAACAGTTCTATTTCAAACAATTCAGTTTAGCATAGCTTCAATGTCAAAAACAGTTCTATTTCAAGCAATTCAATTTAGCATAAGTACTTAGTTTAAATGTCAAAATGTGATGTTCTATTTAAGGCATAGATGGGACCCTGACAGTTGCTACCACTCTCAGGTCAGAGAGGACCTGGGAGTCTTAGATACTCCCCTTTCTCCAAAGGTCCATTTTGGAGGTCCCCGTGGCGTAATGGCTAAAGTACTGAGTTGTGGCCTCGATGTAAGTGAGTTTGAACTCCTGTCGCACTGCTACGTTCACTTTCGGACTCATATCCCCTGGAAAAGTTTGAAGTTCTAGAGTGTTCGCCAATGGCCCGGGAGACCTGGGTTCAATCCCAGGTCGAGTCATACCAAAGACTTTAAAAATGGTACTTGATACCACCTTGCTTAACACTCAGCATTATAAGGTACGGTTCAAGGGTAAAGTGGAGCAATCCTGGGAATGGAGTAGCGCCCTCCCCTACACCTTGGTGTAGTAGCTATCGAAAAGGGAGCCTTCGGGTCACCCTCGACTATGGTCGCTAACTTTACTTACTAAGAAAAAACCGTACTTAAACTGCAACTTCCTCTTTCCCTGAGAATAGAATTTCTGTACATGAAAAGAAAATTTAAAAAAAAACTTAAACCATTAAACATAGAATTTTGAGTTGTTTCAACACCTGCTGTTAAAATTTGCGATCATTTGAACGAGGATAGGTCAAGTTATTTGATTATGAAATGATGTCAATTTTTCTGGAACACCTTATATAAAAGAGTAGCTAAGTCATTTGTTTTATCTTTTTAGCTATAGAAATGCCATTGATAGGAAAAAAAAGGCATTTAAACATTGAACAAGTCCTGGCAGCAACACCCCACAAAGCGCCAACTATACGGTCACCTACCACCTATCACGAAAACTATACAAGCTGGACGAACCAGACATGCCGGACACTGCTGGAGAAGCAAGGACGAGATCGTAAGTGATGTACTCCTGTGGACCCCCGCATATGGCCTATCAAAAGCAGGACGGCCAGCTCGAACATACATACAGCAGCTATGTGATGATACGGGATGTAACCCTGAAGACCTGCCAGAGGCGATGAATGATAGGGAGACGTGGAGAGAGAGGGTCAGGGATATCCGTGCAAGCCGCACGACATGATGATGATGATGATACATGCTTTTAAAATTTGGGACTATTTGAAAAAGAATTTATCAAGTTATTAGATTATGAATGATATCAATTTTTCTGAAATGCCCTCTACATCTCAAATAATAATAAATTTTTTAAACACCTTGTATTTTAATGAAAGTATTATGCACAATATTAATGAAGTAGGAGACGAAAAAACTCATTAATATATAAATTTTTTTCTCCTGTTATCAAGAAATTGATTAATGATCTTGTTTTTTAAAAAGTTGTCACCATCACGTGTCATTGTTCTATGTTCTTGATTCTTTAAAATTACGTTTCCTACTCAAAGTCAATAAGAATCTTATTCCGAGACGCTAACCTGATGAATAAAGTTTTGCTAGATTTTGATTAGTCCAGCAAATAAATAATGCCAAGCATGTATATTCAGTGTCTTAGGTTGTAAATGGATGGGGTCTCCGTAGTGTAGTGGTTAACGTACTGTATTACGATATCGTAGTAAGCGAAATCAAACTCTGTTCGAGCTATTACGTTCACTTTTGGACTAATACTTTTTGGAGGGTGTCCTCGTGGTGTAATGGTTAAAGCGATGCACTGCGGAATCGTAGTACGCGAGTTCGTACTCCAGTCGCGCTATTACGTTCACTTTCGGGCAAATACCCTTGGGAAAGGTATGAACCCCCTTATTCTCCCTCCAGCTATGGGTAAATAGTAGGACGGACTAGGTTCTTCAGCCTTGGTGAGGCAACTAGTCTAGGAGAAGGAAAGCTCTGAATTCAAACCTGTTAAACTCCGCTTAAAAATTGACCTTGTGTCATATCCTGCCCGAGCGGAGGGGTTAGTAAATAGTACCTTTTGGAAAGCTTTGGGTTAAATAATACCACTTCTGTTTTTCTTTGAGGATGGCTTTGGTATTAAATAAACCACAACGTTTGATATCTCATTAAACAAAGAAACCAAACCAAACCGTAGATGGTGGTTGAAGGAATAGGATAACGATTCGTCTTGATAAACAAAATCGACAAATCTATTAAGAATTCCTGGTTGCGTTCTTCAAGCGTTCTTCCTTGTCATCTAAATGTATATTTGCTCTGTCCTATAATTAGTCAACTAGAGTATGTGACTGGTGATATAATGAATGATGACAGAGAAAAGAATCGGTGTGAAAGTACATAATAATCTGTGCACGAAACAGGTTTCTAAAGTAGATTGTGGCGTTGTAGCATTAATAGCGAACTGTCAAATTGTTAAATACATTTGATTGGTTTGATTTGGTTTTATGGCACATCAACCATTGTAGGTTATTTAATGTCAAATCCATTTTTATACATATAAACAGTTCCATTTCAAACAATTCAATATAGCATAACTACACAGTTTCAGTGTCAAAAATAGTTCCATTTCAAACAATTCAGTTTAGTATAAGTACACAGTTTCAATGCCAAAATACAGTTCTAATTCAAACAATTCAGTTTAGTAAAAGTACACAGTTTAAATGTCAAAAGCAGTTCTATTTCAAACAATTCTGTTTATCATAAGTACACAATTTTGTTCTATTTGACCTATAGATAGGCGTTACCACTCCAGGTCAGAGTGGACCTGGGAAAGGGGTACTCCACATTTCCCAAATCTCCTGCAATTCTAAAACCTCACCATCAGATTGTTTAGTGTCATAGATCAGGACACTCGTTGTGGGGAGGTCTTACTCCTCTGTAGCGAAGCAGTCGGTGTATTCTACAACCTCAGCCGACTGGGCAAAATACATTTGATTTTCTATAAATACGGTGTACTTCAGAAATACCTCCTACATATTAAACTGTCACTGTATGCTTCAAGTGGACTTTGACAAGTGGCAAAGGTAGCACCATCTAGCTAGAGTCTTACCATTTTTCTTTCAGATAGGACCAGTTATGATTATAACTTGAATAGGACGATTTTTTAAAAGTTGACAAAAAGACCAAATGGTAACAGATAAAAAAAGAATTGCATTATTGTTTAAAAGGACAGAATAGAAGTAAATAATGGAAATAAATCCGATATTATGAAGAAAATAAAAAAACAAAGTAATGTAATATTACGGACGGGCGCTGTCGTCAATCAGTGAAGGTGTCACGAGACAAGCGCGTACGGGCAGAATGACCCGCAAAGTTAGACGTGATTTTAAAATAATCACAGATGAACTATCACGTGTTTCACGACAGTTTAACTGGTGACATCGAACATTCGGGGATCTTCGATTTGTTCCCCAAAATCTCGATATAAGAAAACAAGTCAGGCGATTTTGGCAGAGTTGAAGGCAGCTTTCAAAACAGGTGAGTCAAAGGTTCCGAGGCCCCGACCCGTCTAATCCAGTCTGCTATGACAGGCGTGTGTCAACAGCCAGCTCTCACCCACACCGCCGTCACCACCAAGAGGAAGGGAGAAGAAGAACGTAACTAAAATGAACTTTTCGAGTTACAGCGATCATAGCCCTAAGTGAATAATAAACGACTGCTATATTTTCTTCCCTTACCTTCGAGTCTGAGTATTTCTTTTTCTGCATATTTCTTTCTTTACAGCACAACACGTTGGTCCTATGATAAAGTAATCCAAAAGTGATGGAGGGTGTCTTCGTTGTGTAATGATAATATCGCTGGACTGCGGAATCGTAGGTAGCGAGTTCGAACTCCATTTGCGCTATTATGTTCACTTTCGGACAAATACTCTTGGGAAAGGTATGAACCCTCTTATCCTCTGCAATGGGTTAAATAGCATCACTTCTGCTCTTTCAGAAGGATGACTTTGCCATTAGATAACCCACGAAGGTTGATATACCATTAAACAAAGAAACCAAAAGTGATGAATTTCATTATAAAGGAAAGTCAGCGTTAAAACATATCAGTTTTAGTAAACCATCATCAGGACTATGAGATTGTGAAACAAGTGATAGTAGAACAGCGATTGATGTTTTTAATAAAATACAATAATAGGGAAAAAGAAAAAAAATATAGAAAGAAAGATAGTATAAAGGTGATGTTTTATTGAAACATCAATTGTTGTTCTAGCAACACTTGTTTCACCATCTTAAAGTCCTGATGAAGGTTTACAAAAACCGAAACGTTTGAACGTTAACTTTCCTTTATGATAAATTCATCACTTTTGTTTTTCTATTTTCTTCATATTGTTTTTTAAATAAAGGGCTTCGGTATTCTTTTAATCGATAAAGCTGTGGTTCTGAAATTTTCAACATATATCAGTATCGATTTTCTATCCGGAACAGCATCATTCTTATGTGACATAAAAAGAGTATATTAAGCTCTCTGTGTAGCAATTACGGATTCGTCAGCTTTAAATAATGATTTAGCAGCAAAGTGATCGCATCTGTAAAGGAAATGAACATTCTCTGAAGATATGCCTAAGAAATTGCCACAATACATCGAAATATATCATAATCAATCGATTGATTAATTGATTTTAACGGTATCTCAAACCGTCAAGGGGTTCTTTGTGACTACAGATTCATTGCACTTTCATATTTACATTTTTTGTGTAATTGTTTCTTAAGATTGGTTTGGTTTGGTTTTATGGCATATCTACCCTTGTGGGTTATTTAATGCAAAATCCTCTTTATACATATATATTAAGTGTTGGTTTAGTCGAGTTTTATGACATATCAACCATTGTAGGTTATTTAGCGCCAAAGCATCTTTATATATATATTAAATATATATGATTTGGTTGGGTTGGGTTTATTGGATATCAACCATTGTAGCTTATTTAAAGCCAAATCATCATTATACATAGATATTAAATATATATGATTTGTAAACATATTTTGTTGATAACATTTTTACACGAACCTGAGCTCATTCTTTTGTACACAGTTCAATGGTTTCAAGTATTACTATGTATCACTAATAATTCAATTAAACATAAGTCATTTGTTTATAGGCAGTTAGATTATCAAACAGTTCTATTTCAAACAATTCAGTTTAGCATTAATCATTCGTTTATGCTCAGTTTAAATGTCAAACAGTTTTATTTGACCCATAGACAGGACCCTATCCGGTGCTACCACTCTGGGCTAGAGTAGACCTGGGAGTAATGGCAATAACTGGAGCTTCGCCATCAAATGGTTAAATGTCTTATCCAGGACACTCAAGTACTACCATTTTATGTGAGAGTAGACCTGGGAGCAATACTAATGAAGGGTTACTCCACATTCCCCAAAGCGCTAAGACTGTAGCATAACTATTCGATATTTTAGTGTCATAAACAGGACACTCGTTGGATGGGTGGGGATCTTACCCCTCTGCAGAAATGCAGTCGGGGTATTCTACAGCTCCAGCCGATTGGGCTGACCTGAATGTTGCTAGAGAATGGAAAAAATTTGTCCATAAAAGTGACAATTGTATTCAAAGCTTGAAACCTTCTAAGTTATACGTGTTGCCTTCAATAAGTTTCCAGACTTTTTTGTACAGGCATTTAAAATTGTCGTAGACTCTTGAAAATTCACTATATTATTGCTTAGCAGAATCCATATTTACTAACCCTTCCGCTCGGGCAGGATATGACACTAGGTCAATTTTTAAGCAGAGTTTAACAGGTTTGAATTCACAGTTTTCCTTCTTCTAGACTAGTTGGCTCACCAAGGCTAAAGAACCTAGTCTGCCCTACTATTTACCCATAGCTGGAGGAAGAATAATTGGATTCATATCTTTCCCAAGGGTATTAGTGCTATGTGAAATGCAATCAGTCTAGTCAAGGATTTGAACTCGTGTCGCCGTGTCCATTTCCCACGACGATAACCATTACACTATTAGCAGACTCCCTGTGGCGTAATGGCTTGACTGCAGCCTCGAAATAAGCGCGTTCGAACTCTCGTCGTGCTATTACGTTCACTTTTGGACAAATACTTTGGGAAAGGCATGAACCCCTTATCCCTAGACCTATGGGATAAATAGTATCATTACTGTTCTATTAGAATGGTTTCGGTATTAAATTAGTCATTGAGGTTGATATGTCAATAAACAAAGAAAGGACTTAGTGTTACGATATACTATTAACAAGGGTTAAAATTGTTGCACTGATTTGGGATTAATCATGTCAATATAAAACATTTTCGTCCTTGCTAAACTAAATGTTTGAAATAAAACTGTCATTTAAACTGTATTTATGCTAAACTGAATTGTTTGAGATAGAACTGTTTGATCATTTAATCTTGTGTAAACAAATGACTGATATCTAATTGAATTGTAAGTGATACATGGCAATAATTGGAACCATTTAACTTTGTTGATATGCTAAACTGAATTGTTTAAAATACGTGGTGCCTTCAATAAGTTTCCAGACTTTTTTTGTACAGGCATTTAAAATTGTCGTAGACTCTTGAAAATCCACTATATTATTGCGATACATCTTATGAGATGACGGACCAGTTTTTATGATTTCAGGTTCAAATCAACAGCTGCAGCAGGAATTGGAATACACCCTACTAAAGCCTGATTGTCACAGATGGTGATTTTCAAAAATGCAATCTGGACGTGAGGACAATTTAGAAGAACGATATGCAATAAAATTCTGTTTTAAACTTGGAAAAAATGCTGCCACAGAAACAACGTATGGAAGGCTTCAGATTGCTTTTCGACCATCTTATATGAATCGAGCATCAGTTTTTGAGTGGCATAAGAGATTCAAGGAAGGCAGGGAGTCTGTGACGGATGATGAGAGGTATGGGAGGAGTAAGGAAGTCAATACACCAGAGTTGATTGGCCAAAGGGTTAGGGTAAGGGTTACTATGTTGAGGTTTTAAGGGAGTTCAGGAAGAGATTCCTAGGGAAGAGGCCAGCACTCTTCAAATAGGCTCAGTGGCAATTCCAGCAGGATAATGTAACAGTCTACAACTCCATCTTTGTCACAGACTATTTAAGCAAGATGGGCATCAAGACAGTTCCTCAACCTCCCTATAGGCCAGACCTTGCTTCCTCTGACCTTTGGTTATTCCCTAAGCTCAGAGGCTGTCGTTATGAGACAATTGAGGAGATGAAAGAGGCTGTGACGAAGGTCATTGACACGCCCACACAAGAGGACTTCCATGGCGTTTCCCAGAAGTTGTTGGAATGGTACAACAAGTGCATTGCAGCCGGAGAGGATTACTTCGAAGGGGACTAGAGTTTCATGTGTGTACTATCAATAAAAGTGCCCATACGAAAAAAAATCTGTAAACCTATCTAATGATCCTCGTAGAACTATTTAATCATTTAAGTGTGTGTTAACAAAAACTGTATACTTACGCTAAACTGAATTGTTTGAAATAGAACTGTTGACATTTAAACTGTACTTATGCTAAACTGAATTATTTTTTTCATTTATCAGTGTATTCATATTAGATAGAAATAAATTAAGCGATTTAACTCTGGGGAAAATGAGCTCAAGCTCATTTTAAATATTAATCATATATATATATATATATATATATATAAACCAAAAACCTACAAAGGTTGATATGCCATGAAACCAAACCAAGCCACCCCCCCAAAAAATAACCAAACCTTTTCCAAGGGTATTGACGCTATGTGGAATGTAATCAGCTTCGCCCAGGATTTGAACTCGTTTCACCGTGTTCATTTCCAACAACGGACGCCACCAAACTTTATGTAGACAATTAGAAAGCTACAACAATCGTTATCAAGTCTCTGATCACAAAGTCGGGCACTAATTGGAGAGTAGACGTGTTAATTTTCTTGAAAGTGTTATGAATGGCAATGACAAAACTTCTACTAAAATTTGAATTTCTACCTGTTCTCGATAAAAGGAATTTGCATTTTCTTATAATTTCTACATACTTAAGATTCATCATCATCATCATCATCTCTTGTTGATGGTTTGGAGTTTCTTGACTTTCTCTTGCCATCCGTCCCTATCAGACATCACTCCTGACAGGTTTTCTAGACTTCATCCAGTGTCCGTAAACAGCCGGTGTATGTAAGTCCTTGCTGGTCGAATAACACTGGTTGGTCCATATGTAAGAGTCCATAAAAGAACGTCGCTTATGTGTTCGTCCTTACTTCTCCAGTTGTGAGCAGCATGCCTCGTTCGTCTTACTTGGATGGTTTGTGAGATGGGAGGCAATTGGCCGTATGTAGTATAGAACTGCTGGATCTTGGCAAACAGCGAGTAACACGTACATATAAAAAGATAATCATATATTTTTATTCTTCGACGGTGATCCTTGCGTGGCGCAGAAGAGCAGTCAGAGAGAGAGAGAGAGAGAGAGAGAGAGAGAGAGAGAGAGAGAGAGAGAGAGAGAGAGAGAGAGAGAGAGAGAGAGAGAGAGTTCGCACACACAAAAGAGTTGACGGGAATCGGAGCTGCCAGCGGGAACTAACTTCAGCCAAAATTCATTTACACCCACGCAATGCCTATTTTCCATTGGTCCCGGCTTCCACCCACACATTGTTTGCTTTCTGGTAGTACTTTGTTGATTTTATCTACGGCTGGATGTATCTATCAAGTATATCCGCCGTTTCATCTCAGGTCAAGGCAATATATTACACGCACAACTGCAGTTCTGTGAGGTGCTTCTTCCTGGATCTTTTAAAAACAACACGTTGCATTTTTATGTAGTTACTATATAGATTTTTTCCATGCGTTTTGTTGGTATCCATGAGGTGCATCCGTTCTCTAGTATTGACACTGCCACAGTTGGTAAGAAATCCTATTTTATCTTATTAGAGAGATCCATGTGATCAATAACTTGTCAATAGTGGTCTAAGCCTTCTAAATGCGTAAGTTGACATCGCTTTCTGTCGATGAGATATTGTTAACGGGGTATGTAAACTGGTCAACTAATTTCAGAGGCTTGAAAGGATATATTTTAACCGAGATTAGGTTTAACTTAATATTTGCGGAATATATAGACTGGGTTAATTAGGAACCTCAAAAACCTGGATATATGTAGAGTTTGTTCATATTCATTTAGATATAAATATAATATTATTGTTTGTTATGGCTCCTCGGGCATTTCCCCCTTTTTACAATCTTCTCAAATCATCCTTAGATTAGAAAAAAAAAAGAATCTTTGCACAATATGTACACTTAATATGAATATACAAATCAAATTCTGTTAATCCATCAATTGGTTCCAAAAAATGCCCTCTTAAATTCTTTTTCTCGCTATTATTTCTGTAATCATCCAATTTAATCTTATTTTTTTTGAGTCTTTGGTATGACTCAACCTGGGATTGAACCCTAGTCTCCTGGACCATTGGCGAACATTCTACTCATTTGGCCAATGGCATCTAATTTAATCTTAGATTATTTTACACTATTGTTATTTTTGATATAATTAGGCAATTTGTTCCAAAAACATATTATTCTATTAGCAAAAAATCCGATTGGTTAGTAGATTTAGTTTTTGAAATCTGTAGTGAAAGAAAAATTCCAGTTTAAGAAGAAACATTGAAAAAATGTCTATCATGATTAGAAATTCCATTGATTATTTTGAAAGTTTCAGTTGGTTTATGTTAGGTTATTTAGTTTAATGGCATATCAACCCTTGACGCTTATTTAATGCCAAATCCTATATATATATATATATATATATATATAATTTCTATATGTTCAAATTTTTATGTTTCTAAGGCTTTTTTTTATTCCTTCGGACACGTGAATTTTTGTTAGTCTGTAGAAATTGATAGTTTTTCAGATGTGAAGAACTACGAAACCCAAAAAACATTACATCGAAAAACCCCTAGCATACGTCACAACCTACAATAAAAACAACCCAAAACTATTCACAGAAATAATAAAAAATCTTGATGAACTTAAAAACAATGACAAAATCAAAGAAATACTAGACACAACAAAAATCATAAAAGGCCAGAGACAATCCAAAAATCTTTTAGAAATACTCACATTTTCTACATTCGGGAAAAACACAATACAAGGAGTCACCAAATGCAAGAATAAAATTGTAAAATATATGATATAATTATTGAAGGAAAATCTTAAACCTCAGAAACCCGAAAATAAAATTCCTAATAAATAAAGATTTATGGTACAACTCAAAAAGCATAGTCTACATAATCAAATTAACAAACGTAAAGAAGTATAAATAGGATCAACATAAGCTCTAAGTATCAGGATATCACTTCACAAAAGCAACATTAAAATACCAGAAAATAGAAAATCAGATGTATCTAAACACCTATACGAATGTAGCAACGGAGAATTTAAAACAATGCTCATATATCAAACCAACGACTATATATTACTTCAAATAACTGAAGAAAAAATTCATAGAAAATTTCAAGCTCACTCTGAATAAAATATTAACCACACACACACACACTTAGCTCGCTTCTCATTGTCCTTCACCCTAATTTATGTTCTAAAATATTGTTCCGAAATCATGTGAGACTATCAAACACACACAGAGACTAATTCAGAAAAAAATATGAATCGTATATATAAGAAAAGATAGTGGGATAAATAATGTCTTCTATGAATAATGTTGGTTTGCGTTTTATGGCATATCAACTCTAATGGGTTATTTAAGGCTAAATCCTGTTTATATATGTAATTTATGATCGGCAGTATAAATAAACGCATGGTACAAATGTATTCCTCAACTATAAAATCACAGTACATCTACAACGCACTGTCACCAGTTTAATTTTTAGGTGCGTATAAATTAGAGCCCAGGGAGACACTCGACGTTGGAAATGGACCCGGCTACATAAGTTCAAATCCTGGATGAGGTTCTTTACATTTCTCATTGCGCTAATCCCCTTGAGAAATGTATGAATCCAACTATTAAACTTCCAGCTATGGGTAAATAGTAGAGCAGACTAGGCTCTTTAACTCTGGTATGGCAACCAGTCTAGGAGAAGGAAAACAATGAATTCAACCCTATTAAACTGCACTAAAATATTGACCTTGAGTTTCATTCTGATCACGAGGGTTGGTTGTTTAATGGCATATCAATCTTCGTGGGTTATCTAATGCCAAAACCATCCTTGTAGAAGAACAGTAGTGATACTATTTAACCCATAGCGGGTGAGAATAAGGAACTTCATACCTTTCCCTGGGGTATTAGTTTGAAAGTGAAAGTATTAACACGACTGGGGTTCGAACTCTTTTACTACGATATCGCAGTCCAGAACGCTAGCCATTATACCACAGGGTAGTGATCCTACCGAGAGATTTGGTAAATGAATACACTAGTATATGGACATTAAATACCAATTGTTGGAACATACACCTTTACATTGAATTGTAGAAACATCGTTTCCGTGTATGCGTTCTGTATTTAAATACATATATTCAAACAGAATGCATACTTTCATGTGTTTTCCAATTTTTGAAACAAAATAAGTGGACATAAATCAAGAATAACAAATGATAGTACAATGAAAATTACACTTATTAAAAGGTTAATGGATAACATTTTAGGATCTGTAAATATTTAGTCTCAAACATGAACCAAAAATGTTATGAGGAACCCGAGAATACACGATGCAGATGTCCAGCCTTCAGTTGAAGGCACTGTTGAATACGGCGAGGGCACCTTTGGTGGTGTAACGGTTAGCAAGCTTGACTAGTAAACCTACACGAGTGAGTTCGAGTCTCATTGGGTGCCCCATTCGTATGGCCTTGTGCCACATCTAAGCAAAAAGCTTAGTAAATTTCCACTGTTGAATACAGCGTGCAGAGTTGTTGCTAATGCGTGCAAAGTCGTTGCTACCGCGTGTTATCCCTTGAGTCTTTTTTGTTCGATGAACTTCAAAGTTCTTAACTAATTTAAAAATCTTACACCTGTTTTGAAATGTGTTGAAATTGAACTTTCTTTTGTATCTTACTTGAACAATTTAGAAAGACTTAGTTTCGTAATATATCATCACTCAAAGGACCTTCTACTACATCGTCCAAGACATGAATTTCGCTATATTTGGTTTTAATATATTAAAATGTAAATTAAAAAAATCTTACTCCTGTTTTGAAATGTGTTGAAATTGAACTTTTTTTGTATCTTACTTGAACAATTTAGAAAGACTTACTTATCTTCATACAAAACATCTTCTGTCCAAGGGAAGAATTTGCTATATTTGGTTAAATAGATCAAAATGTTAATTATTTCCCGGTAATAATCTGAAAAGAGAATAAACTCTACAGGGAACTACTGAGAGGCTGCAGCATTGTTTCAACAATTGTGAAACACCCTGTATATACACCTTTGGTAATGCTCAAAATTTTTATTAAATAAATTAGATGGTGGCTGGTTGGTTGGTTTTACGGCGTGTCAACCCTTTTTGGCTCATTTAACGCCGCGTAAAGTCATTTAGATAAAAATTTCAAACTATTCCATTTATTGTAAGTATAGTTTTTTGTTTACACACAGTTAAAATTCAAAACAGCCCTATTTCAAACAATTCAGATTAGCATATTAAACAGATCTTTTTCAAACAATTCAGTTTAGCAGAAATACACAGTTTACTTCTATTTGACCCATAGATAGTACCCTATCAGGTGCTACAACTCCGAGCCAGAGTGGACCAAGGAGCAATGGCATTGAAAGGATACTCTACATTCCCTATACCTCCGGCATTACAAGAGCATCAACATCAGATCGTTTAATGTCATATCCAGGAAACTCGTTGGAGGAGTCTTACCCTTCTGCCGAGAGACAGTCGGTGTATTTTACTGCCCTCGCCGACAGGGCAATTAGATTGTGGCAGGCTATAAAATAGTTGAGGTGAAAATATAAATAAGAAAAAAATTCAAATAATTATACCGAACTTTTAACGATAAGTTTTTAATTTTCTATTTAAGAAAACCTAATATTTTTAAATCAGAATATATTATATAACGAATTATGAAGCATTAATTGAATGATTTTTGCGACATGTCAACCCATTTCCAGTTATTTTATACTTAGAGGTTAGAGAATCAGGTTTATTGTACTTTCACATTTCCTGTTAGTTTCTAATACAAATAATTTGCATATAGTTTTATAGTTTCAAGTATTCCAATCTAATGGTAATAATTATTTGGTTTTAATTAATTATTTCAATTTAGTTGTAGTAGAATGTTTTCACACAATTATTTTATTTCAAGTTATCATTTTGATTCAATAATAGTCATTTAGCGAGTAGAGTGTTTGCCAATGGCCCGGGAGACTTCGGTTCAATCCAAGGTCGCGTCATACCAAAGACTTTAAAGATGGTACTTGATACCGCCTTGCTTAACACTCAGCAATATAAGGTAGGTATCAAGGGTAAAGTGGAGCAATCCAGGGAAAGGAGTAGCGCCCTTCCGTACACCCCGGTGTTGTAGCTATTGAAAAAAGAGTCTTCCGGTCGCTCTCGACTATAGTCGCCAACTTTTATTTGCTGTCAGTAACATGGATTCAAGTGAGTAAACAATTATAGCTCCAACTATTCTTAATACAAATAATTTACAGTTTTATGGCATCAAGTATAGAGAAAGGTTGCATAGATAATTGATTGTTGATTTTAATGGCATGTCAACCAGTCTAGGGTATTATATGCCCACATGTTAGGGAATCACGTCCATTTTTACATTTTTGTGTACTTGTTTCTTGAGAGGTTTTTTGCACATTCTTATCGAAGATGAATAATTTTCAAACAGATATATATTACACCAATATATAGGATCTTAACAGTTACTACAACACCAGATCAGATTGGACCTGGGTATAATGGCAATGAAGCAGTACTCCATATTCCTCAGATCACTTGAAGTGGAGCTTCACCACCAGATGCAGTGTCATACCCTGGACAGAATCATGAAGGAGGGAATGTTAAAGATAAAAAACGTGACATACGGAAATTTCTCTAAGTTACTAAAGGATTATTGAGCTATATAGAAAATGGATGAATTAAAATAATTCTCATAAAATTTGCGAAAAATGCTTTTACGCGTGCATCTTAGCTAATTGCGTTATTTGCAATAAAATTATGAATATAATTGTTCTTCTACTGGGAGAACACATAATATATTGATCATTTCCAATTTAAATCTGATGGGTTATAAATATCGATAAATCAAAATTATCGTAAGAGTTTCATATGAAAATGAAAAGAAAAATCGATTGTGTTCCTTTGTTTCTGTTTATATGGGATAATTACGGATAATTATGAAGAAAAGAGAAAATGATATAAGGGCAATTTAAAATGATTAAAGAGGATTGAAAATTACTTTTGTTCATAAGAAATTTTTGATTGGCTGGTTGTTGTTTTATCAACTCCTGTGGGCCATTCATTGCCAAATTCAGTTATACATCATCCTCGTGGTGAAATGGTTATTATCGTAGGAAATGGACACGGCAACACGAGTTCAAATCCTGGCCGAGACTAATTACATTTCACATAGCACTAATACCCTTGGGAAAGGTATGAATCCAATTATTCTCCCTCCTGCTATGGGTAAATAGTAGGGCAGACTAGGTTCTTCAGCCTTGGTGAGGCAACTAGTCTAGGAGAAGGAAAAACTCTGAATTCAAACCTGTTAAACTCCGCTTAAAAAAAATTGATCTTGTATCATATCCTGCCCGAGCGGAGGGGTTGGGTAAATATGATTAAGTCGTACCGATAACACGGATTTCCTTGACTCTTTCTCTCCATTCGTTTGCGGGAACTCAAGTGATTTCCATACTAAAAAAAAAGTATATTTGTGCCCCCCCCCCAAAAAAAAAAACGAAGAAAAAAAAATAGCCTTGGGAAGTTGTAATTTTTGTATCTGTATTTTCGCATTTCTTAAACAACCTGAACATTCGCGCTAGTTTTTCAATTTCGGAAGACTTCGCAGACGACAGTATTTGACTTGGAATGAAAATTTTTTAAGGATCAAAACCCAAAATAATTTTAGAAATCTTTTCCCTCTGAAAATATTAAAAATACGATTTTTTAACCAATTAGATTCATTGGTAAATCATCAACCTTTTTTTTTTTTAGTTAATTTCAAACCAGCCGAAATTGTATAAATAAGCGAAGAAATAGATATTTTTTCAGTAAGTATGAAATTAACTAAAATTACTCAGCTAAAAGTAAGTAAGGAATTATTACTTCAAGAATTCATTTAATTTCAACTCGTTTAATTTTTCTTAAAATAAACGATTCTTTTTGGCATTTATATTCGCGTTTTCAACTGTATTTCACAGACATTCTTTAAGGTAAAATTAAATTTTCTCTCTTACATAGTAATATACTTACACAAAAGAATTTTTACACACAGAATATTTTCCTTTACTTAAAGCCAACAATGACTGCAATTTCTATATAAAAAAAAAGTTAACAACATTCTGGTTTGGTTTCTTTGTATAATGACATATCAACCTTTGTACGTTATTTAATGCCAAAGCTATTCTCCTAGAAGAACAGTAGTGGTACTATTTAAACAATAGCCGAGAGGATAAGGGGGTTCATATCTTTCCCAAGGGTATTTGGCCGAAAGTGAACGTAATAGCGCGACTGGAGTACGAACACGCTTACTACGATTCCGCAGTCCATCGCTTTAACCATTACACCTCGAGGACACCCCCCTCAACCACATTCTGGCAAACGTTATCTTTGCTTGCAAGAAAAGATTTGGTGCTTTTGTTTTTCGACAAATTTTTCTTTCAATGAATATTATAAATTTGTAGATCTGATTTTCTATTTATTCGTTTTTTCCTGCTCAGTCGGCCGGGGCTGTAAAATATACCGACTGCACCTCTGCAGAGGGGTAAGCCCCCCCCATGAGTGTCATGGATATAGCACTAAACAATCTGATGGTGAGGTTCCAGTGATGCAGGAGCTTTGGGGAATGCAGAGCACCCCTTCATTGTCCTTGCTCCCAGGTCCACTCTGGCCCGGAATGGTAGCACCGGATAGGGTCTTATCTATGGGTTAAATAGAACTAACTGCATATTTATACAAAACTGAATCGTTTGAATTAGAACTGTTTGATTAAACAGAATAGCTTAAAATAGAAATGTTTTTCACAACTAAAATGTACTTACATTTAAACAGCGTGCTTATGCTAAACTGAATTGTTTGAAATGGAACTGTTTTAACATTGAAACTGTACTTACACTAAAGTAAATTGTTTAATATAGAACTGTTTTGACACTTAACTGTGTGTAAACAAAATCTGTATTTATACTAAACTGAATTTATTGAATTAGAACTGTTTGAATAAACTGAATTGCTTGAAATAGAAATGTTTTTGACCATTAAACTGTGCACTCATGCTAAACTGAATTGTTTGAAATAGAACTATTTGCTTAAAAATGGATTTGGTGTTAAACAATCTAAAAAGGGTGATATGCCATAAAACCCAGACAACCAACCAAAATCATTTTTTCTTTTATCCGTTAACTCTCCCGACAGGTCCTTCAAAATAAATCCAGTGTCTGCATAGAGCTGATTTAAATAAGTTCTTGCTGGTCGACTAACTGGCGTGTCCATGTGTTGGGACCATTTATGAGTTCGTCCTTGCTTCTCTAGCAGTACCTTGTTCGTCTTGCTTGGCTGGTTTTTGAGAGGAGAGGTAAATGGCTGTAGAGCTGCTGTTTTGTGGGGTTTTGCTTCCAGACGACACTTAGCATTGTTATACAGTTCTTATCAAGCTTTTTTTCTATGCGTATTTTAGCGGTCATGTGGTGCATCCATCAAGTAGTACTGGTGTTATATAGTATACTACGCGTATACAAATATACACGGGAACATAATCAACTGATAATGATGACTTCAATAACGAACGAATACACTTCTTTATAAAAATATAAATCTCTCACACTTTATTTTCGAAAAGGTGATGTTTGTTGTGTGTGAGAAATGAGTGGAGACAAGGACGGACTGCTATGTTGACCTGACTTCTTCTCTCGACCATAGCATCACTTCTTTCGCATCTTGGCTTGGGTTGCTCAACCGGGAGTTACTAAGGGCCCAAAGCTCTCTATTTGCCGCTGGTTCTCACTTTGGCATTCTATCTCCAACTGAATCGAACCGCCCGGGCACCTGGTTATATTATTTTCTAATGCACACCTGTTTCCGCTGTTCTTCCTCTTATTTACACAGGTGAATCTCTTGATTGAAGGCTCGGTCGAGAGTCAATATATAACTCTGGCACAGCCACAGCTTGGAAGAAATCTCGTTTTATTTTATCAGAGAGATCAAATTTTCATGTGATCGATAATCTGTCGATAGCAGTCTACACCTTTCAGTAAATGAGATATTGCTGCCAATATACATTTTTGAGACTTGCCACTTAAAGTGGAGATGACTCCTTCTTGTTTAAAACATGAACTCTGGTTTATTTGCAGTAATGTCGAGGCCAATGCCACCTGATACTCGCTCCAGGTTTTGCGGCAGGGATTAGGTTTGGGCAGGTGTATTTGCAAGAAGCGCAAGATCATCTGCATAGTCAGCGCATGTTATGCTTTCTGCAGGATATCGTCGGCTTCTTGCCTTTTTTTTTTAGAGTAAAGCAATAGTTTGCTGGTAACTTTATTTTTAAACAAGTCGTTAGAGCCCATTTGTTTGAAGTTGAATTGTTTCAAGTATTCGTATTAAGCACTTATAATTCTATTTATTATTAATCATTTGTTTGCACACAGTTAAATGGTTTCAAGTATTGTTATTTAACATCAGTAATTCCCTTTGTCCTAATGAGTAGAGTGTTCGCCAATGACCCGGAAGATCGGGGTTCAATCCTAGGTCGGGGTCATATTAAAGAGTCAAAAAATGGTACTTGATGCCCCCTCGTTAACACTCAGTATTATAAGGTAAGGATGAAGGGTAAAGAACTAAGGACTAATGTATGCTTCCAAGCAAATAATTGAACAGTTCTGTTTGACCGATAGATAGAATCCTAACAGGTACTACCATTCCGGGTCAGAGTAGAACTTGGTAATGCAGGGGTACTCCACAGTTTCCCAAACTCCAGGACTGGGGCCTCTCTATTAGATGCAGTTTAGAGCTATACTTTGGATGTTCGTTGGGGTAGGTGGTCTTACCCGCTCTGCTAAGGTGAAGTCAGCGTATTCTACACCCGCAGCCAAAAGGGTGGATCTCATAAGAAATTGCAGAACAATTATATATATATATATATATATGCTTATATATATGTATATTTTGGCAGCATTTCTTCATTAATACAAATTTCGTTGAATATAATAGCCATTTTCTGTTTACATATTTTCTTGTTGATCCTTTCATATTGCCATATTGATTTTGTAGTATTCTTAAACAGTCTCCAGTGTGGTGCAAGTGAAATTTGGCAAGGGGTAATGATAACCCCCTCTTGCAAAACTCTAAACCATTTTTTTATAGATAGGATCAGTTACGATAATAGTTTGGACCGGTGCACACCGTGCGTTTGCTGTCGAAAAGTTTTTGAAGACTGGTGAATTTGTAATTGTTTCACAAAGAGGTTTCTGAGCTCATTTCATGTTAGGTCGAAGTGATGCTGTTCCGGATAGAATTTTCAATCTGCTGGAGTATAAATTTTCTATCTGGAACAGCATCATGTGGGAGGTATTTATGTCGCACTCTGTATTTACCCAACCCCTCTACCATGAGCAGAACGCGACAGAAGGTATATTTTAAAGTGGAGTACAACTGATTTCATACCTTTTCCATGGACATTAATGCGAAGTGAAACACAAACAGCCTTGTCCAGGACTTGAAATCCCGTCACCAATTCCATTTCCTCTGACGATAACTGTTATTCTAACCACGCAACCAAAAACCTAGAATAGAAGACTATCTTTAAATAGATTAATTTTTTGTAAAATTCATACCAATACAGATAAAGATAATTGGAGAATTAAATCAATTTAATGATTGCTTGATTGATTAGTTTTAACGGCATATCAGTCCGTCGCGGGTTACTTTCAGCTAAGCGGTCAGAGAAATGCATTCATTGTACGTTTATATTTACTTTTTTGTGTAGCTGTTTCTAAAGATTTTTTAGCACATAGTCCTATCGAATTCGGATAATTTTTCAATAGATCTATTTGACCCATTAGATTGGATCCTGACAGGTACAACCACTTCGGGCCAGAGTGGACCTGGGAGTAATGGCAATGAAAGGGTACTATTTTTTTAGGCATTCAAACAAAAAAACTTTATCGAATAAAATAGATAACTGACTTTTTCTTTCAGTTACAGAGGCGCCCAGTCAGCAAAAATACCAGATATTCGTCTCAGCCTCCCACCAGACAGGACTTGACACATGGTCAATGACCCGAAGGTCGATTATAGTAGGCGTTAGGGGAGAGGAAGGTCGGGGATGAGCCGAGGCTTGAACCGTGCTGGACGATGCTGGTCATCGGTTCACTTAGTGCAATGTTGGCCTGATGAGTCTTGCTGGACATGGACCCAAATCTGGGTCCAGGCACGAATGCCTGATTAAAGCTTAAACTGGACCACGGGGTCCAGTGCTAAACAAAGGGGACAAAGGTGTCAAGGATGCAGCTCGCCAACTCGAAGGTGGTCCAGCCGAAGCCGGGGGTCTTTTGGCCTCAAATCTGTCATGGACCATTGACCGTCTGGCACGTATGCCACACAGTCCGCTGATATTTGTCACTGCTTCTCACCAGACAGGACTTGACACAAGTTCAATGACCCGAACGTCGATTATAGTGGGGGTTTAAGGGAGGGAAAGATCGGGTACAAGCCGAGGCTCGACCCCTGATGGACTATGCTGGTCATCGACCCACTAATTGCAATGTGGGCCTGATGAGCTTAGCTGGACTTGGACCCAAATCTGGGTCCAGGCACGAATGTCTGATTATAGCTTAAACTGGACAGCAAGGTCCAGTACTATACACGGGTGGCAAATGTGTCAATGTTGTAGCTCGCCCATCCGAAGGTGGCTCAGCCGAAGCTGAGGACCTTTCGGCCTCAAGTCTGCCATGGAGCATAAAGCGCCCGGCACGAACGCCAGACATTGAGAATAACCCCCTTATAATAGTGTCCAACGTATTTATGAGGAATGCGACATATCCATTAATGTTCATAGATAGGGTATATAATATCCATTCACTCATTATTCTCTAATTGCTGGTTGTCTTGAATATTCCTAATAAACTTCCTATTTCTTATTTTTTTGTTAGGTTGAATCAGTTTCTGCTAATTTTATTGTAATGATTTTTCTCGAAATCAGCCTATTTTAGTTGATTTAGACTTGTAATTTTTATAAACTTTTTTTTTTCTGTATATTTTGCACATATGTTATCTTAGTGAGATTTTTACGCATTTTTTTAAAAAAAGGTAAATCTGTATTTTAAGAAATGGAGATTGATTCAAACAGTGGCACAGGATTTGTTGTTGTTTTTAATAGTTTCTAAATACCAGAAAAAAATCAGACGACAAATTTTGACGACAAATTTTGAGTTTTGTCGTATGTTATCGATAAAACATTATGGGACGTTAACTTTCCCACATGAAACTTTATATTTTCGAAAACGACTTCTGTGAACAACTTATGTTGACCGAATTTAATGCTGGTTTTTCTTATCTTTTCTTTTTCTTTTTCTTTTCTCTCTCCTCTTTAATAATTCTTAGGAATTGTTAGGCTCACTTCTTGGTAAATCATTGCATGATCCCATCCAAAGCAAGGTAATTTGAGCGTGGAGCTGAGTGAACAACACGATTGTAGAATACCAAAAACGGAAGTTCCATGCTATGAAACTAATCTGCCTATGGTGCTGAGGCTCTTGTAGTGGAAATTTGCGGAGGGACTTGTACCCTTTCATCATTGCCATTACTCCTAGGTCGACGTGGAGTAGTATTATCTGTTAGGGTCCCATTTATGGGTCAAATAGGTTTGTTTAAAAATTATTCGTAATCGATCAGACCGTGTGCCAAAAAAAATCATTTTAAGAAACAACTACACAAAAACATAAATTTCATTAAACATAATAGACATTTTATGTCTACATATTTTCTTCTGGATCCGTTCGAATTCCCGTATTACTTTTATCGTATTCGGGGGGGGGGGAATTGATTTATGTATTGTCCATAGTTGTATGTTTCCCTAGTACTTTCTGCCCGACTTTGGGCCATCATCAGGGGAGGATCTATTACAAAAGTGATGTAACTTTTGTTTTAGCATATTACTACTGTGTAAGGGCGTCTTTGCCGTTGAAGGTTATGGCGTTTGTTTTTGAATGTGATTCTATATTTAGTGCCAGTAGCTAAAGACATTTAAGTACATTAGCACTGGTTCGAAAATTAATTCTATTGATTGTTGGTTGCAGGTTTCTAATATGTAGTGCTTCGAGAATCTGAAGTTTTTGTTTATTATTTTGATGTTCTAATATTGTTGTGTTGTCGGTGAGAATTTTTCGTTGTTGTGTTGTTGGGCATGAATGTTTTTTTAAATGCTGAGCTATTGAACTTGTGTTAGAAAGGTACACTGTAAGTCTCCTCGACAGGCTAGCTGAGGTTAAACCAACATATATATTATTATTATTAGAGATACAATCTCCTAAAGGATATTTAAATTTATATACAACGTTGGTTTTTTGCAAAACCCCAATACGGGAATTTGAACGGATCCAGAAGAAAATATGTAGACATAAAATGTCTATTATGTTTAATGAAATTTGCATTAACGAAGAAATGCTGCCTAAATATACATATTTTAAAAACATAAATATGAACGTGGTTCCCTAACCTCTTGGATTAAAATAACCCTTCAAGGATTGATGTACCCAATCAGTCATCTATAAAACCTTTTACTATTTTTGATGCAGTATAATTGTATATCATCTGTTGTCGGAAAAGTTACTGGAAACTGTAATTGTTTACTAACCGTTATTATAAGTTACTTCATCATCATCATCATCATCATCATATCGCGCTGGTAGCACGGATATCCCTGACCCTCTCACTCCACTCCTCCCTATCGTTCATCGCCCTAGCTAGGTCTTCAGGACAACATCCCATATCCTCACATAGCTGCTGAATGTATGTTCGTGCTGGTCGTCCTGCTTTTGCACGGCCATGTGTGGGGGTCCATAAGAGTACATCTCTTATGAGTTCGTCCCTGCTTCTCCAGCAGTGTCCTGCATGTCTGGTTCGTCTAACTTGAATAGTTTTCGTGATAGGGGGCAGGTGGCCGTACAGTTGGTGTCTTGTGGAGTGTTGCCGCCAGGACTTGTTCAAGATTGCACGTAGCATTCTTGTGTAATTGCCGTCTAGCTTCTTCTCCAGCCGTTTTGTTATCGTCCATGTAGTGCATCCATATAGCAGTATTGATGTGACCGCTGCCTGGAAGAAACTGCGTTTCATTTTATCGGTTAGGTCTGATTTCCATATAATCGATAGCCTATTGATAGCTGTCCATGCTTTCGTTAATCTCGTGTCGATGTTCTTTTCGGTTGATTCGACGCTGCTTCCTAGGTAAGTGAATTTGTCTATTAGTTTAAGAGGGGTTCCTTCTAGAGTGGAGATGTCCCCCGTTTGATTATAGCACATATATTCCGTTTTGTGTGCTTTAACATAGAGGCCTATGCTTGCTACTGCTCGTTCCAAACTATGCAGTAGTGTTTCGGCTTGGTCAGGTGTATTTGCCAGTCATCGCTATGTCATCGGCGTAGTCGGCGTCGGTAAAGCAGAAGATAAGTTACTTAAAACCGTATAATTATAATGAGTATTAGTAAATAGAAATAATTACTTGGAACTGCATATTTATTTGTAACAGAAAGGAAACATGATATCATACAAGTATGGGTAAATTATTTTTTATTATATAGGAATATTTGGTTTAGTTTGGTTTGGTGGGTTTTAAGGCATATCAACCTTTGTAGGTTATTTAACGCCAAATCCATTTTTATGTAAATAATCAGTTCTATTGAAAACAGTTCAGTTTAGCATAAGTACACAGTTTAATTGTCAAAAACATTTCCATTTCAAACTATTTAAGCAGTTATATGTAATAATTCAGTGTAGTGTAAATACAGTTTTAATGTTGAAAAACAGTTCTATTTGAAATAATTCAGTTAAGCATAAGCACGCAGTTTAAATGTAAGTACGGTTTAATTGTCAAAAACGTTTCTATTTCAAGCTATTCAGTTTACTCAATTCATTTTAGCATAAGTATGCTGTTAGTTCTATTTAACCCATAGATAGGGCCCTATCAGGTGCTACCACTCCGGGCCAGAGTGAACCTGGGAGCGATGGCAATGAAGGGGTACTCCGCATTCCCCAAAGCTCCAGCACTGCTGGAACCTCACCATCAGATTGTTTAGTATCATATCCAGGACACTCGTTAGGGGGGTCTTACCCCTTTGCAGAGGTGCAGTCAGTGTATTCTACAGCCCCAGCTGACTGGGCAAGGGAATATTTGGTATCATATAGCTGTGTGGTAAAACCTTCTAAGATATCCCTGAACAAAAGTTGCAAATACGAACGAATGATAAACGCTATTCCGTCATTTCTACAGTCCAGTCGGCTAGGACAATAGAATACGCAGACAGCATCTCTGCAAAGGGGTAAGACCCCCCCACACACCAACGAGTGTCCTGGATGAGACATTAAACCATCGGATAGCGAGGCTCCAGTCATTGCCATTGCCCTCAGGTCTACTCTGGCCCAGAGTGGTAGCACCTGATAGGGCCCTGTCTATGGGTCAAATAAAACTGCTTGACATTTAAGCAAACAAATGACTCATGCTAAATTGAATTGTTTCAAATAGAACTGTGTGATCATTTAACTGTGTGTAAACAAATGACTGATGTTTAATTGAATTGTTAGTGATACATAGCAATACTTGGAATTATTTAACTGTATGCAAACACGTGATATATAGTAAGTAGAAATATTCATGTTAGATAGAAATACTTGAAACCATTTTACTGTGTACAAAAGAATAAGCCTTGGCTTGATTAAAAATCTATCTACCAAATGAGTTTACAAATCACTTAATAAATTTTAAAACAGGATTTGGCTTTAAATAACCAACAATAGTCGATATACCATAAAACCGAACTAAACCAAACCAGACCTAATAATCCAGATATAAAATAACCCTAGACGCTTTGGTATGCCGTTAAAATCAGTTAATCTAGTTACCAGTAATGGCGAACCGAGCTGTATCTTTGTAATATTTGCAATGTAGTCAATCTGTTCTCCAAACAATTTTTTTTATCAAGCTTTGGTGCACAACCCTAGAAATAAATAATCGAAAGTTTCACTTGGATCTGTAAAGCAATCGTATTTACGAATATTTGTCACATCATTAATCCGGTTTAGTTTCTCTTCGCACCTTCATGTCTGGAAATTCAGTGACTTTCGCGATGTTAACCTCTGCTATAATCAATATAAATAGAGGTGAAACGGGAAATTACAAGTCGTGAATGATTCTGTTAAATTGGTTGGTTAGTTTCTCTGTTTCATGGCATATCAACTCGTAGTGGCTTATTTAATGCCAAAGCCATTTTTGTAGAATAACAGCAGTGATACTATTTAATCCATAGCTGGAAAGATTAGGGAGTTCATGCCTTTCCCAAACGTATTTTTCCGAAAGTGAACGTAATTGCGCGACTGGAATTCGAACTCGCTTACTACGATGTCGTACTTAACAATTACGCCATGGAAATTCCCCACCTAGGTTGGGAAAAACGGATAATACAAAATTTGCTGCAGATGCATCATCATTATCAAGATCATTAAAGAGTACCATCAGCACGGATTCCCTTGACTATCTCTCGCCATCAATCCCTATCGTTCATCACTGTTAGGACCCGAACAGAACTGATTAACGTAAGTTTCTGCTGGTCGGTTATCACTGGCGTTGCTTCTGAGTGGGTCTTGACTTCCTCAGCATTATCTAGCAGTATTTTGTTCATTTCACTAGGGTGGTTTTTGTGATAGGAGGTATGTGGCCGTACAGCCGCTGTTTTGTGGGATGCTCTTTCGAAGATCACTCTTGTATAGTTCCCATTTTTATATTTATCCGACCCCTCTGCATGAACAGGATATGACACAAGGTCATTTTTTAAGCGGAGTTTAACAGGCTTGAATTGAGAGTTTCCTTCTCCTAGACCGGTTGCCAGAGTTCAGTCTACTTTACTATTTACCCATAGCTGCAGAGAGAATAGCTGGGAGCATGCCTTTTCCACAAGCGCCGGCGGGAGCTCGGCAAATACTCGGTGGATGGCGGCGATCAGGCTGGCTTTGGTGTTGTGGGAGGTCACGTTGGTGATGTTCTCGACGTATGACAAAACGAAGTAGTCCAGCAGGTTCAGGTCGGAGGAGGAGAGGCCAGTGATAGAAGGGTACAAAGTCGTAGCACTCCTTCTGAAGACAAGCCTGCGTCTCTTTGGACTTGTGAGCCGGCGTCGAGTCCTGCTGCCACACCCAGGGTCTGCCACCGGCCACCTGATTGCACCAGGGGATCACTACACTCGTCAGTACATCCAGGTACACTTTGGTGTTGACTTTCAAGCCGACTTCGAAAATGTGAGGTGGCATAATGTGGCCCTCACTTGAAACCTCCGCTCCACCCACCCTCAAAGGGTCGTCCGATGCGTTGAGCTGTGCCCTCAAGCATTGAACCGTCCGGATTTGCATTTTGAGGGTGCTGGCAATGGTCCTGTTTTCATAACTTGGATCGGTAGAGTGCATGAGTGGTACAGCGGCGCATCTCCGATCTCGCTCGTTGAACATTGTGTCACTTTCAGACATGATAGAAGGGTCCTATCACTCTTGGGATTTGTACACAACTGGCCAACTAGTAGATGGTCTGCAACAAAAAAAGAAAACCGGTTTTCATTAAACGGACATGGAATCATGACGTCTTTTCTAGGGCGACAATTTAATCGTTCCACCCTGTATTTCAAACAATTCAGCTTAGTGTAAGTACAATTTCATTGTCAAAACTGTTCTATTCAAAATAATTCAGTTTAGAATAAGAAGGCAATTTCAATATCAAAACAGTTCCATTTCAAACAATTCAGTTTAGCATAAGTACGTAGTTTAAATATCAAAACAGTTCTATTTCAAGTAATTCAGTTTAGAATAAGTACGTAGTTTAGTTCTATTTGTCCCATAGATAGAGCCCTATCAGGTGCTACCATTCCAGGCCAGAGTGGACCTGGGAACGATGGCAATGAAGGGGTACTCCGCATTCCCCAAAACTCAAGCATCGCTGGAAACTTATCATCAGATTGTTTAATATTATATCCAGTACACTCGTTAGGTGGGGTCTAACCCCTCTGTAGAGGTACAGTCGGTGTATTCTACAGCCCCAACCGACTGGCAATATAGAGAGTTAAACGTAAAAACAGTTTTATTTCAAATAATTATGTTTAACATAAGTACGTAGTTTACATGTCAAAACAGATTTTAAACGATTTAGTTTAGCATAAGTTCGCAGTTTGGTTCTATTTGACCCATAGATAGAACCCTTATCAAATGTTACCTCTCCGGGCCAGAGTGAACCTGGGAGCGATGGCAATGAAAGAGTGCTTCGCATTCCCTTAAGCTCCAGCATTACTGGAATCTCACAATTGTTTAGTGTCATATCCAGTACACTCGTTGGGGAGTCTTCCCCTCTCTGCAGAGATTCAGGTGGTATATTCTTCAGCCCCAGTCGACCGGGCAATGTTCGTGTATAGGACAAATCTGTTGATATACTATTGAATGAGTAAATGCAATTTCCTTCAGTAATTTTAGAAGTATTATAATGATTGATATTGACAAAATCAACAAGTCACGTTTAATAATACTATTAAGCTTAAATAAAGATAACTTAACCTATTCAGCATTTACTATAAATCATCAATTCTGTTAATCTTCAGGCAACTGTCATATAATATTACATTGATTGAATCAATAAATAACACCGTTTTGTAATTAACTGATTAACTGGGCGATTGTTTGATTTTAACAGCAAACCAACTCGTCTAGTCTTATTTTATTCCTAGGGGTTAAAGAATCAAATTCACATTCACATTTACATATTTTTGTGTTGCTGTTTCTTAAGAGTTTTTTTTTGTTTGTATACCATCTTATTGAATACGAATAATTTTTAAACAGGTCTATTTGACCCATTGATGCTTCTGTAATATGCATTACCACTCCGGGTCAGAGTAGATTTGTGAGTAATGGCAATGAAGGAATACTTTATACTCTCCATATCTCCAGAACTGGAGCCACAGTATCTGATGCAGTTTAGTGTCATAACCAGCAAAGCAAAGCAGCAACCAACGTGTCATTCATACCAGATCGAATACACCATGAAACCCATTGTCTTTGAATGTACCGTCCCGGCCCATAAAAGAAAAACCTTTTATTGTGCAAACGACATGAAGGAGCTGTTCCAAAAACAAAAAAAAAAACAAAAAAAAATGAAACTGATAATGTAATGTCATTCTTCAAAGCAGTGAATTTATTCAGAAAAATCTAAAGGAATTTTAAACAAGACCAAATTTCTTCTACCAACTGTTTCTCTACAAGAAATACTTCAACAAAATCTGATTTTTTCCACAAGCTGTTCCTCAAAAAACAAAACAAAAAAAACAAAACAAATCAAAACAAAAAAAAAAAAACCCAAAAAACCAAAAAAAAAACAACAAACAAACCCAAAAACAAAACAAAACTAAAACAAAAACCAAAACAAAAAAAAACTTTTACTACAAGACGATTCTCTACAAATAAACTTTTATTGAAACCAGATACTTTGAACAAACCATTTCTCTATGAATAAATTTCAGTATAACAGACCTTTTCGTTTCCCCCCTCTCTTTTTTAAACTTGATTCGGCATTAAATGACCGAGGAGTTTGACATGCCGTAAAACAAAAAACAAACAAACAAACAAAAAATAAATATAACTAGGACCCCCTTTTGTGCAGAGTCTTTGTAAATAGTTATAGATTCAAGTAATTTTTTCTCCTACAAATAATTCACACTAATCTATATGGTATCTAGTATTCTAATCTAATACAAATGATTTTCAAACAGATCTATTTGATCCATCGATGGAATCCTAACACGTAGTACTAATCCAGGCCAGAGCTAATTTGTGAGTAATGGCAATGAATGGGGTACTTCATATCCCACCCTTATCTCTCCAGAAGTGGAGCCTCACTATTAGATGCAGTTTAGTTTCATATCTAGGACACCTTTGTAATTAAGATTTTAGGTCGAAGTTTTATTCTTTAGCGACCTTCAATCTATCCAGCTATATATCAGTTTTCTTTTGTGAGTATTGTACGCATATAAGAGACTAGGACATCAATAGTTTTTCGCTGCTTTTGTCCATGTTTGCTTTCCCTTCAGTCTTCTCTTCCCTTCTCTGCCATATCAATGGCTTTATTTATTTAAGGATTTTGTTGCTCGGGAAACAGCAGTTGATCTGACAGACGACATGAAATCAAACATATGTCCGTATTTTATTTGCCAGGTCGAGGCGTGCCTCTTCATATTTTATTTCCATTTTTGCCTCAACTAACCGTTTCCTTAAAAGTCGATTGATAGTTACTTGTGTATTGATTTAATCTTCATTATTTGTTGTTACTTGCAATTTGCTTGAAAGATTATTCTTTTATTTATTGCTCGAACCAATGGCCTTTTTCTTTTACCTCACCTCAAAAAACAACACACTTTATAGCTATAATTAAAGGAAATCGTACGCACTCAAGAGTACTATTAACCCGGATATCAATACTATGTTTAGGAGCATCAAAACTGAAAGATTCTTTTCTCTGCTTTTTGTATTCTCCTTTCTTTATCTAGGTTATATTGTTGCCCAGTCGGCTGGGACTGTAGAATACACCGATTACTTCTCTGCTGAGGGGTAAGACTCCCCCAACGAGTGTCCTGATATGACACTAAATAATTTAATGGTGCGGCTCCAGTAATGCTGGAGCTTTCGGGAGTGCGGAGTACAACTTCATTGCCATCGCTCCCGGGTCAACTCTGGCCCGGAGCGGTAGCACCTGATAGAATCCTCTCTATGGGTCAAATAAAATTAATTTGTGTACTTATACTAAACTGAGTTGCTTGAAATAGAACTGTTTTTACATTGAAACTGTGTACTTAAGCTAAACTGAATTGTTTGAAATGGAACTGTTTTTTACATTGAAACTATGTACTTATGCAAAACTGAATTGTTTGAAATGGAACTGTTTTTTGATATTGAAACTGCGTATTTTTGCTAAACTGAACTGTTTGAAATAGAACTGTTTTGACATTTAACTGTGTGTACACAAAAAAACTATACTAATGCTAAACTGGATTGTTTGAGATAGAACTGTTTTTATGTATAAAAAAGGTCTGGCATTAAATAACCTATAATAGTTTATGTGCCCTAAAACCAAACCAAACCAAACCCTAGGTTATACTGAAATATTAGAAAGCTATACTGGGCGAAACGGACCGTCGAAGAGACCCGATATGATAAATCGGCTGGTGATGTCAAACCATAGCCCCTGCATGATAGTCCCGACAGTGCTTTTTTTTTAAAGTAAATTTCATTTACTAGAACATATAATGGATTTAGGGTAGATTTTTAATTACAAATAAAAAAGTCTATAGTTATTTGTTATCATCTCTTTCCCAATGTTCATATGTTAGTCAAATTAGATAGTTTGTTCGGTATTTCCAAGATATGTCGACCCACATTCACAATGTCCTCCACTGCCAAGCGCATGCGTGCCTTGAAGGTTGCAGAAATAGATAAGCAGCGATATAAAATTTGCAGACAGATATGCAATTTGCACAAGACGTAAAAAGTCAGATGAACGACAAGCTCATGTTGTAAAGAATGCTGCCACTGACAGGCTTCTCATATACAAACAATTTCATACCACGCAGATAACATAAACAGTAAGATAAGAAGTGTTTCGATCTCGGCCATATAGTCATGAGCAATGAAAAAAAGGGACTCCTCGTGGTGTAATGGTTAAAGCGATGGACTGCGGATTCGTAGTACGCGAGTTCGTACTACAGTCGCGCTATTACGTTAATTTTCGGGCAAATACCCTTGGGAAAGGTATGAACCCCCTTATCCTCCCAGCTATGGGTTAAATAGTACCACTACTGTTCTTCTAGGAGAATGGCTTTGGCATTAAATAACCTACAAAGGTTGATATACCATTAAACAAAGAAACCAAACCAAACCATGAAAAAAGGGACACCTTGGATATTATTCCATTAAAAAGATTTAAAAAAAATCAACTGACACCATGTTCAATATTTGTGTGGGGCCAGGAAATTGAAACTGCTGTAAAACGGAAAAACTAATCTAGCCTTCCTTGTTAACGACAGATACTAAGCACAACAGATATTGTATCTTTAGACTTCACACCGGGTGTATTATTGATGATTTTATTAATGTTGTTGTTTAGGTTGTAGCAATTTATTCGCGGATTTCTAATTATTTCACTGTTTGAGTAAGTTGGCCAGTCGGCTGGGGATGTAGAATACATCTACTGCATCTCTGCAGAGAGGTAAGACTCCCCCCAACGAGTGTCCTGTATACGACTCTAAACTTATGGCACTAAACTGATGGTAAGGTTCTAGTAATGCTAGACCTTTGAGGAATGTGGAGTACCCCTTCTTTGCTATCACTCCCAGGTCTACTTTGGCCCGGAGTGTAAGCACCTGATAGGGTCCTATTTATGGGTCAAAAAGAACTAAACTGTGTTCTTATGTTAAACTGAATTATTTGAAAAAGAACTGTTTTTGTATGCTAATCTGAATTGTAAGAAATAGAACTATTTTTCAATATTGAAACTATGTACTTATGCTAAACTGAATTGTTTGAAATAGGACTGTTTTTGACATTGAACCTGTGTACTTATGCTAAACTGAATTGTTTTAAATAGAACTGTTTATATGTATAAAAATGGATTTGGCATTAATGACCTACAATATTTTATGTACCAAAAAACCAAACAAAATAAAAACTTTTAGCAAGATGTTTGGTTTCTTTGTTCAATGGTATCAACCTTCGTGGGTTATATAATGCCAAATCCACCCTTGTAGAAGAACAATAGCGGTACTATTTGACCCATTGATAGTATTAGTTTGAAAGAGAACTAACTCCGCTCCAAATTCGATTAGAACGATGTCGCAACCCAGTGCGTTAACTACTGCGCCCTTTTTATCGAAAAGTATTCGGGACTTTGCTGAGTACGCTAAAAATGATGAATATATAAAAGTCAGCTTCATAAGCTGCATTTTTTTCAGTTCTCTCATCGCCAGTGTCTTTGAAATCGAGTAAAAATATTCTTAATGAGTAAAATACAGAGCTCAGTAATCCTACTATTGATATTTAGGGCGTGTGTTTTGGTTTGATTTTGGTTTTATGGCATATCAACCATTGTTGGTTATTTAATGCCAAATCCTGTTTATACATATATACTAAATGTATATGATTTGGTTTCGTTGGGTATTATGGCTTATCAACAAGCGTTGGTTCTTTAATGTCAAATCCTCTTGTATATATATATATATATATATATACAGTGTAACCCGGATATAAGAGAGTTGTCAGGACCGGAGAATAAGTCTCTTATATCCGAGTTTGTGTTATATAACCACATAATACACATGCCTGCACATCTGTATGCAGAATCACAACGACACAATAAAGACGAGCGACACAGTCCTTTAGAAAAATATACCTCTCACTTTATTTGAAAGGGTTGTGTGTGAGAGGGAGTTGGAGACTGAACAGAACTGCAACATATTGATCCCCACTCTATTGGCCATAACAGCGTTTCTTTCCCGTTCTCCTGGGCTGCTAAACCGGGGGCCGGGAGGCCCACTCTCTTGGGTGCTGGTTTTCTCTACCGCATCTTATCTCCAACTGATTGAACTTTCTGTGCACCGAGTTATATAATAGTTCGACATCCACCTTCTTCTTGTGGGCGTCACAAATCGCACTCATTCAACCCGTTCACGGTCAAGGTTATATTCTGATATTCCTCGCCCGGATGCACCTGTTATTTACACCGGTGCATTTCATATTTTAACAGCCTGGCCGGGTCGGAGGTCAATATACAACATTTGGTCTATTTTGTTTCGGTAACACATGCTCTAATTTGGGACAAGAATAACTCTTTCTTATACCCGGGTTACACTGAGTTCTGATAGGTTTTATGGAATATCAAAAATTGTTGGTTCCTTAATGCCAAATCCTTATAATACACATATATGGAATATATATGATTTGTAAACAGATTTTATAGACAACTTTTCTAAACTATCTTGAGCTCATTTTTTTCACACATTTAAATGGTTTCACTTATTTTTATCTAATACGAATAATTTTATTTATTATTAATCGTTTGTTTGCACATAGTTTAATACTTTCAAGTATTGCTATGTTTCAATAACAATTCAATTAAACATCAGTCATTTATTTAAACATAGTTAAATGATCAATTTTATTTCGAACAATTCTGTTTAGCATAAGGACACATTTTTTTTGTAGGGGTGTCCTCGTGCTGTAATGGTTAAAGCGATGGACTGCGGAATCGTAGTAAGCGAGTTCGTACTCCAGTCGCGCTATTACGTTCACTTTCGGGTAAATATCCTTGCTAAAGGTATGGACCCCATTATCCTCCCACCTATGGGTTAAATAGTACCACTACTGTTCTTCTAGGAGAATAGCTTTGGCATTAAATAACCTACAAAGGTTGATATCATATTTACTCAACCCCTCCGCTCGGGCAGGATATGACACTAGGTCAATTTTTTTAAGCAGAGTTTAACAGGTTTCAATTCAGAGTTTTCCTTCTCCTAGACTAGTTGCCTGACCAAGGCTGAAGAACCTAGTCTGCCCTACTATTTACTCATAGCTGGAGGGAGAATAATTGGATTCATACCTTTCCCAAGGGTATTAGTGCTATGTGAAATGCAATCAGTCTCGTCTGGATTTGAACTCGTGTCGCCGTATCCAATTCCTGTGATGATAACCATTACACCACTGGCACCTCCTACAAAGGTTGATATGCCATTAAACAAAGAAACCCAAACATTTTTTGTTTACACATACTTAAATGTAAAACTAGTTCAGCATTAGTTTAGCATAAATTAAGCATAAGTTTAGCATAAGTTCACAGTTAAATGTCAAACAGTAGTATTTGACCAACAGATAGGACCCTATCAAGTGCTACCATGACAGGCCAAAGTGGACCTGGGAGCGATGGCAATAAAGGAGTACTTCGCATTTCACAAAGCTCCTGCATTCCTGGAACCTCACCATCAGATTGTTTAGAGTCATAGAGGACACTCGGTCTTACTCCTCTGCAGAGAAGCAATCGGTGTATTCTACAGTCCCAGCCGACTGGACATCAGTATAACCTAGATAAAGAAAGCAGAATACAAAAAGCAGGAGAAAATACATTTGATTTTCTATAAATACAGTGTATGTCAGAAATACCTCCTACATATTAAACTGTCACTGTATGCTTCAAGTGGACTTTGACAAGTGGCAAAGGTAGCGCCATCTAGCTAGAGTCTTACCATTTTTCTTTCAGATAGGACCAGTTATGATTATAAATTGAATCGGACGATTTTTTAAAAGTTGACAAAAAGACCAAATGGTAACAGATAAAAAAAGAATTGCATTATTGTTTAAAAGGACAGAATAGAAGTAAATAACGGAAATAAATCCGATAGTAGGAAGAAAATAGAAAAACCAAGTAATCCAAGAATGACGGCGTGTGTCCTCGTGGGGTAATGATAACATCGCTGGACTGCGGAATCTTAAGAAGCGAGTTCGAACTCGACTTGCGCTATTACGTTCACTTTCGGGTAAATACCCTTGGGAAAGTTATGAACCCCCTTATACCTCCCAGCTATGGGTTAAATAGTACTAACATTGTTCTTCTACGAGAATGGCTTTGGCATTAATTAACCAACGAAGGTTGATATTCCATTAAACAAAGAAACTAAAAGTGAAGAATTCATTACAAAGGAAAGTCAACATTAATAATAAAAGTTTTAGTAAACCATCATCAGGACTTTAAAATGCTGAAACTAGTGATGTTAGAATAGCGATGTATGTTTTAATAATATATATATACAAAGAAAAATCAAATAAACGTTATGTTTTATTGAAACATCAATTTGTTGCATAGTCACAACCATATACATACGGAAACATAGTCAACACAATAATGACGAACGAACACACTTCTTTAGTAAAATATACCTCTCACACTTTATTCGAAATGGTTGCGAAAGGGTGACGAAAGGGTTATGTGTGAGAGGTGAGTTGGAGACTGAACAAACTGCAACATATTGACCCCCAGTTCCTCTGTCTTTAGCAGCACTTCTTTCTCGTTCTGCTGGGCTGCTCAACCAAGGGCCTCGAGGGCCCAAGCCCTCTGCTGAGAGCTGGTTCTCACTAACTCGAACTGCAACAACTGACTCCAAACTAACTGAACGGGTTATATCATTGTTTGACATCCACCAGTTTCTTGTGGGCATCACATCTGCACCCAATTCAACCTGTCCACAGTCAAGGTTATACTCTGATATCTTCGACCGGATGCACCTGTTCCTTGATTGACGACTGGGTCGAAGGTCAATATGTTACAAATTGTTGTTCTAACAACACTTGCTTCACCATCTCAAAGTCCTGATGAAGATTTACTAAAACTGAAACGATCTCAACAATACTGTATGTAGTCTGAATGGTCTCGATTCTTGCTATGACATCTAAAACTTCTAATTACCTTTCCAAGCCTTTTGAGACCGTTCCAAGCGAACCAACTATAATTGGTATCACCTTTTTAGTTCTCTGGCAATGTCCAAGTATTTGTATATCTCATTTTCTTTTATTTTCATTCTGTCGACTAACGGAAGTCAAAATACACAAGTCGACAAGTTATCATTTTGTGTTAATTAACATTAGGGAATCTGTTCCTGACCATTGGTCTAATGAGTAGTGTTCTCCACTTGTCCGGGAGACCGGGGTTCAATCCCAGGTCGAGTCATACCAAAGACTCTAAGAGGAGGTGCCCATGGTGTAGGAAATGGACACGGCGACGCGAGTTCAAATCCTGGACGAGACTGCTTGCATTTCACATAGCACAAATGACCTTGGGAAAGGTATGAATCCAATTATTCTCCCTCCAGCTATGGGTAAATAGTAGGACAGACTGAGTTCTTCAGCCTTGGTGAGGTATCAAGTCTAGAAGAAGAAAAACTGTGAATTCAAACCTGTTAAACTACGCTTAAAACTTGACCTTGTGTCATATCTTGCTTCAGCGGAGGAGTTGGTAAATATGGATAAATCAAAAAACAAAAAACAAAAAACAAAAAAATAAATTTGAGTAAAATATCGAAAAGGTAAAAACTAATAAGAATGTTGAATTGATAAAAAAGACATGATAAAGGAATTAGAACACACAAAGAATGTTATAAAATAGCCGAGGGATTTCAGTTCATTGCTTTGAGTTTAGTTAGGCTGAGAACCTTTCGGCTCAGCACATGGGTTAGTTAGGTGCAACATTGAAGCCGGTGTTAATGCGGGTGCGCGGGCGGATGGAGGTGTCACTCAGATGTCATAATAGTCCGAAACGAACCGAGGTGACAGGGTGCGGGTGGAAGCGCGCGGAGGTTTGTGTGAGAATTTGAAGAGAGAAAGAGTCGGGTACTAGACGCCGAACGAAAAGGATCGACTTATGGGGGGTGGCGCTCGAGATGGGGGCCAAATGAATAAGACAGCATAGAAGATTGTGTCTCTCCTCCTTACGTCGAAACCTTTAACTCAAAGTTAATAAAAAGGTTTCGTACCTGAACAAGAAGTCGTTACGTGTTTTCGAATTCTGAGTTTTATATGTTCTTGAAATGAATTATCGTTATGAACATTATATGTCCATTTCGCACATAGCGTTAATTGTGAATATGGAACAAGAAGGCTTCGAGGCGAACGTACACCAGGAATTGGGAAGAGCAGTTCTCAAGAAAGAACCAAATTGGAAAACACTGGCCCATTATGGCATACATTAAATCTAGTCCACAAGATTCTCATCCATACACGACAGATCTACCCTATAACTGAGCCTATAAGAAGCAAGCATCAGAGTAGTTTTCTCTTCCGTCATTTATTGGGGTATAAAGGACGAAAGAGAAAACTACCCTGATCGAGAAGGACCCAAAATAAGGGATCATCCCCAACAATTATAGACCGATAACGTGTTTATCTATGATGTAGAAAATCCTGAACACACAAAAAAGAAAAGAAATCAATAACTCGCTTGTATACCGCAGACTATTTCCGGAAGAACAAGGATGCTAAGTGATCTGCTATATATAGAGCAGCATATACTTAAAGAAGCCAAAAACGAGGCGGAGATATGTAACCTTGGCATGGATTGAATACCAGGTCTATGCTATGGTCCTGAAAACATTGTTAATAGTGTTTGAAAATATACAAAATATCCGATTACGAATGTCAGGGAAAACCAGCGGGAAGAATTGATAATAGGACGTAAAATACTAGCAAAGTTAAAAATGCAAAATGGCATCTTCCGGGCTACCGCTCTTCGTTATAGCATGATACCACTCAACCACATACATAGGAAATGTTCCAGAGACTACAGATTTTCAAATGCACAGGAAAAGATTAATCACTTTATGTATATGAATGACATAATGGTATTTTCAAAAATGAAAAAGACCCTGATACAATCTATAAGAAAATACCACAAGGATATAGTGTCACCCAGCCGTTCACTCGACCACTGGACGTCTGCCTTCCCAAATGGGAGATCAAATCTCAGCTGAACCAGTCGTCTGACCACGTTGAGAATGTAATATATGTACTTGAGTTATGTTATTTGAGATAATAAATGAAAAGTACAAATATTAACTTTAAAAGAGGAATTTTATTCTTCGTATACAACGCCACGTGTTGGCTAGAAAATGTCCGGCGGTCAACACACATGTTTTGTATCTGGAATCTCTTCAGCAACTTCCTCCTCTTCTCTTCTTGGGTCGTCTTCGGCAACTGCTACTATCTCTGCTGATTGTCCATAGGGAGAGGGAGAGCGAGAGAGAAAAGGAGAGAAAAGGGAAGAGAGAAGAGTGAGTGGCGATGGATTCTGGGATAGCATTCCTTGGCCGAGGTGGAAGTAAGGACCAAGATTTCTGTTGAGGTAGTATTGACTGCCCCATTTACTGACCTTAGTAAGGGAGGTGATACTACAAGAATTTTTAGATCCAGTCAACTGGGTCCAGCGTGTACGCCGAAAGCCGAAATAACCTGACCGGCTGATCATTCGATAATTTAAAAAAAAAAAAGGTTAAAGTCCTGTGACCGCAAAAACACGGAGTTGAATAATGAAATAATTCTGTTTTTAGTCAGAAGAAGAACAATTAACAGTTACAAAAATAAATGTTAATTCGATGTTCCATTCTCCGAAAATACGAATGTCTCGGAATGTAACCCCTATCTTGCGGCAGCCAATACAAGTCCACGGTCAGTCTTCCATACTAAGACACACTTAGTATTCTCAATGCGTTACGTTAATTCTTATCTTCAACGGAGTTTACTCTGGGTCTGGTGCAAGGCACTTTTCACATGAGCTCTTTCCTGCTTCGATTCAACTCTGCAACTGTCTCTTGCCGCAACTGTCGTTTTCCGGCAAAAATCCAGTATATATAATTATTTTTCCTATTTCCAAGTGGGCGTATTTCATTAAGTGCCTTCAACAATTTAATTTCATTCACTAATGCTCTCTACCACTCCAACGGTGAATCCCTGTGCCTGCCACTGGAGAAGGTTGGTTGCCTCCATACAACTTCTGCTCCGACTGCTAAGTAGGGTTTTGCCTCCCACCTCTCTCATCACGTTTCTCTCTGTCCTTCTCTCTACAGGAGGTCGACCTTTCTCATCATGTGATTCATACGTCATAAGATTACTTACTTCCAAAGTTAAATCAAAATTTTCCTTCTCTTAAAGTTTGATTTCTTCCCATAAACATTGGCTTTCATTTGCCTAACCCTTTCCCTGATACTGTTTCCAACTCATCTTTGTTTTGACTAGCAGTCTCTCCGACTTCAGCTTTCCTTTCTTTCTTTCTTTCTTTCTTTCTCTGGTTAAAAAAATCAATTTCATATGCTTTTGTATTTTTTCTGCTAGCCAAAAAATAAACAATATTTCTCGCTTCTTTCTCGTTGTGACACTATATACTGCATCACTCTTAAAAAACAACAAAAAAACAAAACAAAAAACAATGTACTGATTTTATTCTTCTAAAATCCACGCTACTCATGGTTCCTTGTTTTATAAAAATAAAACATCTTTGACTTTTTAGGAAAAAACATTCTACTTTTCCTATTTTCCATTCATTTCGAATAATGAAAATATTACTTCTCGATTTGTTAGCGTACTGCCCCAATCTTCTAAAATCCACGCCGAATATTTTTTTTTGTTATTAAATCTAGAAGGCAAGACTCTGCAGCCCCAATCTGCTCTGTTACAATAGAAATAGAATTTGGTGTGAAAAATGTGCCATGCTGATAATAAAAAGTGGTAAAAGAGAATCAGTGAAAGGAATAGAACTACCAAATCAAGAATAAATTAGGACGCTCACAGAGAAAGAAATCTACAAATACTTGGGAAAATTGGAAGCGGACACTATCAAATAAGTAGAGATGAAAGAAAAAAATTAGAAAAGAGAACCTCAGACGAAAGAAAACACTTCTCGAAACTAAGTTTGGTTGTTTGGTTACGAGCAATCTTAACAAATAAATAAACACCTGTGCAGCACCCCTTGTGTGATACGCGGGACTATTCTTAATATGGGCCCCAAAATGAGTGCTCTAGTTATGACACTAAACAGTGTGATGGTGAGGTCCCAGTAATGCTGGGGCCTTGGGGAATGCGTAGCACCTTTTCTTTCAGTCTCGTCCAGGATTTGAACTCGTGTCACCGTGTCCATTTCCTACGACGATAACCATTACACCACGGGCACCAGTTGCTGATTTATCTTTGTGCACTCTCAGCCAACTTTTTGGTAAAATTTTCTTTCGTTATTTTAGAATGTCCTGTTTCATTTGTAATTTTTGTCTCTGTTTTGGTACCTTTTGAGTCTTCCTTCATTCGCCAATATCGTTTGATCTATTTCTTCCAGTTGTTTTGTCAGACTTGTCTGTAGTTGTCTTTGTGAGGATCTTTCCTTTTTGTTGGATTTCTGTATATTTCATCTTCCTTAGTTATTTTGCTTGTCATCGCAGTTTTTTTTTATTTGTCCTTCGAGCTTTATTTCCTATCTTGGCTTTGCATTTCTGTTCGGTTTCCTTTGGAGTACATTACAGACTAATTTTGCTCCTGCATCGATTAACTCGTTCAGTTCGGCGATGTGGTCCGTTGGGATATGTCGTAATACTTTATTTACTTTTTCAGTCTCTAACTTGAATTTTTTCCAGTCTTGATTCTTTAGGGATGGTAATGTAATCTCAAGTTCACTAATGATTTTTAAAATTAATTCTACATTCGTCTAGTCTTCTTGTGTTAATTTTAATGTATTTCTGGGTTTAGTGGTGATTTGGTTATCAATATTTTGTTCCATTTCCTCTTGGGAGCTTTCTTTGACTATGCCCTTCATGATTTACCTGTCCACTTATCTCTAGTGTTTCAAGGTCAGACGACCAGCCTTTCTTTAAAATCCACTTGGTTTAGTCGGCAAGTCTTTGACTTGAATTAAATTTTGCAGATTCTGTCCAGATCTTCATCGATCGTTTGTTATACCTTCTCTGCGTAGATATACTTATAAAATAAATGGATAACTTTTTTGTTGTCTTTTCTAGTCCATTTTTTCCTTTGATGACTCTTTGATTCACTGTCACTTTGGTCAGTCAACATTCACAGTATGCCTATCAGGTCCTCAATGTTGGCTATCAAGGTAGCGCCTGCAAACCTGGATTCTACGTTGATTTAATTGGGACTTGTCATTTTTCATAGGTTGTTTGTTGTGGCTATAACAGACTCAGGAGTTTATTATTATCAACACTCCTTTCTCAAATGTGACATGGTACTCTTAAAAGTAAGTAGACCTTATGTGGGTAACATACCTCGCAAAACAAAACGTAAAACAAAAGGCAACAAAAAATTTAAAAAACGAAGTTTCTTACTAGGTTTTAACTTAGTAAAAAACCAATTGTCACCAATTTAAAACTATTGGATTTTAAATTCTAATTTATTACCAAAGCTGCTATTTTGTGCGTGGTTTGGTTTAGAAATGATTCAGGTGTTTATCTGTTTAAACACGAGCCATCTTGGGGTATTCCACAATGCCCGACCTTTGCTCACCGTTTCAGTGTCATATTCTCAACACCTTTCTTAATTATTTCTATTACCCGCTTTTTCGTTAACAGCTTTTCGCAAAAACGTTCCAGTCACGTGACTTGGGGTGGGGGATACAAGTGAAAATTTTAAGCAAATCAACGAAGAAAACAAATTCAGAATGTTTGTAGCACTTGTTTATCTTGATTTTCCATTATTATAGTTCGACTCTCGGCCCCCGTTTCAGTGTCATATTCCCAACACCTTTCTTAATCATTCTTATTAACCGCTTTTTCGTTAACGACTTTTCATAAAAACGTTCCAGTCATGTGACTTGAGGAGGAGTGCTACTTCAAAAAATTCTTTGCTCTTCAGTATTTTATGGGTTTTACTAATAATCACAATTTCTTGGTTATTATTATTATTATCATTATTATTATTATTATTATTATTTACTCCTTTGAGGGCTTTTCACGCCAGCGTTAGCTGATGGTTTCTTAATAGACTTTGAGTGACTGCAAGTCCCATCAAGTCTCCCAGTATTCTGGCAGATCTTAATAATGCCGTAGTCTGGATGGTCTCTACTTGTTTTCTTATTTCTAAGTTTTCCAGTCCATTTACCAATCCTTTTAGGATTGTCCCTAGTGTACCAATTACAATTGGTATAACCGTCACTTTCATGTTCCATTTTTATTCTTTGTTCTCTATCAAAATCTATGTATTTATCTCTCTTTTCGCTTTCTTTTATTTTCATTCTGTGCTCTGCTGAGACGGCAAAGTCCACTCTTCGGTAGGTTCTCTTTTTTTGTAGTTGACAATCAGTAAGTCTGGTCGTCTGGTCGAAATTAAGTGATTCGTTTGGATTTCAAAATGGTAGAGATGTTTGTGTGTCTCATTCTCCCGGACGGATTCTAGGTTGTGTATATCTTCTTCTTTGTCCATCGTAATTGATGAGGACCATTTGATCCACCTTATGATTGAGGAAGGCATCCGTGAGTGCACAGATGGTTAATGAGACCAATCTGTGCGCGAAAGAGTCTTGGGAAGTGAAAACAAGGAATGGTGGTGGCATAGGCTGATGTGACAGTGCCTTTTCTAAGCTTCCAGCACAGCTCAGTTGCTGCGTTTCTTCTGGTTTCACAGACTTTCGCTACACGTTTGACAACTTCACGCCACTTGTTTCTGTCCTGCGCCAGATATTCCAGGCAATTAGGGCCGATACTGAAAGATTTAATGGAGACCTTCAGTGTCTTTGAAGCGCTTTTTCTGGCCTCTATGGGAGCGCTTGCCAAGAGATAGTTCACCGTAGAGTAGTTTCTTGGGGAGTTGGTGATCTTTCATGCGGACAACATGACCGGCCCAATGAAGCTTTAATTGCATCAAGATGGTGTAGATACCGGGGAGAGAAGACTGAGTTATGGGTTAAATAGAACAAACTGTATACTTATGGTAAACTGAATTGTTTGAAATAGAACTGTTTAACTATACCAAATAGCTATAAATAGAAATGTTTTTGACTATTAAACTGTACTTACATTTAAACTGAGTGCTTATACTAACTGAATTGTTTGAAATGGAACTGTTTTTGACATTGAAACTGTACTTACACTAAATTAAATTGTTTAATATAGAAGTGTTTTGACATTTAACTGTGTGTAAACAAAATCTGTACTCATACTAAACTGAATTGGTTGAATTAGAACTGTTTTGACTATTAAACTGTATACTCATGCTAAACTGAACTGTTTGAAATAGAGCTGACTATTTGCAAAAAAATGGATTTGACGTTAAATAACCTACAACGGTTGATATGCCATAAAAATCCAACCAACCAACCAAACAACCAACTACTTCTGGTCAGAAATTATCGGGAACAAACAGAAGACAATTCATCAGATGTTTGATTAAGCTAGCTGACCATACAAATCTAGAGGGCAAAACACCGGAAAAAATTTAACAGAGTTTTTTTAGTTACCTCAAAAACTATTGAAATATGAATGTAGGTCTTGTACTAATCGAAAGAGATCCTTCTGTATCAAGAAATATTTTAGTTGATGAAAGTCAAATAAAGTGATATCAAAAATTGATTAAGGGATAGTAGGAGCTAGAACAGGATTGATAGATTGATTTTAATGGCATGTCAATCCTCCAGGGGTTATTTTATGGCTAGAGGTTAGGGTATATTGTGCATATTGCATGTTTATTCTTTTTGTAGTTTAAGCTTTTTTTTGCTTTGCTTTGCTTTTATGGCATATCAACCGTTGTTGGTTATTTAATGCCAAATCCTGTCTGGTTTGGTTTGGTTCGATTTTGTGGCATATCAATTATTTTAGGTTATTTGATGCAAATATATATATATATATATATATATATATATATATATATATATATTATCCGTATATATATTTATAATATACATATATGTATAATATACATATATAAATATATACATTGTATATATTTATATATTAATATTATCTGTATATGTATATATATAAATATATAGTTAGTTGGCCGACCGTTGTTGAGGGCGAACCGAAGGCTCCCTTTTCAATAGCTACTATACCGAAGTGTAGAGGGGGGGGACACTCTGCTTGGATTGCTCCACTTACCCTTGATCTATACTTTATAATGCCGAGTGTTAAACGAGGTATCAAGAACTATTTTCAGAGTCTTTGAAATGACTCGACCTGGGATTGAACCTTGCTTTCTATGCTATCATAGCAGAGCATATAAAGTAAAGTTGTTATATATTGACCTTCGACCTGGCTAAACATGCCATTCCAAAGTGATGCACCGGAAGGAACTGACACAATACGATGGCGGGCTTGTCTGATGAAATTGGACAAGGTAAAATCCCATGATACACTCATAGACTGATGCACCGGAAGAGAGTGACCTGTGAACTGCATGACAGTTATTTCCGCTTGATGACGATCAAATATGCCATTCCAAAGATTGAGTGGGCGATTGAATTATCATATAACTCGGTGGAGACAGGAAAGTCAGTGAGTTGGAGATCAGATGAGTTGGAGATCAGACAAGTTGGAGATCAGATGAGTTGGAGACAAGATATGGTAGGGAAAGCCACCACCCAGCAGAAGGGGCCCTGGGGACCCCCAGTGAGTTTGGAGACCCGTTGGTGACAAGATGCAGTAGAGAAAGCCATCATCCAGCAGAGAGCTGGGTCCCTGGGCCTCCGGTTGAGCATCCCTGGAGAACGAGAAAGACACAACGCTGATGGCCATAAGAGTGAGGGTCAATATGTTGCAGTCTTTGTTCGGTCCCCAACTCCCTGTCACGCACACAACCCTTTCAAATAAAGTGAGAGGTATGTGTCGCTCGTCTTCATTGTGTCGTTGTGTTTATGCATGTATATGTGTATAGTTGTACCATATAACTATACAACAAAGTTAGCGATCGTAGTCAAGGGTAGCCCGAAGGCTCCCTTTTCAATAGCTACTACACCAAGGTGTAGGGAAGGGCGTTACTCCATTTCTTGGATTGCTGCACTTTACCCTTGATCCTTGCCTTATAATGCCGAGTGTTAATCAAGGCGACATCAAGTACCAATTTTTTGACTCTTTGGTATGACTCGACCTGGGATTGAACCCCTGTCTCCCGGACCATTAGCGAACACTCTACTCAAACCTGAAAATATTAGAATAATGGACACAGTACGTTCGTTACTTAAGCTTCATGTTTTCCACTTTCTTTAGACGGTCGTGTAGTGAGTTTTTTTTTCTCTCTCTCACTATATATATGTATATATATATATATATATATATATATATGTCCTGCTCTTTTTAAATACTGGGTTGCTGAAAATTGATTACTAGTGAAGCTGTCTGTAGTGCGAAGAAATTCTTATCTTTTTTATGCATTAGTCAGGCAGAATATAAAAGAGTGTCTTCGTCTGCACATTTAGTCTAAAGTGGGATAGAAACTTCGGTCATTTTACGTTTGTTTGTACGGAAAGGCTACATTTTAGGTGGGGCAGCTACAAATACTCCGAGATGGTAATTAAAGAAGATACTAAAAGCATAAAGAAATTATCTTTCCTTAGTCTTGCTATTTCTTTTTCTTCTTTACGTTAACCTTTAGAGAATTTTTCTTTCTTTTACTCGTTTCTTTTCTTTTGGTTGAAAAGCTAGGTGGGAACTATACCAGAATGCTACGTACTATTTTAAACAAATCCTGGAAGCAGCCCCCAACAAAACGAACAAGGGATGCTGGTCACTGCTTGTGAATTAACGATGAAATCATATGCGACGTTTTACTATGGACTCTTACATATGGACAGACCAGTGCTGGACGACCTGCAAACACATTCATACATCAGCTCTGTACGGACACCAGATTCTGACTAGATGACCTACCAGGAACGATAGCCGAGAGAGACGGATAATGAGAGAAAGTCAAGAGATTCTGTTCAATCATGACGACTTGAGGATATATATATATATATATATATATATATATATATCGTGTGGAATACCGGCTAATCTGACGATCATAAGCGTGAAACACTGAGTTGTGACTTTTTAGCCTTTTTGCATCTTTTACTATTGAAATATATTGTCATATTACTCCGGATTTTTGTACTCTGCAAAGATTTTATGAAGTAAAAACGTCTTTGACGTTAAATGTTAACTGTAATATATTTATATCTATATATAACATGGTAGTGTCTGTGATCCTGGCTTTCATGTGGTCCTCCATTAAATCACCAAATGAGCTAATAAGAACCACAAACCTCATTAACATATATATATATATATATATATATATATATTAATGTTTAGAGACGATGTGCCTGGAATTATTCACATATAGAATATTTAAGAACTTTCATAAAATTCTAACAGAGTACTCAATGCATGGCTCTTGTTTTATAATATAATATAATATAATATGATATATATATATATATATATATATATATATATATATATATATATATATATATATATTGTTTTATAATATAATACATAGAAAAACTCACATACAGATAAAATATATCTATACTATCAAAGAAAGAAAACTAAACTGATAGATACTATGTGAGTAGTTTAGAAGAAAAAGCCTACAATGCTACCACAGGCCCCCCCCCCAGAAAGGGAAAAAGGAAAAGAACCCCCCCCCCCCCAAAAAAAACGAATTCTCCCCTCCACCCCAGTAGACCGCCCCCAAAGCTACCTAAAATATCAGTAGTAAATAAAAGTCCAAACGAAGAAGAAGCATTTGAACTCAGGAGCCAAGTGGAAGAAATATGTCAATATTGTTCAGTATGTCTTTAAGTCCAATTTAAAATGCTGAATTTTACAAAATGTTATGCTGTATTTTGTTTGTGAAATAATGCTTAAACTATGCGTTTTAAATGTAAAGGCACGCTTACTCTACTATAAAGCCAATTTGATATTAACCTATCCACATGTCAGCGAACAAGGCAGAATGTTTTTGAATATCTTCTATCGAATAATTTAAAAATTCTTAAAGAAAGCCCTAACAGTAGTTTAGAAGAAAAAGCCTAGAACGCCTAATGCTACCACAGGCCCCCCCCTAAGAGAAAGAGAAAAAAAAAAAAAAAAAAGCTCTATAATTCCTGAAGCCTGCTAGGTCCCCAACTGTAGGAAAAAAAAAAAAAAAATGAAAAACCCAGGAAAAGTCCCAATACAGCAAAAAAAGTATAAGTCAGTACTAGTGAAAGTCATAAGAAAGTACCTTAATGTTGGACTTTAACTAAGTTAAAACTTAAAACAAATTCCCCCCCCCCTTTTTTTTTTTTTTATTATGTACACATGGGAAGCAGCATGATGTACGTAAAGGTATTTGAATAAACCAATGGACGACCAAACTCAATACCCAAATGGGTCCTGGACGTGAGTTTGACGACTTTTCGCTCAGGATCGCCAGTTCGATCGGGGAACTACTGCTGCTCCTCTATAAGAGTGGCTTCTATAGAAGAGAATAAAACAGCCATCGAAAGATAACCATGACCCACACTCAAACCACTTACACAAACCGCATCGCTCTTCGCGCGGGTAAAAAAGGGGCGCGTCCTGCTGAGGTTGGAGCCCTGGCCTCGGTGTTCGAAAAATCAGCTACAGAGCTCAAACAATCAAAACTACTAAAATGCAAGCAAACATTACAAATAGCCACATTTAACGTAAGAACCTTAAATAGAATAGGACAACTCCCAGAGCTAATCGCATCGGCCGAAGAACATAAAATAGACATAATATGCATACAAGAACACAGATACACGCACACAGAAGATATCAAATATCACGAAACTGGCAATGGATGGTCGCTCGCCACTGTATCCGCATGGAAAAACTCTGTCAACGCCGCAGTAGGAGGGGTAGGATTGCTTATAGGACCTAGAGCACTAAAAACGCTTAATAGCGTTGAGAAAATACAACCTAGAATGATGGCAGCTACATTTAACGGAAACCCCAGAGCAACAATCATCTCATGCTACAGCCCCACCAATGTTAGTGAAGAAAATGAAATAGTCACCTTCTACGATGAGTTATCCTCATTAGTGCGTAGCATCCCGAAACACAACATGTTAGTCATTGGCGGAGACATGAATGCACAAATCGGGAAAAACGGAAACAACAAATACAGCCTCCACAACACGTCAAATAGAAATGGGCAACATCTAACAGATTTCATGATAGAAAATAGATTAGCATGCCTCAATACAAACTACCAAAAAAGAGAGAGCAAACTATGGACATACACGTACGCAAACAATACTAAAGCTCAGATAGACTACGTCCTTATAAACAAGAAATGGAAGAATAGTGCATTGAATTGCGAGGCATACTCCTCTTTTGAGGGTGTGTCCACCGATCACCGAATAGTCACAGCGAAAATACGGTTAAGCCTACGAAAAAAACGACAAACGAACAGCGACCAAACACTATGACTGGGCCCTATTAAACAACAAAGATGTAAGAGATAAATACGTATTAGAATTAAGAAACAGATTCGAAACACTACAAGAAAAGACCGAAAAAAGTACACCAAACGACGAATACGAAAATTTCCTCAATGCACACCTCGAGGCAGCAGCAAAATACATTCCAACAAAAATTAAAACTAAATATAGAGTCCCATGGGAAACTTTAGCGGTGAGAGAAGAACGTGCACTAGTGAAAACAGCCTCCAAAAACTATCGAAAAAACCCAACAAACACAAATGCCTTAAAACTAAAAACGGCACAATATCAATTAGCAGGCATATATATAAAGGAACAGACAGAATACATTCAAAATCAGATAGATAAGATTAGAGACTCGGTGGAAGATAGACAATCTAGAATTGCCTGGCAAACAATAAACGAAGTGAGCAGAAGAAAGAACACAGCCAAAACAAAACTTAAAGCAGCAAACCAACAAGAAAGAATAAAACTGTGGAAACAGCACTTCGAGAACTTACTTGGAAACCCACCAAAAATAACGCATGAACCAATCACCAGAATAATTAGCAAACAATTAGACATTAAACTTGGACCGTTCACACAAGAAGAACTCGACTCAGTTCTCAGAAAAATTAAAAATAGGAAAGCTGCAGGGCTGGACGAAATTCCCCCGGAAGTATGGAAGACCAGACAATTCGACGACATACTGCTCCGACACTGCAACGCAGTATACAATCAAAATCCGATAGATAGATGGACGAAGGGATGCATACTCCCCTTCCCTAAAAAGGGGGACCTCGGATTAGCCAAAAACTACCGAGGCATAACACTTACATCCATAGCTGCCAAAATCTACAATGCCCTACTACGAAACCGAATAGAACCCAAAATCGACAACATACTTAGAAAAAACCAAAATGGCTTCCGAAGAAATAGATCCACGACCTCACAAATATTAACCATCCGCAGAATCCTTGAAGGTGTACGGGCAAAGAACCTACAAGCAACATTAATATTTGTCGACTTTACCAAGGCTTTCGACTCCATTCAGAGAGGAAAGATGGAACAAATCCTACTAGCGTACGGCATACCTAAAGAAACCGTAGCGGCAATAACGATTCTCTATAGAAACACTAAAGTAAAAGTACGATCACCGGATGGAGACATAGAATACTTCGACATTGTAGCAGGAGTACTACAAGGGGACACGCTGGCCCCGTATCTCTTTATCATTTGTCTAGACTACGTACTTAGAACATCGATTGACAAAATCAAAGAGAATGGCTTCGAACTGACGAAGAAAAGAAGCAGAAGATACCCCGCAACAACAATTACCGACGCCGACTACGCCGATGACATAGCGATACTGGCAAATACACCTGACCAAGCCGAAACACTACTGCATAGTTTGGAACGAGCAGCAACAAGCATAGGCCTCCATGTTAATGCACACAAAACGGAATATATGTGCTATAACCAAACGGGGGACATCTCCACTCTAAAAGGAACCCCTCTTAAACTAGTGGACAAATTCACGTACCTAGGAAGCAGCGTCGAATCAACCGAAAAGGACATCGAAACGAGGTTAACGAAAGCATGGACAGCTATCAATAGGCTATCGACTATATGGAAGTCAGACCTGGCCGATAAAATGAAACGCAGTTTCTTCCAGGCAGCGGTCACATCGATACTGCTATATGGATGCACTACATGGACGCTAACAAAACGGCTGGAGAAGAAACTAGATGGCAATTACACAAGAATGCTGCGTGCAATCCTGAACAAGTCCTGGCAGCAACACCCCACAAGACACCAACTGTACGGCCACCTGCCCCCTATCACGAAAACTATTCAAGTTAGGCGAACCAGACATGCAGGACATTGCTGGAGAAGCAGAGATGAATTCATAAGAGATGTACTCTTATGGATCCCCACACATGGCCGCGCAAAAGCAGGACGACCAGCACGAACGTACATTCAGCAGCTATGTGAGGATACAGGTTGTTGTCCTGAAGACCTACCTAGGGCGATGAACGATAGGGAGGAGTGGCGAGAGAGGGTCAGGGATATCCGTGCTGCCAGCACGATATGATGATGATGATGATGATATATTTATTTTGACATGCGTTAAAAGCAGATCGTCTCTTCAGATGGCTTATATAGAATGCAAAAAGAGAGACAGTTTATCTGAGGGAAAAATCTAAATAAAATTATTAAAAAGTTAATAATTAAAATAGAATAATAAAAATTATAATAAAAATAAAATATAGGAATATATTTAAATACAAGAATATAAAGATAAAAATAAAATTTAAAAATAAATTATATATATATATACATATATATATTGTAATAGTGTTGGTTGTCACTAATTCACTTTGTGGGTTTGTGGTGAACTAGGTGCGATATAATTTGGAGAGTGCTCAATATCTCTGATAGAGCTATTACATAATAATAATAATAATAATAATAATAAATAAACATAGATATTAGATTTTATATATCTAATACCATGGAAGTTTGTCTGCGACCTTAGGTTTCATGAAGTTTTACAAACAATAACTTTGTAAAACTTCATGAAACATAAGATCGCAGACGAACCTCCATTGCATTAAATATATAAAATCTAATATATATTCATCTATTATACACACACACACACACACACACACACACACACACACACACACACATATATATATATATATATATGTGTGTACGTGGTGCCTTCAATATGTTTTCAGACATTTTTTGTACAGGTATTTAAAATTGTCGTAGACTCTTGAAAATTCACTATGTTATTTCTATACATCTTATGAGATGACTGACCAATTTTTATGATTTCAGGTTCAAAGGAACAGCTACAGCAGCAATTGGAATACACCCTACTAAAGCCTGATCGTCACAGCTGGGGAATTTCAAATATGCAATCTGGACGGGAGGACACTTTAGAAGAATGATATGCAATAAAATTCTGTTTTAAACTAGAAAAAAATGCCACAGAGACGTATGGAATGCTTCAGACTGCTTTTGGAGCATCTGGCATGAATCGAGCATCAGTTTTTGAGTGGCATAAGAGATTCAAGGAAGGCAGGGAGTCTGTGAGGGATGATGAGAGTTGTGGAAGGAATAAGGAAGTCAGAACACCAGAGTTGATTGACCAAATAAAGAATTTCATGGATAAGGACCGTCGTGTGTCTACAGAGACAATAAGTGCACAGTTTGATGTCAGTGTGGGAACTGTACACACAATTATTCGCGAGGAACTGAAGATGCGGAAGATTTGCGCGAAGTTTGTCCCAAGAGAAGATTAGAAAGAAAGACGTTGTCATGACAGCAGGGAGATGGTCGAGCTGATCAATTCAGATCCCGCAGTTCTTGATGCTCTGGTGACCTGCAATGAAAGCTGGATCTACTCCTATGACCCAGAGACCAAGAGACAGAGTTCCGAGTGGAAGCATGCTGGCTCTCCCAGACCCAAGAAGGCCAAACAGAGCAAATCCACCCACAAACTTTTGATGATCCCTTTTTTTGACAGCACTGGCATGATCTACATGCACTGGGTTCCCACTGGACAGAAAGTCAACAAGGAATTCTATGTTGAGGTTTTAAGGGAGTTCAGGAAGAGATTCGGTCGGAAAAGGCAAGCACTCTTCAAATCGGGCCAGTGGCATTTCCACTGGAACCATGCACCAGTCCACAACTTCATCCTTGTCAGAGACTATTTGACCAAGATGGGCATCAACACAGTTCCTCAGCCTCCCTATAGTCCAGACCTTGGTCCCTGTGACTTTTGGTTATTCCCTAAGCTCAAGGAAAACCTTAGAGGCAGTCGTTATGAGACAATTGAGGAGAGGAAAGAGGCTGTGACGAAGGTCATTGACACGTTCATACAAGAGGACCTCCATGAAACCTTCCAGAAGTTGTTGGAACGGTAAAAGTGTTTTGCAGCCGGAGGAGATTACTTCAAGGGGGAGTAGAGTTTCATGTGTGTACTATCAATAAAAGTGTCCATACGAAAAAAGTCTGGAAACTTATCGTATGCACCTCGTACATTGTAACAGTGTTGGTTGTCACTAATTCACTTTGTGGGTTTGTAGTGAACTAAGTGCGATATAATTTGGAGAGTGCTCAATATCTCTGATAGAGCTATTATATAATAAATAAATAAATAAATATTAGATTTTATATATTTTATACCATGGAAGTTTGTCTGTGACCTTAGGTTTCATGAAGTTTTACAAACAATAACTTTGTTAAACTTCATGAAACCTAAGGTCGCAGACAAACTTTCATGGCATTACATATATAAAATCTAATATATATTCATTTATTACACACACACACACACACACACACACACACACACACACACACACACACACACACACACACACACACATATATATATATATATATATATATATATAAGTGAGTGTGTGTGTGTGTGTGTATTAAATATGCTATTAAATATATAAAATCTAATATATATTCATCTATTATATATATATGTGTGTGTGTGTGTGTATGTGTATGTGTGTGTATTAAATATGCTATTAAATATATAAAATCTAATATATATATTCATCTATTATATATATATATATGTGTGTGTATGTGTGTGTGTGTATGTGTATGTGTGTGTATTAAATATGCTATTAAATATATAAAATCTAATATATATTCATCTATTATATATATATATATGTGTGTGTGTGTGTGTGTATGTGTGTGTATTAAATATGGTATTAATATATAAAATCTAATATATATTCATCTATTATATATATATATATATATATATGTGTGTTTGTGTGTATGTGTATGTGTGTGTATTAAATATGGTATTAAATATATAAAATCTAATATATATTCATCTATTATATATATATATATGTATGTGTGTGTGTGTGTGTGTGTGTATGTGTGTGTATTAAATATGGTATTAAATATATAAAATCTAATATATATTCATCTATTATATATATACATATATATATATATATATATATATTTGTGTGTGTGTGTGTGTGTGTGTGTATTAAATATGCTATTAAATATATAAAATCTAATATATATTCATCTATTATATATATATATATATATATATATATATATATATATATATATGTGTGTGTGTGTGTGTGTGTGTATTCACTACCATTCAAAAGAATTTGGCCATCTTCAAGAATTTTTATTTCTCATCATATAAGTGTTATTTTTATTGAAATAATTTAAGAACCACAATATTTTTATTTATTAAGCTAAACACTAATTATTCTCGGAATCTTTGATCTTAGTATAACCAGATATATTTTGAAAAATTAATTTGAAGGCGTTTTTCTTCTTTAGTAACGAGCATGAATAAAAAGTTTTCCAAAAGTTACAATATACCATTACTTGAACTCACCATATACTGTGTTGAATTACTATTTGCTACCTTCTACCTTTTTTTTTTTTACCTATGTAGAATCATATTTACCCAACCCCTCCGCTCGGACATGATATGACACAAGTTGAATTTATTTAGCGGATATTAACAGGTTAGAATTCACAGTTTTCCTTCTCCTAGACTAGTTGGCTCACCAAGGCTGAAGAACCTAGTCTGCCCTACTATTTACCCATAGCTGGAGGGAGAATAATTGGATTCATACCTTTCCCAAGGGTATTAGTGCTATGTGAAATGCAATCAGTCTCGTCCAGGATTTGAACTCGTGTCGCCGTGTCCATTTCCTACGACGATAACTATTACACCACGTAACCTATGTAGAATGATGTCTTAGTCGGGGCAATCAGCAGATTTAAATCCCATTGAACTGGTGTGGATAGAACTTGAGCGAAAAGTCAGAGCTAAACGACCCACAATTGCGACTCACCTCAGGTAACTCATGCAGGAAAGCTGGGCAGAACTATCTTCAGTCTACAACCAGTCTTTAATGGAAAGAATACTGAGAATCTGTGAAGCAGTGATAGTGGCCAAAGGAGGTCATTTTGATGAATCAAAAGTTTAAGAAGTTTTTAGTGTTTTTTTTTGTTTAATTTGTATTTAACGTAGCTCAAGAAGACTTGTATTTAATATAATAAATAAAACCATTGTGGTGTTGTACTTGTTTTACCAAAATCAACACTTTTAGGATGAGAAATATACATTTTTGAGAGTGGTTAAGTAAATTTGATTGGTAGTATATATATATATATATACTACCGGTCAAAAGTACTTAGGCATATATATATATATATATATATATATATATATATATATATATATATATATTCGTGCAATGGTAGACTATAAAACAATTTTTCCCCCAAAATCAGGTTTGGTTTGGTTTGGTTTGGTTTCTTTTGTTTAATGACATATCAACTCTTTTTAGGTTATTTAATGCCAAAGCCATTATTCTAGAAGAAAGGTAGTGATACTATTTAACCCATAGCTGGGAGGATAAGGGGGTTCATACCTTTCCCAGGGGTATTTGCCCGAAAGTGAATCTAATAGCGCGACTGGAGTACGAACTCGCGTACTACGATTCCGCAGTCCATCGCTTTAACCACAACACCACGAGGACACCCCCCCCAAATTCAGGGGTCGTTCTTTACACGAGATATATTTTTAAAACGACGAAGCCTACCTTGTCCCTCCCCCCAAAAAAACAAGGGGTCATTCTTTTTACGAGATATATTTTTGAAACGTCAAATCCTATCTTATCTTTATACGAGATATATTTTTGAAACGTAGCTGCCAACCTTGCCGTAACTTTGATCCCGTGTATCCCTGCATAGCCGATACCTAATTAAAGGCAATTTATTATGATAATAAAGCTTTTACTTAAATTGTTTGTTATTCATAAAAAAAAATTGATAATGTCTCCCAAACGTCCCTAATCAATTACATACATAATTATTATATTGTCAATGCTATTGCGTTTCTTCAGTGGGGTTTTAGCATATTTGGAATATACAAATAAACACCGTAGGCTACATCAAGGTCTTGACTACATTGTTTACTTTCGGTATTGTATCAATTTTGATCGTATTACAGTAATTTTGAAATGTTGTATATTGACCTCCAACCCGGCGAGGCTGTTAAAATAGGAAATGCACCGGTGTAAATAACAGGTGCATCCGGTCGAGGAATATCAGGATACTATAACCTTGACCGTGGACGGGTTGAATGAGCGCGAAATTGTGACACTCGCAGGAAGAAGAGTGGACGTCAAATTATTATATAACCCGGGTGAAGACAGGAAGTCTGTCAGTTTGGAGATCAGATGAATTGGAGATTAGATGCGGTAGAGAAAACCAGCACCCAGAGAGGCTGGGCCCCCAGGCCCCCGGTTGAGCAGCCCAGGAGAACGGGAAAGAAACGCTGTTATGGCCAATAGAGTAGGGGTCAATATGATGCAGTTCTGTTCCGTCTCCAACTCCCTCTCACACACAACCCTTTCAAATAAAGTGAGAGGTATATTTTTCTAAAGAACTGTGTCGCTCGTCTTTATCATTTCATATTTACCAACCCCTCCGCCCGGGCAGGATATGACACAAGGTCAATTTTTAAGCGGAGTTTAACAGGTTTCAATTCAGAGTTTCCCTTCTCCTAGACTAGTTGCCTCACCAAGGCTGAAGAACTCAGTCTGTCCTACTATTTACCCATAGCTGGAGAGAGAATAATTGGATTCATACCTTTCCCAAGTGTATTAGTGCTATGTGAAATGCAATCAGTCTCGTCCAGGATTTGAACTCGTGTTACCGTGTCCATTTCCTACGGCGATAACCATTACACCACGGGCACCTCCGCTCGTCTTTATTGTGTCGTCGTTATGATTATGCATGCATCTGCATAGGAGTATACAACAGAAAGTATAAATAGGCGTTTGAATGTTTTCACTTTATGTCATTGGATGTTGAATATGTTTGACGGCTAGCATAGACAAAAGTTCGGGGTCGTTTATTACACACAATGTATGATGAAATACCTTTTGAGGCTGAAAATTAGGGGTCGTTCATTACACGAAGTCGTTCTTTACTCCAGTATATAGGTACTTATAATCATAAATGTGCAAAATAAATTCAAGTTTTTACATTTAGTATGTGGGTTGGTTTCTTTGTTTAATGGCATATTAACCTGCGTGGGTTATTTAATGCCAAAGCCTCTCTTGTAGACGAACAGTTGGATTACTATTTAACCCATACCTGGAGAGATAAGGGGGATTCTTGGTGGGTAGAGTGTTCGCCAATGGTCCGGAAGACCTGGGTTCAATCCCCGGTCGCGACATACCAAAGACTTTAAAAATGGTACTTGATACCTCCTTGCTTAATATTTGGCAATATATGGTATGTATCGAGGGTAAAATGGAACAATCCAGGGAAAAGAGTTGCGCCCCTCGCTACACCTCGGTGTAGTAGCTATTGAAAAGGGAGCCTTCGGGTTAACCTCGACTACGGTCGCCAAATTTACTTACTATTAGTCCAAAAGTGAACGTAATAGCGAGGTTGGAGTTCGAACACAAAACGGTGTTACAGTTCGGCAACTTCGCCATTAAATCACGGAGACTACCGAACATTTAGTACAATATTCTGGTTTGTCGTGAACGCGACGTTACTAGATGTGAGCTGAAACGTCGTTAATATTTGGCTTCAGTTTCGGGTTTTCTGTTTAACGGCATATCAATTTCCGTAGGTTATTTTAAAGCCAAAGCTATCATTGTTGAAGAACAGTAGTGGCACTCTTTAACTCATAGCTGGGGGTGATAAGGGAGTTCAATGCTTTCCCAAGGGTATTAGTCCGAAAGTGAACGTAATAGCCCGACTCGCACGTTAACCACTACGACACAGGGGAATCCACCTGTTAATATTCTCATCAGTACGTTGAGACTATGGAAACGGACAAGTTGGCAGGCGATGGATTAGTTCGGATTAAATTAATAAGTTGAATGTCAAGTTGACCGAAAATGTCAATAGTTATAATGGCGGCTACAAACAGGCATCATCTTCTCATTCAGTTCCCTATTTTGTGTGATTGTAACTTGCAGTTATGGACTTCATCAAAGTAATGAAATTAAACTGAACTTGATCACGAAACTCCCATGGGTGGACACAGGAGCATGGCGAAGACACGTGATCTGGCCACTAGGCAGTTTTATCGACTATGTATTCTTCAAGGCATTTGTTCATCATATGACCTTCTCCAACAAAACAATAGACGAAGGAGTGTGAGCAAATACCTTCATTATTGAAATGCAAATAATACAAATAATATGATTGACTGTTCAGTACTGGCACACTTTCATTTATTGTTGCTTTTTAGAACATTTAGCTGATTAATTTTGACTGTATGTCAACCTGTATAGGATTATTTTATGCCTAGAGGTTAATGAATCGCATTCATTGTATGTTCACATAAATATTTTTGTTAGTTGTTTTTAAGAGATTTTTTGCACACAGTCCAATCGAATACGAATAATGTTTGAACAGATCTATTTTACTTGATGATACACTAAACAGGTACTACCACTGCTGGTCAGAGTGGACCTGGGAGTAATGGTAATGAAGAGGTTCTTTATACTGATTAGATATCAAGGATTGGAGCCACACCATTAGATGCAGTTTCATGTCATACACAGGACATACATTTTTGGGGTGGTAGTGTATGGATCTTACTTCTCTGAAGGGAATACAATCAGCTTATTTTAAGCTCAGTGAGAGGGCAGTTTTAATTCAAGTTCTGGCTTTAAAATTTTGATTCATCACTGCTTTGGATTTATGCGATAAATTGCATTTATAATCGAAAAATGTTTATAAAAGAAAGAAAGAACCCACTGGTAAAAGAAAGAAAGAAAGAAAGAAAGAAAGAAAGAAAGAAAGAACCCGCTAGTAAAATAAATAAATAAATAAATAACCCACTGGTAAAAGAAAGAAAGAAAGAAAGAAAGAAAGAAAGAAAGAAAGAACCCGCTGGCAAAATAAATAAATAAATAAATAAATAACCTACTGGTAAAAGAAAGAAAGAAAGAAAGAAAGAAAGAAAGAACAAAAAAAAAGGAAGAACCCACTCATAAAAGAAAGAACCCACTGGTAAAAGAAAGAAAGAAAGAAAGAAAGAACCCACTGGTAAACGAAAGAAAGAAAGAAAGAAAGAACCCTCTGGTAAAATATATACATAAATAGAGAACCCATTTGTAAAAGAAAAAAAGAAAAAAGAAAGAAAGAAAGAAAGCGCTGATAAAAGAAAGAAAAAAAGAAAGAAAGAACGAAGGAAAGAACCCGCTGGTAAAATAAATGAATAAATAAATAAATAGAGAACCCATTTGTAAAAGAAAAAAAGAAAGAAAGAACCCACTGGTAAAAAAAAAGAAAAAAAAGAAAGGAAGAAAGAAAGAAAGAACCCGCTGGTAAAAAAAAGAAAGAAAGAAAGACAGAAAGAAAGAAAGAACCCACCGGTAAAAGAAAGAAAGAAAGAAAGAAAGAAGGAAAAAAGAAAGAAGGAAAGAAAGAACCCGCTGGTAAAAGAAAGAAAGAAAGAACGAGATTGATGAGTAACTAGAATAAAGTTGAAGGAAATCAAAATAAAAATTGCGTTTTGGCTTTTTCGTTTAATGGCATATCAATCTTCATTGGATATTTTAATATCGAAACCATCCTTGAAGTTGAACAGTTGCGATACTATTTAACCAATATCCGGAGGGGGGGTATAAGGGGGTTAATACCTCTCCCAAGGATAATAGTCTGAAAGTGAACATACTAGCACAACTTGAGTTCGAATTCGATCACTAAAATCAATCACATAAGCCATTTCGCCATGGGGGACAACCCGACATTTAGTGCAATATTCTGTCTTGCAGTGAACGTGACGTTACTAGATATGAGCTGAAAATTGTTATTAATATTCTGATTCGGTTTCGGTCTCTTTGTGTAATGGCATATCAACCTTCGTGGGTTATTTTAATGCTAAAGCCATCCTTCTAGAAGAAGAGCAGTGATTTTATTTCACTCATATCTGGAAGAATAAGGGGGTTTCATACCTTTCCTTAGGATATTAGTCCAAAAGTGAACATAATACCGTGACTGGAGTTCGAACTCGCTTACTTCGACGCTGCAGTCCGGCACGTTTGCTACTACGTCACGAGGACTTCCCCATAAAAAGATAGAGAAAAGAGGAAGAAGAAAATTTTTTTAAAGACAGTATAAAGTGATCATTTGAGAAAGGAAAGGAAATCAACGAAAGAAAATCCAAATAAAAAAGGAAAATCGTGAAAATAGAAAGGAAGGAAAGACCATTGTAAAAGAAATAAGACGAAAGAAAAAGAGATACTAAAAAAAATAAAATTCAAGAACATGATAAGTTAGCATACTAAAGTGTATAAAACTAACAAAAAAAAAACAAAAAACAAAAAACAAAAAAACAACCCCCCCAAAAAACAAACAAAACAACCCCCCCCAAAAACCCAACAAAAAACAAGCCACAAAAAAAAAAGTGAGCAGAATAGTAGCAATAAGTGTGTGATAATTCATACACAAGATTGTAACTATGAAAAAAATAATTTGTTCGGCAGGATAGACACAGAAGTAGAAGAAAGAAATGAAAGGTAAAAAATACAAAAGAAAGAAATAATGGAATGGTAAAAAAAATGGTAATAAACATATCGAAAAAATAAAAAATACAAAATAGACGTGAAGTAGAAGATCAGAAATCTGATCAGAAAGTTGGTTTGAAAAAACAAAAAACAAAAAAAAAAAAAACAAAAACAAAAAACAAACAAACAAAAAAAACAAACAAAAAACCCCCCAAAAAAACAGAGGAACAAAAAAAAAAAAAAAGCAAAAACAGAAAAAGAAAAGCAACAAACAGAATAACGACCGAGTCTTTGCCAAAATAAATAAAGTGATAAAAATAGAAAAAAATAATGTTAAAAAAAGAAAAAAAAAAATGTTGATGGCCCAATGCTGTGACACACAGAAGATAAGTGACAAATTCTTGAGACGAACGTTTGCTTTTCAATTCGTTTTTCTTTCTTTTTTTTTTTTTTTGTAAGTTTATAACTGCTACGTTTATTTTTGCAGTGCAAAATGAAAGATCAATTGCTTGCAAATTGTCTGGTTGCATGTCTAAAAGATCCAATTAATTCACTGACACGGTGTATGTTTCCCAGGAGTGTAATTTTAAGCGGGCTTTTTCGAACCAAACAGTCTTTCATAAACACATATCACTTGTCGTCAATCAGCAATCAGGGAAGCATTTTTAGTTCTGCTTTATTGGACAACACAAAAAGGATTGTCTTTTGTTTTTGTTTGTTTGTTTGCTTTTTGAATAAATATTGTCACATAAGTAAGACTGCATAGAAATAAGCAATCAATATATACAGTACTTAACACTTTCGCAGGCAGATAATCTGTTTTAAACCTTGTAGAGTGGGCGAATTATCTTTATAAAATTTTGCTAAATAAGTCCATTATATATATATATATATATATATATATATATATATATATATATATATATATATATACGCTCCCCCATGGGGGTTGAGCACTCTGGCGAAGGAATTGTTGGTTGCCGCTAGCGTAATGCAAAGCTCTTCGAAAGAATTGAGCACTCTGGTAGCCGATAGGGTATAAAAAAATGTAAACAAAGGCTGCTGCTGCTGTTGCTAAAATAAATACCTTAAAATTCCCTTAGCCAACGTGGTCCGCTTGGTGGCCGAGCGGTCTGAAACTTAGTCTAACGTAAAGTTGGACGGGTTTCGATCCCGGCTTCGAGCGTCCTGCTTGTCTAGCCACACTGAAGAGTTCTGATAGAACGAAACAGTCTGTCTGTGGATGACAATATATATATATATAGATATGATTAATTTATATAGGTCTTCCCCTTTTCATACGCATGTAGACTGTAATCCACATTTGCTGTTTTGCAACCTCAAGTCTAACATGTAAAGTCATCTGACGAGACAAAGAGTATAATAATATTCTCTAACGAAATAAATATATAATGACAATTTAACCAGGTTCGGGGTTCCTTCTAATTGCACAATATACTCTCTGTATGTGAGTTTTGTTATATAAACCTGGAAGGAAAAAGATATGTAACAATAGCCATGCATGGAGCACTCAGATAGATTTATATGATATTCCTCATATATTCTATAAACGAATAATCCACACCCACTGTCTTCGGACGTTGACTGGATATCACGTATATATATATATATATATACCTTTAAGAAAAACAAAATCCGGTCACTCCTTCCCTCCTGAGTCCATTCTGGCGGTATTTATTATATTCATTGGATCTGAAAAAAATTGGAGTTTCTGATTCATATCAATACTCATAGCAGGATGGAAGTAAATTTATAATCCTAAAGTGACCGGATTTTGTTTTTCTTAAAGAAATTGTTGCTCTGTGATGTCAGTTACATTGAGCTCTTTACCAGGAAGATTTAAACGTTCGAAGTTTGAATAATTTAATTGTCCTGACGGAATTATTCCCGACTCCAGTTTGACTGGACTGAAGAATACACACACACACACACACACACACACACACACACACACACACACACACACACATATATATATATATATATATATATATATATATATATATACGTGGTGCCTTCAATATGTTTCCAGACTTGTTTTGTACAGGCATTTAAAATTGTGGCAGACTTTTGAAAATTCACTATGTTATTGCTATACATCTTATGAGATGACTGACCAATTTTTATGATTTCAGCTTTAAATAAACAGCTACAGCAGCAATTGGAATACACCCTACTAAAGACTGATTGTCACAGCTGGTGATTTTCAAAAATGCAATCTGGACCTGAGGACACTTTAGAAGAACGACATGTAATAAAATTCTGTTTTAAACTTGGAAAAAACGCTACAGAGACGTATGGAATGCTTCAGACTGCTTTTGGAGCATCTGGCATGAATCAAGCATCAGTTTTTGAGTGGCATAAGAGATTCAAGGCAGGCAGAGAGTCCGTGAGGGATGATGAGAGGTGTGGGAGGAGTAAGGAAGTCAATACACCACAGTTGATTGGCCAAAGGGTTAGGGTTAGGGTTACTATGTTGAGGTTTTAAGGGAGTTCGGGAAGAGATTTCGTCGGAAGAGGCCAGCACTATTCAAATCGGTTCAGTGGCATTTCCACCGGGACAATGCACTAGTCCACAAATCGATCCTTGTCACAGACTATTTGAGCAAGATGGGCCTCAATACAGTTCCTCAGCCTCCCTATAGTCCAGACCTTGCTCGTATATATATATATATATATATATATATAAGGGATTTCTTGATGTAATTAGTTAATGTCGCAAGAAATGGATCCAAAGAACAGAGTTCAAATCCCGGACGAGGTTGTTTGTATTTCACATAATGCTGAACCCTTGGGAAACTAACTATTCTCTCTCCAGCCATGAGTAAGTGTAGTAGGGTAGACTAGGCTCTTTAAACTTGCTATATCAACCGATCTAGGAGAAATAAAAATCTGTATTCAAGTCTGTTTCACTTTTAAAATTGATCTTGCGTCGCGTCCTGTTCGTGCGAGCCGAGCGGGTTGAGAAACACCCCCCACACACATATACATATATATATATATATATATATATACGTGGTGCCTTCAATATGTTTCCAGACTTTTTTTGTACCGGCATTTAAAATATAGTATGTTATTGCTATACATCTTATGAGATGACTGACCAATTTTTATGATTTCAGGTTCAAAGGAACGGCTTCAGCAACAATTGGAATACACCCTGCTAAAGACTGATTGTCACAGCTGGTGAATTTCAAAAATACAATCTGGACCTGAGGACACTTTAGAAGAACGATATGCAATAAAATTCTGTTTTAAACTTGGAAAAAACGCCACAGAAACGTATGGAATGCTTCAGACTGCTTTTGGAGCATCTGGCATGAATCGAGCATCAGTTTTTGAGTGGCATGAGAGATTCAAGGAAGGCAGGGAGTCTGTGAGGGATGATGAGAGGTGTGGGAGGAGTAAGGAAGTCAATACACCAGAGTTTATTGGCCAAAGAGTTAGGGTTAGGGTTACTATGTTGAGGTTTTAAGGGGGTTTAGAAAGAGATTCCTAGGGAATAGGCCAGCACTCTTCAAATCGAGGCAGTGGCATTTCCAACTGGGCAATGTGCCAGTCCACAACTCCATCCTTGTCACAGACTATTTGACCAAGATGGGCATCAATACAGTTTCTCATCTTCCCTATAGTCCAGACCTTTGTCCCTGTGACTTTTGGTTATTCCCTAAGCTCAGAGGCTGTCGTTATGAGACAATTGAGGAGATGAAAGAGGCTGTGACAAAGGTCATTAACGCGCTCACACAAGAGGACTTCCATTCGGCGTTCCAAAAGCTGTTGGAACGGTACAACAAGTGTATTGCAGCAGGAGGAGATTACTTCGTAGGGGACAAGAGTTTCATGTGTGTACTATCAATAAAAAAGTAAAGTTAGCGACCATAGTCGAGGGTGACCCGAAGGCTCCCTTTTCGATTGCTACTACACCAAGGTGTAGGGGAGGGCGCTACTCCATTCCCTGGATCGCTCCACTTTACCCTTGAACCGTACCTTATAATGCTGAGTGTTAAGCAAGGTGGTATCAAGTTCCATTTTTAAAGTCTTTGGTATGACTCGACCTGGGATTGAACCCAGGTGTCCCGGGCCATTGGCGAACACTCTAACCGCTGGGCCATCTGTAAACTTATTTAATGATCCTCGTATTAATGGGTATGCCAGAATTCTTATTTATATTGATCGTAAGCTGGGGTGATTCATGAAATCAATGTGTCGTAATAAATTTAGGAACAATTATGATTCCCCTTTGTTGAAATTAGATACTGAAATATTCAATTAATAAGATTAATACAACAGAAATTCACAAATGTGGAGAAAGGATGACAAAAGATCGTTCACCAACTAAATTTGATTGTATACATAACATTCCTCCCCGGTAAAGATAACAAATTATTTTGTTTTGTTACTATTTTCTGATTTTATTATAATGATTGCAATTGCACAAGAGTGCTGCGAGCCATATTGAACAAGTCCAGGAGGCAACACCCTACAAAACAACAGCTATACGGCCACCGACTACTCATCACGAACTCATAATCGATATACTCCTATGGACCCCATCACATGGACAAGTAAAGGTAGGACGACCAGCTAGAACCTATATACAACTTTTCTGTGCCGATACAGGATGTAGCCTGGAAGACCTGCCGGGAGCAATGGATGATAGAGACGGGTGGCGAGAGAGGATCAGGGAAATCCATATTAGCAGCGTAACATGATGATGATGATGAATGGATGTAACGGAGAAGAGACAAAGAGTTGCTTAATAATTGACATATAATCTCTTAAAATGTATTTATTGTGATAACTTGATAGAAAAAATACAAGAAAAAATGTAAATTTATCAAAAGCAGTATAATAAGCACCAAAATGAAGATGAACGAACGTCCAATGTAATGTCCGCTTTTAGTTGATCTTGTGTATACATAGATATATATCTATTTTAAATACCCTATATCTTTTTTAATACCCTCGGTAGCGCTAGGAGTGGCAGTACCGCCCTGAGCTACCGAAACTGTGTTATCACGCTGGTTGGCGGCTGATGAGGCTAGGGTATCGCACGTGCTTTCACCCGTTGTATGATGAAAAAAAAAAAAAAAAGAAAAAAAAAACTTAACCAGCGTATAACAATGCTATTATTATATAAGAAAAACCAGTTGAGGCTGAAATAGGAGTCACCGTAATTAAGAAACGAGATGGTAATTAAGGAATTAAAAAAATGCCTTACTAATAATTTTAAGATGGTGCTAATGAAGGATTGTTATATGATGCCAGGTGGGGGTGATATTATACTACGAGGTTAAAGATTGTTTAAAATCAGTCCACACGGAGAAATTGATTAATAAATAATGAATGAATGAACCGGTCAACGATACTCAAATAAGGAATCTAAGTGCGTGTCAACGAATGAATAAATAGATAAATAGATAATCACTGCTTAGCTTGTAGGGGTTAGAAAAAATAAGAATGAAAATGAAATGAAATAAATCCAAAAGTATGGTAGTTCCCAGAAACCTCTGACAGGAAGCAAAATCCGCGCATGCCTGAAAAATAGATTTAGTAGCACCAGATAGAAACTTGTTCTCATTCAGCAGTGAGCACTTGGATTGGAAAGACCTCCTTCCCTCCTGCTGCTGACCTCCTTCTCTCCTCCTGCTACAGAGGAACCATATGAAACCAAATAATAAAGTTGTAATTCAAAAGGTATCTCGTATCTTCGTTTCCTTTCTTTTCTTCCTACCTTCTTTAATTCCTTTACAGCCTTCACAAACACAAAAGAAGCCAACATAGGGAAACGAAGAAAAAAAACAAAAAAACAATGAAGTCAGGTATCTAAAACCAAATAGCCATAACCTACGAAACTAAAAACTAAATAACCGACCAAATCTTCTGTATCTCCATAAGCTCACACACAGTTAAAATAAATGACGAAAACTCCAAGACCAAAACTAAAAGACAGGTGACGATCCTTCAAAGAAGACCCTCTGAAGTTCACGCTGAAGATCTGGTTAGTTTAAAGCGAAGGATTTTTAGGAGTAAGGTGATACACTCAAATCAAAGTTTAAAATAATAACGTATTTAAGATTTGAAGAATGCCAAAAACACACACAAAAAAAAAAAACAACAACAAAAAACAAAACAAAAAAAACCCAAGACGAATCAGTATCAAATTATAAGGTTAATTAAGAACAGAATTTTTGGAGGTGCCCGTCGTAGAAAAAGGACACGTCGACACGAGTTCAAATCTTGGACGAGACTGATTGCATTTCACATAGCACTAATACCCTTGGGAAAGGTATGAATCCAATTATTCTTCCTCCAGATATGGATAAATAGTAGGACAGACTAGGTTCTTCAGCCTTGGTGAGGCAACTAGTCTTGGAGAAGGAAAACTCTAAATTCAAACCTATTAAACTCCGCTTAAAAATTGACCTTGTGTCATATCCTGCCCGAGCGGAGGGGTTGGGTAAATAGGATTAAGAACAGAATAAGCAAACAATAGAAAAGAAAAGGAGGATAATCAAGAACAAATAAATTATTAATGATTTTAATTACTCTTTTGGTTATATGTACGGCATCGTATCTTGATGTGGACAGAGAATATTGTGTTTGTATCTCAAGACAGGAAGTATTTGGTCTGATAAATTGAAATGTCACTATATGGTTCAGAGAAGGATTTGTTAGCTACTCTGTCTGTCTGTCTCTATCTCTGTCTCTCTCTTTCTCTCTCACCCAACAGTTAAATGTATTTTGACTGGCTATTCACGGACAAACAATAAAGATAGCAGTAAACTAAAATTCCTGATTTTCGTTTCATTTAGTTACCTTAACATGACGAGTAAGATATCTAATTCCCCGAAAGGAATCGTGAACCTGCTTACTTTTCAGGGAAACAAGTACCAAGCAATCTTCACCGACACAGCAGTCCGTCGCTGAGTAGTAAGATCTTCCACCTAACGAGTGTCCTGATATGACACTTAACCATTCAATAGTGAGGCTCCAGTCTGGGAGCTTTGGGGAATGTCGAGTACCCCTTCATTACATTACTCCCAGGTCTACTCCGATAGTGCCTGTTAAAGTTCCATTTATGAGTCAAATAGAACTATTTAATCGTTTACAAACTGTATGCAAACAATTGACTGATGTTAAATTGAATTGTTAAAATCACATAGAAATATTTTAAACCAGTTAAGACTACATAAAATAGATTGTAATTTTCGAAACCATTTAACTGTGTGCAAACAATAAATAGTAACACTTGAGTCCATTTAACTAAGTGCAAGCAAATGAGCTCGAACTCATTGAAAATTAAACTTATCTATAAGCTATTCACTTAAAAATCACACACACACACACACACACACACATATATATATATATATATATATATATATATATATATATATATATATATATATATAAATGTATATATATCAAAAAAGTTTTTTCAGTCTCTGAATTATATTTTTAAAAATTGGAAAAAATATTTAAAGGATGAAATTCCCTGAAGTCGTGTTGGATACCCGTCGGTTGTCGATTCGCTTTAGTTCTGTTTTCTTAGAAAAATAATCTCTTTTTCATATTTCGCGGGTTTTATGTTTCAAACGTTGACTTGGCGCGAAAACCCCGAAGAGCGAAAGTTATTATGTCTATTCACTAGGTGCACCAGAGAGAGAGAGAGAGAGAGAGAGAGAGAGAGAGAGAGAGAGAGAAAAAGTCCAAATTTCAACCCCCCTCCCATATGACGTCATCACTCGTGACCCTCATGGGCGTGTCTTTCGAGTGCTTGTCGTGCCATTCAGTACTATTGCGTAGGTAGAAATTTCGTTATTTTCCTCGTTTGGCAAATCAATCTAGATCTTGGAATTAGGTTAACAGAATACGCGTTTAAAAATAAGCGAATGCAAATGGGTAAGATTAAACGCAGAATCGACGTAGGAATTAACTCGAAGGGCTGAATTACAAAGAAAAAAGCGCTGTTTCGTATATCTTGGTTTGTCGTTCTTTCTCCACTTACGTGTTCGTTTCTCCATCGTCCTCTTACAAATGGAGAACTGATATAAGTCTGTATGCTTTAGCTATGCTAATTAGGCAATCTATATCTCATTTCAAAAAGGATTCTCAGAAGAATGATAATTCGGAGGAATTGGCAGCCAAAGTGTCAAGCTCTACTAATTGTTTCAAAGCTAAAATATCATAAAAGGACTATTGTCCTCATCTTTGTCGCCATGTTTATCCCAACGTTTCGGCCGTTGTACGCTCCGGCTTTCATGTTTAATGGATGACAATTATTAGTTATCTCCTGTTAATTTCCCCTCTGAAAATTCACCGGGTATTGAACTCACACTCTTTGGGGTATGTCACTGGATTTAACGCCTTTATCCATTGTGCCATGTGTCCTCGAGTACACATGACATCCATTGAAAATGGTTCGTGAAACTAGAACAGTCTACTCTGGTGAGGGAAATAAAGGACAACGTTCGACATTCCATGAAACTGAAGCTGTTCAAGCCGTGACAGGTATCCCCTATGTTTGGTAGCATTGTAGTTGCTGGTGCGCTCACATGTTGTGCATTGCTTCGCTCAGTGAGTGGTTTAAAACCGGCATAGATGAACGTGCAACATTGACTAATTTGGGAACTTAAGCTTGAGGAGTTTGAACCTGGACATAATGCTGCGGAAACTAATATAAACATTTGCTGTATGAAAGGTGAAGGTGCAGTTGAAGAAATTTCACTGGGGTTGCAAAAAAACTCGACGATCAAGCAAAATCTACCGACAAATGTAGATTCCAAGGGCGTCCCCCAACTCATTGAGACAAACCAAACGAGTAGTACTTGGGTAGTTTCATCTCTCAGTCAAGTGTAGTCCTTCTGTTGTGTACCGGGGGTAATTTATACGTTACGTTTCTATTTCGATCGTCAAGTCGGTTGGCGCCTCCCCCACAACGAGCAGGATGTGACACAAAGTCAATTTTTAAAGGAATTACAGAGTTTTCTTAATCCATCACTGGTTTCCTAACTAATGCTAAAGAACCCAAATTTTCCTTATTATTTATCCATTGCTGGTTGGGGGTCGGATGGATTCATGCCTTTCCCAAGGGCATTAGCACGAAGAGTGACATAAACAGCCACGTTCAGAATTTGAACTCGGGTCACCGATTCCATTTCTTTCAGCAATAACCGTTGCGCTGAGGACACATCGTTAAAAGTAATGTAGGTTAAATGCGTTATTTCTTTTTTGTTCAACTGTCGTCAAATTGTTGAGTGGACAAAGAAGATTGAAAAGTGGCTTATTTACACTGATTTAAGTTTACTGTACATTTTAAAAAAATTTTGTTTTAATTAATTGGAAAAAAAACTAAAAGTCTAATTGTCTTCGTTGCATTTTACACTAGACAACAGTTTTAGAAATAATTTCTTTCGAGCTCTATTTTTCACTTTGTTTATACTAAACTTTGAATACCGATTTCAAAACTGCAGTCAGTTTTCTATCACGTCCAATTGTTATTCAGGCCCTTGGAACAGTTCCCAAGGACTCAGAAAATGATTTCTATGAACTAGAGATGAGAGATTAGAACTAAAACAATCCAGACCACAAGATTACTAAAATGTGGAAGGATACTTAGAAGAGTTCTGGAGACTCGAGGAGGCCCACTGCCATTTAGACTTCAGTGAAAAAACAACAGTTAAAACTGGTGTGAAAATTTTACAGTGAAATAAATAGATAAATGATAATAAACGAATGCTGCAAATGTGCGCAAAAGCAACATAAGACGAGATACGACTGGGTTGGAAAGGTGTACCACGGAGAATTGTGCAAGAAACTGAAATTTGACCATATTACCAAATGGTACATACACAAACCAGAATCAACCCTGAAGAATGAGACGCATTAAATTCTCTGAGATACGAACAGATCACCTTATGCCAACTAGAAGACCTGACTTAGAGATAATTAAAAAAAGAATAAAGAACTTGCCGTATAGCGGACTTTTCCTTTCCAGAGGACCACAGAGTGAAAATCTAAGAAAGCAAAAAGAGAGACAAATACTTTGACCTTGCCAGAGAACTAAGAAAGTTGTGGAACGAGAGTGACGGTGATACCAATTGTAATCGGCGCACTTGGAACGGTCCTAAAGGCTTGGGAAGGGAGCTGAAAGAGTTGAAAATTTGAGTACGATCTGAAATCATCTAAACTACAGCATTGTTAAGATCGGTCAGAATACCAAGAAGAGTCCTGGAGACTTGAGGTAACTTGCTGTCACTCGGACTCTAGTAAAAGACCATCTGCGAACAATGGTGTCAAAAACTGGCATGGTATATAATAATGATGGGGCATTAATAACAATTGTAATTGTGGCCCTTGGAACTGTCTTCAAGAACCTGTAAAAGAGGCCCGAGGAACAGGTGATTAGAGGAAGAATCGAAAGAACCCAGACTCCATCATTAAAAAAATCGGATTGGATACTAAGAACAGTCATGGGGAACTCATGAGACCTTTTTTAAAATTCTGACTCCAGTTAGAAACCCCCCAGTGAAACTTGTGTAAAAAACAAGTGTTAAATAATAATGTTATAACTTGTTCTTGTCATTTTTTAAAAAATTTATCTATTTATTTATTTTACAGATGTGAACAAAACATCGTAAAAGACTAAAACACAACACTTTTATTTCGTCAATAAGAAATATCTTTAAGATTCTCCTTCGTCGTTTCCTGACCTTGCGCTTTGAACAGTGTACGCTTAAATGTATGGACGAAACGTTCTGTCGGACCGTTTGGTTGTGGATGATAAGGTGGTCACCGAATGTGGGCGATACAATGAGAGAAGGAAATATGTCAGATCAATTCTGGTGTAAGGTGTTATCAGATACAAGCGTTTCAGCAGCATTGTGTTAACTGAATAGCCGTTTGAACACTGATAGCGTTAGACAGGTGTCTGTCTTATGCATGGGAAAAATATCTGACCATTTAGAATATCGATTAACGACCATGAAGCAGTTAGAGCTCAGTAAAATTCACATGTATCCGAGAACATGGAAGACACTTGCTAAGACCAATTTATGTTGTTTTCCCAATTAGCTGGGGCTGTTGAATTCATCGACAGCTTCTCTGCAATGGTGTAAGAACTCCCTTCGCAATGAGTGTCCTGGATATAACACTAAACAATCTGATGGTGAGGGTCCTGAAATGCTGGAGCTTTGGGGAATGCGGAGTACTCCTTTATTGCCATCGCTCCCATGTCCTCTCTGATCCGGAGTGGTAACATCTGATAGGGTTCTATCTATGGGTCAAATAAAACAAAACTGGGTTCTTATGATATACTGAATTGCTTGAAATAGGACTGTTTTAACATCTAAACTGCATATTCATGCTAAACTGAATTGTTTGAAATAGAACGGTTTTTAAATAGAACTAAACTGTGTACTTATGCTAAACTAAATTGTCTGACATAGAACTGTTTTTGACATTGAAACTGTGTACTTATGCTAAACTGAATTATTTGAAATTGAACTGTTTTGACTTAACTGTTGGTTAAGAAAAACTATACTTATACTAAATTGAATTGTTTAAAAGTTAATTTGGCGTTAAGTGACCCGAAAAGGATTGATACACTGTAAAACAAAATAAAACCAACCAACCAACCAACTAACTTCAGTTGTAGTAGACTTTTCAGTGTTTCTATGCCGCGGATGCAACTTTTTACTAAATTTCCGCGTCCAAAATCGGCCAGAACAACATACTGCTTCCAATGTTAATGTCCACTTGTACTGACACGGTTACAGCTTAGAAGTCGTGTCAGTACTACTGTACGGCTGCACCACTTAGTCTCTAACGAAACAATTGCAGCTAGATGGGAACTACACAAGGAAGTTACTTTACCTTTCCATTAAACTTGGTTACCATTCCTTTAAAGCTAAGTTACTATTCCATTAAAACTACACTATCATTTCACTAAACTATCTTTTATGGAATGGAAAACCTAAACTAATGATGAGAGCGTAGTTTTAACGGAATGATAACGGTAACCCTAGTTGAATAAGATTGTTGAATAGCTTTGATTGAATGGCAACATAGTTTTAATGGCAAACTATAAAAAATGGAATGTTAAAGAATAAAATGGCATTATCTAAATAGTATGGTAGACTATTTGAATGGAATAGGAGGCCATTTTAATGGAATGGTAACTTGATTTAATGGAATGCTTGCTAACTTTGGTTAGCTTTGTGAATGGTCACTTTTCCTAGTCTAAATAAACCTGGAAATCATAGATTCGATGGAATGGTATCCTTTTTTAATGAATGGTAACCCAGTTTTAATTGAATGGAATGTTAACATGATCTAATAGAATTTTAACTAAATTTAATAGAATGATAAACTAGTTTAATGGTGAGTTTATTTTATCAGGCTTGATATCCGCATCCACTTAAAGAGAATGGTAGCATAGTTTAATGGAATTCTTTAATAGAATGGCACCCCAGATAATGAAATGGTAAACTGGCTAATTAACTTGAATTTTTTTAAATGTTGGATGATAATCAATATGAAGAAAACAAAAAACAAAAGAAAACAAAACAAAAAGACAAAACAAAAAAACAAAACAAAACAAAATAAAACAAAACAACAAAAACAAAAAAAAATCAATCTTGGTTACAATATGGTATAAATAGATACTTGAACTAAAGTTATAATTATTAATCGAAATGCTCATTACTAAAAATTTATGCAGAGCACACCAAAAGAAGAAAAGAATGACGTCCAGATTTCACAGCAGCTGGGCCAAGACGATACACTATGTGCTCATTGCTTTTCATTCAATCAGTAAAGTACTGGGTAGGAGAGAAATAAGTTGCCAACTTCGAATTGGGATCATAAAAAAAATATGCAATACCAAAACACCCCAGGGGACGAACGTAAGATTAAACTAATAATTTATTTAAATCGATTGACGAATTCATTTAATTTCAAACTAAATTCCCAAATATCTAGAATTATTTGTGCATTATTTTTATACGATAGCAGGTATTTAGTTAATATTTTTATTTAAAATTTACATTCGTTTTTGGCCACATTTACTAAATAAATGATTATGTTTTCACAAAAACTTTCGCAGCTGCATCGATGTTTGTTTGATGTTATTTCGAAGATTGATGAGATCGCTATTTTATGCTGACAACCACCGCAAATATCTGTTTTTAGCTTTGCAACTTCAAGCAAAACAAGAAAGAAAGAATGTCTGCTGCTTTTCATTCCTAAAAACATTGCTCAGAATCAGAAAAAGAAATTTAAAAATAAACAACAAAATACACCTTAGAATAATAACATAGAAAGAAGTTTAACTTTGGTTAAAAGAAATATTTTACCTTATTAGCTAAAAGAAAGTATCGATGTGTGTATATGACATAATGCAATTAATTTCTCTCTCTCTCTCTCTCTCTCTCTCTCTATATATATATATATATATATATATATATATAGTTTGTTATGTCTATAAGAAAAGAGTGTTCAATATCAGTGACAGAGCATATATATCTAAGTTAGAAAAGTGTAAACATTGAACCAACGGCGCTTGATGACTGTTACTTTCTCACCAATGTGATCATCAGACTATATATATATATACATATATATATATATATATATAAGGTGTTTAAAAAATTTTAACACATCTATCGGAGTTCCTTTAGGATATTATGGTAGCTGGGAGGATAAGGGGGTTCATACCTTTCCCAAGGGTATTTGCCCGAAAGTGAACGTAATAGCACGACTGGAGTACGAACTCGCGTACTACAATTCCGCAGTCCATCGCTTTAACCATTACACCACGAGGACACGCCCGCCTTTTACATAGAGCAAATGTGGTATTTTGGTGGTTGCTGCGCGCATGGCTATATATGGATGGTTATATATTGTACTGTTGAATGGGTCGGCGAATGTGGCTAGCTAGGTCCCCTTAGAATATATAGAACAGCAAGACCGCTCCCTTCCCCTCCCCCCAAACCTCAAGACCTTGTGCCTTCTTTGTATTTCATACATCGAAATAAACGGAGAGCAGCAACCGCAGCTGTAGTGAGCACGTTGCCTGTCTTCGTGTACGTTGAAACAAGGAGACCTCTTCAGAGACTTTTGGATACATTTGCGTGGCACTCATATCTCCGTATTGAGTTATTTATTTATTGACCCTTAATAACCGGTCAACACACTTTTAAGACAAAGTATGCTAACTTGATCACCATTAGTTGTGTTCTCGCCTAGTGTCCGTTTTCTTCTGGCTTGTTCGTCCAATTAGGAAAAACAAGACCTACGGCTTGCTCTCCTTCCGTATTTTTTTCCTTTTTCTTCTCCCTGCTAGACGTGTCACTCAGCATTTATGTTGAATAGGATGATCCCATTTTCACCCGACGGGGGATGGGGAGGTACAAAGGTTGACTACCCTTCGAACGTAGTTGGTTTTGTTTGTTTTCGTTCCCGCCCTATTTTTGGCTTTTTTTTTTGACCCTCGGGTAAAGTTGAGAATTTTCAGGAAGATCAAAAGTGTCGAACAAAATAGGTCATGTAATTCAGTCACTGGAAGGCATGTACGGCGTAGTTGATTTACATGATTGATAGAACACATCATAGATGACATATCCAGTACGGCGCACCATGTGACGTTGTACGAGGATCATTAAATAAGTTTACAGACTTTTTTTCGTATGGGCACTTTTATTGATAGTACACACATGAAACTCTAGTCCCCTTCGAAGTAATCTCCTCCTGCTGCAATGCACTTGTTGTACCGTTCCAACAGCTTCTGGAACACCCAATGGAAGTCCTCTTGTGTGAGCGTGTCAATGACCTTCGTCACAGCCTCTTTCATCTCCTCAATTGTCTCATAACGACAGCTTCTGAGCTTAGGGAATAACCAAAAGTCACAGGGACAAAGGTCTGGACTATAGGGAGGGTGAAGAACTGTGTTGATGCCCATCTTGGTCAAATAGTCTGTGACAAGGATCGAGTTGTAGACTGGTGCATTGTTCTGGTAGAAATGCAACTGAGCCGATTTGAAGAGTGCTATCCTCTTCCCTAGGAATCTCTTCTTGAACTCCCTTAAAACCTCAACATAGTAACCCTAACCCTAGCCCTTTGGCCTATCAAATCCGGTCTATTGACTTCCTTACTCCTCCCACACCTCTCAGACTCCCTCACAGACTCCCTGCCTTCCTTGAATCTCTTATGCCACTCAAAAACTGATGCTCGATTCATGCAAGATGGTCGAAAAGCCGTATACGTTTCTGTGGCAGCATTTTTTCCAAGTTTAAAACAGAATTTTATTGCATATCGTTCTTCTAAAGTGTTCTCACGTCCAGATTGTATTTTTGAAATTCACCGGCTGTGACAATTAGGCTTTAGTATGGTGTATTCCAATTGTTGCTGTAGCCGTTCCTGAACTGAGAAGTCGTAAGTGGTTTGCGTGTTTCGAGATTCCTATGTTCTATGTATATATAAATGAACATTATATGTCCATTTCACGTAGCCATATCATGGCTATGTAATAAACGTATGATCTCATACTCTAAAAATGGATGAACTGAAATGTTGTTGGAGTTTATCATATTTATCCAACCCCTCCGCTCGGGGGGATATGACACACGGTCAATTTTTAAGCGGAGTTTAACAGGTTTGAATTCAGAGTTTTCCTTCTCCTAGACTAGTTGCTTCACCAAGGCTGAAGAACCTAGTCTGCCCTACTATTTACCCATAGCTGGAGAGAGAATAATTGGATTCATACCTTTCCCAAGGGTATTAGTGCTATGTGAAATGCAATCAGTCTCGTCTAGGATTTGAACTCGTGTCGCCGTGTCCATTTCCTACGACGATAACCATTACACCACGGGGCACCTCCAATGAGCTGTTCCATCTGCCATACATGGCAGTAGCGGAGATCAGTCTGGGCGGAGTAAGCCTACAAGTCAGATCAGAAGAGCCGTTCCTATTGTTGAAGTGTATCCTTTCTGTATCCTATGTTCTTATTACTAACAGTCTCTCTCTTGTAAATATTCTTTCCTGTAAATATAACTATTTACCTCACATGTCGTGGTTTGTCTTATTATTACTACAACTTGTGTTCAGTAACCAGAACCCAACATAAATTCACAATCAACGAAGTATAAAAATCATCATCATCATCATGATGTCGCGCCGCTAGCACGGATATCCCTGACCCTCTCTCGCCACTTTTCTCTATCGTTCATCGCCTCAGGCAGGTCTTCAGGGCTACATCCCGTATCTTCACATAGCTGCTGCATGTATGTTCTAGCTGGTCGTCTTGCTTTTGCTCGGCCATATTTGGGGGTCTATAGGAGTACATCACTTATGAGCTCGCGTCTGCTTCTCCAGCAGAGTCCTGCGTGTCTGGTTCGTCTAACTTGGATAGTTTTCGTGATGGGAGGCAGGTGGCCGTATAGTTGATGCCTTGTGGGGTGTTGCCGTCAGGACTTATTCAATATTGCTCTCAACATTCTTGTGTAATTGCCGTCTAGCTTCTTCTCCAGCCGTTTTGTTAGTGTCCAAGTGGTGCTTCCACACAGCAGTATCGACACGACCGCTGCCTGGATCGGCAAAATTAGATCCAAGTTACACAAATCAATCTTGTTCTTTTAGTTTCCTTCTTAAAATGCTCTGCTACACAACCATCTTTAGGGGGTGTCCTCGTGGTGTAATGGTTAAAGCGATGGACTGCGGAATCGTAGTACGCGAGTTCGTACTCTAGTCGCTCTATTACGTTCCCTTTCGGGCAAATACCCTTGGGAAAGGTATGAACCCCCTTATCCTCCCAACTAGGGGTTAAATAGTACCACTACTGTTCTTCTAGGAGAATGGTTTTGGCATTAAATAACCTAAAAAGAGTTGGTATGGCAGTAAACAAAGAAACCGAAACAACCATCTTTTTTGCTTTTTTGTGCATATATCAAAAATACTCGCCTTTCGCCATCTTAGATTGGTATGACATCATTCGTGAATGTAAAACCAATTCCCATAGTAATATTCATAACACGTCCAGTAGACTGATTTCCAGTAATCCTTTATGTCCTGAGCTTTCACTGCCCAATGTTTACTTCAAATAAATGCTTTGCTACACAACCATCTTTAGGGGGTGTCCTCGTGGTGTAAAGCGATGGACTGCAGAATCGTAGGAAGCGAGTTCAAACTTCACTCGCGCTATTACGTTCACTTTTGGACAAATACCCTTGGGAAAGGCATGAACTCCCTTATCCTCCCAGCTATAGGTTAAATTGTACCACTACTGTTCTTCTAGAAGAATGGCTTCAAGAAGGTTGATATGCCATTAAACACACAATCAACAAAACATTTCTCGTGGAGAGTCTCCATGGCGTAGTGGTTATCGTGTTGGAAAATGACATCACAGTAAATGAGTTCGCACTATTACGTTCCCTTTCGGACTAATGCCCTTGGGAAAGGCATGAACACTCTTATTCTCCCAGCTATGGAGTAAATAGTACTATTCTTGGAATGGCTAGCCCAGTCGACTGGGACTGCAGAATACACCGACTGCATCTCTGAAGAGAGGTAAGGTCCCCCTAGATAGAGAGGTTCCAGTCCTGGAGCTCTGGGGAATGTGGAGTACCCATTCATTGTCATTGCTACCAGTTCCATTCGGACCCTGAGTGGTAGCACCTGATAGAACTGTTTGACTTTTAAACTGTGTGTAAACAAATGTCATTTGTTAAATTGAATTGTTAGAAATAGAACAGTTTGATCATTTGACTGTGTGTAAACAACTGACTGGTGCTTAATTGAATTGTTAGTGATACATAGCAATAATTGGAACCATTTAACTGTGTGCAAACAAATGAGTTATGTTGAAAAGAATAATCAGTGTTAAATAGCAATACTTGTAACCACTTTACTGACAGAAAACAAATTATTGATATTGAATAAAATCATAAGTGTTAGCAATAATTAAAACCATTTAACCGTTCTAATCAGTTCTAATTCATTTAAAAATGAAATTACCAAGAAACTATTCATTTACAAATCATATATATATATATATATATATATATATATATATTTATCCATTTAAATGAGTGTAAACAAATTACTGATGTCAAATTGTTACTGTTACATAACAATACGTGGAATCATTTACTTTGTGCCAACAAATTATCAATCATAAATAGAATTATTCGTATTAGATAGAAATAATCATCATCATCATCATGTCGTGCCATCAGCACGGATATCCATGACCCTTTCTCGCCACCTCTCCCTATCGTTCATCGCTTCCGGCAGGTCCTCAGAGCTACACCCGTATCATCACTGAGCAGCTGTATGTAGGTTCGAGCTAGTCGCTCTGCTTTCGCTCTGCCATGTGAAGGGGTCCACAGGACTACATCACTTATGAGCTCGTCCCTACTTCTTACTGCGTTTAACAAAAGAATGAGTTTAAAAGTGTTATCAACAAAATGTATTATAAATCTTATATATATATATAGTATTTTTGGCATTAAATAATTTAGAAAGGTTGATATGCCGTAAAACCCAACCAACCAACCGACAAAGATGGCTGTGGCATTTGATTTTACTTGTACCATAGCCAGATACGAATACGTGAAATGGACATATTCATACCGGTACGCAAAACGTTCATAATGTTTGTAACATATATACATAGAACATAGGATCTCGAAACACGAAAAACACTTACGACTTCTTAGTTCAGGTACGAAATATTTTATTACCTTTGAGTTTAAAGGTTCTTCGACATAAGGAGAGAGATACACATTCTTTCTATTCTGGCTTTTTCATCTGCCGCCCCCATCTCGTGTGACACCTGCCACAAAGGCCACTGGCCTAGCTTCGGCGAGCAAGCGAAAGCCAACCGTCTTCGCCCGAGGCAGGTCTCAACTCAAGTCTTCTAACTGACTTTTTCAAAATCCCCCAAATCCTCCGCCCGCTTCCGGTGCGTGACGTCAACCGCACTCTGTAGCCCCCGTTTCCCACCTGGGCTATTGTGACATCTCTGAGTGACACGCCCGCTCCGCCCGTGCGCGTGAACACCTGTGTTAATGTTGCACCGAAGTAACCCATGCACTGAGCCGAAAGGTTCTCAGCCTAACTAAACCCAAAGGCATAAAACGAAATCCCTCGGCCATTATATTACATTACCTACGAAAGTGGATATGCCATTAAAAACAAAGAAAAAAACAACAACAACAAACAAACCATACAATAATATGCGACACTTTTGCTTCACTGTTTTAAAAAATTATATATAGTTTTAACTTTCACACATTATTTACGTTTATTTCACTGAATATTGAGAAAATATCTAACACGCACAAATTTTGAGACAATAAAACATTATGTGTTGATAAACAAGAGTACTTGAAAAATATATTTGTCACTATAATTTTATATTTTTTTTTCATAAGAAAATAATGAATTTATGTTCTTTTTTCATAAGAAAATAATGAATTTTGGAAACAAACAAACAAGATACTTGCATGAGCCAAAAGTTTTGAAATATTTTGGTAGGTGTTAGTTTGAGGTGCGTATATCATGTAACCGAAGCAGTTCAAGTTGTAGTAGATCCCTTGGTGGTGTCGTTGTAGATGGTGCGCTCACACGTTGTGCATTGCTTCACTCCACGTGTGATTTGAAAGCCGTACAGATGAGTGTGTAACGTAGTCTTTACGCGTTGAAACTGGGGCGTAACGCAGCGGAAGTAGGCAAATAAAATTTGTAGAGCGAAAGATGAAGGCGCAGTTGATCATAGTACATTAACCGGTGAGTCGCACAAAGAGAGTATCAGGCGAGCTCAGTATCTCATCGTTCAGTGTGGTTCGTCACTTTCATGGCCTCAGCAAAAGCTTCCAAAGTTGTCGAATTACCTCGCGTTGCCAAAACTTTGCAAAATTTTTGACTCAACCCAGGAATTGCTATAAATTCTGTAAACCTTTATCTTGGCACCATAGAATAGAAAAAAAACAAAACAACTCCTATTAAACTGTGATATCCTGTGGGATTTTAAAATCGCCAAAATCTATTTATTCCAAAAAGATCTCCATTAACCTGACAATAAAAAGTCTGATTTAACTTTTCGTATAACATATCAAGCTACATACAAAAGTGACATTTTAATACTTTTGTAGATATTAGTTTCGCGGTCTGGAGAATGATTAAATGTTTGGCCTGCCACTCCATCTAACAAATATCCGCATCACATCCTGAATGGTAGTGTAACAGTTATCGTCGTAAAAAAAAGGACTCCGCGACCCGAGTTCAAATCCCGGGCCTGGTTGTTCGCATTTTCCATAGCACTGACGCCCTTGGGAAAAGTAATGCTTATAACAATCATCACTCTAGCTATGGGTAAATAGTAGGACAAATTGAGCTCTTTAACCTTGATATGGCAACCTGTTTAAGAGAAGGAAAACTCTGGATTTAAACCTGTTAAACACCGCTCAAAAATTGTTTCGCATCCTACTCGAGTTGAAGGAGTTGAGTAAATATGTATATCCTAGATCCTAGATCCTAGATTCGTTCGCGTAAGGAGTTGTATAAGACACTGACTGCTTCTCTGCAGAGGGGTAAGACCCCCCTCCACAACGAGTGTCCTGGATATGAAACTAAGCAATCTGATGGTAAGGTTCCAGAAATGCTGGAGCTTTGGGTAATGCGGAACACCCCTTCATTGCCATTGCTCCCAGGTCAACTCTGGCCCGGAGCGGTAGCACCTGATAGGGTCCTATATATGGGTCAAATAGAACTAAACTGTGTACTAATTCTAAACTGAATTGCTTGAATTAGAACTGTTTTGACATTCAAATTGCGTACTTATGCTGAACTGAATTGTTTGAAATAGAACTATTTTGACATTTAACTGTGTGTAAACAAAAACCATAATTATACAAAACTGAATAATTTGAATTAAAACTGTTTGACTAAACTGAATAAATTGAAATAGAAATATTTTTGACAATTAAACTGTGTACTTATACTAAACTGAATTGTTTGAAATAAAACTGTTTATTTGTATAAACATGGATTTGGCATTAAATAACTCTCAAAGGTTGATATGCCATAAAGCTAAAACAATAGAACTGTTTATTTGTATAAAAATGGATTTGGCATTAAATAACTTTCAAAGGTTGATATGCCATAAAACTAAAACAATAGAACTGTTTATTTGTATAAAAATGGATTCAGCATTAAATAATCTACAAAGGTTGATATGCCATAAAATCCAATCATATAAACTTTCTAATGAAGAATATTTAAAAATGATAATAATTGATTTCTAGTAGTAGGTATGGTCACTAATTTGCTAATTATTGAATATCACTAACAAGACCTTTATTTCTAAGAAAATCTTTAAAATTGTAAGTTTGTAATAATCTAGGCACCCTCATTCCCACCGTTAATAAAATAGCCCAGTTGCTTAGTAGCCAGTTATAACCTTGTAAAATAATTTGGCGACCGTAGTCGTGGGCGGCCTGAAAGTTCCCTTTTCAATAGCTACTACACCGAGGTGTAGGGAAGGGCGCTACTTCTTTCCTTGGATTTTTCTACTTTACCTTTGATACGTACCTTATAATGCTGAGTGTTAAGCAAGGCAGCATCGAGTACCATTTTTTGAATTTTTGGTATGACTCGACCAGGGATTGAACCCGGTCTTCCGGGCCATTAGTGAATAGTGTACCCAATTGGTCAAACTTGTACGAAGCATAAATTTTAAGAAACTTGGCTGATCCAAAGTATTTTAATTTGTCTATTTTTTGAAAAACTTAGGAAATTATTGAACATTTAATATCTAACTGTTCTACTGTGCTGTTATCACCAAATGAATATTTGTGGCGTGGTCACCTGCGACAAATGTATGTTTGTACCGAGTTCAATGGCGTCTGCTGTTTCGGTGAAGCTATTTGTCAAATTGGAAGGCAAACACAGAAAAACACAATTCGACTTGTAGTATTAGGATTTCATTTTCCTTAACCCTTTCATTGTTTTGAGAGTTATACTTGGCTACCAGCGTTTTCTGTGACACATTTTTTGGTCGATAGGTAACTCTAAAAATATGAGAACCTGAGTAATAAAAATTCTTCACGCATCTTGAGAGCCATATATATCATGGGTTTTCATACTACCTATATATTCCTTGTAAAAACTGTGAAAATATAAAAACAAAAATATTATTATCAGTCGTTTTCATTATACATATATTGTCATCCACAAACAGATTGTTTCGTTGTATCCCAACTCGCCAAAGAGGTTAGACACGCTAGATTTCCGAAGCTCGGATCGAAACCTGGCAGACTGAAAGGCCAATCCAAGATTCCACCACTCAGCCACGAGGAAACTAGCGTAAGTGAAGTATATTTAAACGCTTATGTATCACATTTGTTTTGTTTACATATATTCGCTTAACGGCTACTGAGAGCCTTGCTTTACGCTAGTGGCAACCATTACTTCCCTCGCGATAGAGCTCAACCCCACAGGGAGAGGGTAGTATATATATATATATATATATATATTCACTCCCTAGACAAGCGGAATAAGAATAGGGTAGTATATACATATTCACCCCACCCTAGACGAGCAGAATAAGACACAAGGTCAATTTTTAAGCAGAGTTTAATAGGTTTGAATTCAGAATTTTCCTTCTCTTGGATTGGTTGCCTAGCTAAGGTTGATGAACTCTTGAGGAAGAAGACTTGGATTCCTACCTTTCCTAAAGGTATTAGCGCTATATAAAATGCAAACAGTGTCGTTCAGGATTTCAACTCACGTCGCCGTATCCATTTCCTTCTACAATATCCATTACTCCACGAACTTTTTCAATTTGTATGTAGATGATGATTGGTTTGGTTTCTTTGATGGTATATCAACTTTGGTGGGTTACTTCATGCCAAAACCATCCTTGCAGAAGAACAGCAGTGATACTGTTTATCCCATTGCTGTGTGGATAACGAGTTTCATCCATTTCCCAAGGGTATTAGTCGAAAGGTGAACGTAATAGCGTGACTGGAGTTCGAACTCACTTACTACGATGTCGACGTCTTGCACGTTAACCACGGGAACATCTCTCCAGAAAATTATGTGAGTCGACTTCTCTAATTGGCTTTGAACAGCGAAAGGGTTAGTACTTAACGATTTTCCGTGATTTGCACAATGCACGTGTTTGATATAGTATCACTTCTACTTGTAGATCTTGTTTGATTCATTGATTGATTTTAAATAGCAATTATTCCTTCCAAAATCTCACCGTGTCAGTTCAATGGTATAGTTGAACCACTTTAACACTAACGAAACGCCTTGTAGATGGTGTTATTCTCTTCACTTCTAGAAATATCCAGATCATGCTGGCTCTATCAATCTGCCGGACTAATTTCCAGGTTTGAGGCCCTACGTCTAACGCCTTGTGATATGGGTGCTGCGAGCACCTGTATCGGCCAATATCTACTTTCCCTATATTCTTATCTAAATTGCACAGGTTGCCCTCTGACCACCACGTTTGTCACCCATTTACTTATTTTCTTCGGGTTGGGGAGCAGCCCACTTTTCTTTGCTAATTTGAGTTCCTCTTGTCGGACGTCAATTCCACACTCAGGGGATTATTATCTCTACTTTGGTACCCCTCGCGATAGCACCTCCAGCAGGTGTAGCGAAGCCACAGGTGACTGTTTTGTCGATGAGGGCTAATCGTTGGATGGGGAGTAAAAAACAACTCCCCCAAAACAAATAAGAAAACAAACGATACCCCCAGAAAAAAAAAATACGATACCCCCCAACAAAATATTGTTTTATTGTTAGGACTTTTCGTTATTTTAAACCTCTCCGTTCAATTTCTGAAGCCATAAAAGAAGGAAGAAATGGACAACGGATACCACGTGGTTAACGCTTTCGTTATTCAAAGAATGGGACTCTTCTAGTAAATTTGATTCTTCGTTCTGTGTTCACACTCCAGCTACCAGGAAAGAAACAAAAGCCGTAACTCGAAATCATACATACATACATACACACAAGGATCATACTTTCACTATGAGTTGATGACATTTTCAAATCGTAATCTCTGCTAGCTCAAGCGTATCATGTTACTGCCAGCGCAGTGAAATAAAGATTGAGCTCACGATCGGTAGGTAAGCAGGACGGCCAGCTCGAACATACATACAGCAGCTATGTGAGGATACGAGGTGTAGCCCTGAAGACCAGCCAGAAGCGATGAATGATAGGGAGAAGTGGCAAGAGAGGGTCAGGGATATCCGTGCTGTTGCTGCTGCTGATGATGCTGGAAAGAGGATGAAGAAAACCATCATCAATGCTTGAAGATGAAGATGTCACTTTCCTCAGAGACTTTTTACATACCGACAGCATGATACAGTTCAACAAACTACTCCTAATACGACAGTTAACAAATATAAATGCTATGTCCTTGTCATGACCACCTTATCTAATAAAAAACAAAACAAACAAACAAACAAATACAGAAAAAGAATTTGATAAACTTTTGGAATATATATCATCATCATCATCAACATGTCACGCTGCTAGCATGGATCTCCCTGGCCCTCTGCTCGTTCCAGATTATGTTACAGGATTTCAGCTTGGGTGGGTGTATTTGCTTGAAGCGCTATGTTATCAGCGTAATCCACCTCCGTAATTGTTTGTGCGGGGTATCTTCTGTAATATAATGGCCAAGGGATTTCGTTCTATATATCTTGCCTTTGGGTTTAGTTAGGCTGAGAACCGTTCGGCTCAGCACATGGGTTAGTTAGGTGCAAACTTGAGCGCAGGTGTTAACGCGCGCGCGAGGAAGATGTGTCGTTCACATATGTCAAAATAAAAATCCCAGGAATAGTGGATGTGAATGATGTCATGCACTGGAAGCGCGCGTGGAGGATTTTGGAGATTTTGAAAAAGTCATTTAGTTGAGTTGAGTCTTGCAGTCCGAGGAAGAAGGGTGACTTTCGGCGGGTGCTGCATGTGTTGGGGGGAGGGCAGATGGAAAACCCAGCATAGAAAGATTGTGCCTCTTTCTCCTTATGTCTAAAAACCTTTAAACTCAAAGGTAATAAAAAGTTTCTTACCTGAACTAAGAAGTCGTAAGTGTTTTTCGTGTTTCGGGATTCCTATGTTCTATTTATATATGTTACGAACATTCTATGTACGTTTCGCATATCATGGGTATGTTACACTTCTGCTTCTTTCGTTTGCCAGTTTGAAAACGTTTTCTTTCATCAAATCAATAGACGTTCTAACCACGTAGTCTAGGCAGATAATAAACAGGTATGGGGCTAAAGTGTCTCCTTGTGTCTCTTCATGAACAGGGTATGACACAAGGTCAATTTGTAAACGGAGAAAATAAGATTGAATTCAGAGTTTTCCTTCTCTTAAAGCATTTGCCCTATCAAGGTTAAAAAGTACAACCTTCCCAATTATTTACCCGTAGCAGGAGGGAAAATAATGGTGTTTATATCTTTATTAACCTGGGAATGGAGTAGCGCCCTCCCCTACACCTTGGTGTAGTAGCTATCGAAAAGGGAGCCTTCGGGTCACCCTCGACTATGGTCGCTAACTTATATCTTTCTCAAGGGTATTAGCGCAATGTGAAATGTAACAGATTCGTCCAGGATTTAAACTCAGGTCGTCTTGTTAATCTCCAACAACGATAACCATTACACCACAAACAACTCCAAACTTTCAGAAGATAAAGGTCTGGAAACAGAAATTTAAAGAATGTGTTATTGGGTTGGTTGGAAGTAGTGAATATATTCATTTTTCTTCCTGTTTCCGAAACTCAAATCTTACCTGCGTGGTCCGCATTTTGGAATCAATGATGAGGTTAAAAGTATTGTGACGGAGTCTTTGGAGGATCTGGGTGCCACCATCTTATGTGATGGGATTGCAATGCAGGAGTATCATTGGATAAAGTGCATTGGCATCAAGGATTGGTTGGTCGGTGTTATATATATATATATATATATATATATATATAAATAAAGTAAAAACTAAAGTTTGCGCGGCGTAGTCGAGGGTGACACAAAAGCTCCCTTTTCAAAAGCAACTACACCGAGGTGTAGGGGAAGGTGCTAATCTTTTCCCTGGATTGCTTAACTTTACGCTTTAAACGTATCTTATAATGTTGAGAATTAAGCAAGAAGGAATCAAGTACCATTTTTTGAGTCTTTGGTATGATTCGACCTGGGATTGAACCCCACTCTCTCTCTCTATATATATATATATATACACCCAGTGACACGCATAAGTATTGGATACATGTTATTTCCTGTTATAGCTCTAGTTTCTGTTCGCCATTTTGCCTGATATTTGGTAAGTAATATTTCGAAAAGTTGTTTTAGAGGTATGTGGAAGGAAAATTAAAAACTCATGGTTAAATCCTTTTTTTTATCAAAGTTCAAAATTAGCCTATGCAAAAGTATTGGATACATCAATTTAATATTTTGTTGCAAAGCCTCTGTTTGGTTTCAATGCTTCCAGTCGCTTTCTATAGTTGGCCACAAGTTTTCTACACTGATCCAGCGTTACTTTACCCCATCCTTCCTTGCATAATTCCTCTAATTGCTTGATATTTTGTAGATTCCGCTTATGAACTTTAACCTTCAAAGTATTCCACAAATTCTCAATTGGATTCATGTCAGGAGACTGACTTGGCCAATTGAGAGTATTAATACCATTATTTTCAAACCATTCCTTTGTAAGTTTTGCGGTATGTTTGGGATCATTGTTGTGTTGAAGCACGAAATTCCGACCATATCCTAAAGATGTTGCACATTTCTGAAGGTTCTTCTCTAGAATCTCCCTCTACATGCTGCCATTTATTCTACCATGGATAACTTGTAACTCGCCAGTGCCCTTAGATGAAAAGCATCCCCATATCATAATGGAGTCACTCCCAAACTTAACTGTTGGGATGGTATTGTGCTTCTTGAAGACAGTGCCATTTTTTGCCAAACACTTGTCGCTGTGTTCCTTCCGAATAGTTCAACTTTCACTTTATCCGACCAGATTACCTTTTCCCAAAACTGCATACCTTTTTTTTCAAAAGTTTCGACAAAGTTTAATCGGTTTTTGAAATGTTTGGTTTTCAGTAAAGGCACTTTTCTTGGTGATTTTGAATGAAAGCCTGTACGATATAGAGCTCTGCTAATGGTATCCATACTTACATTAATTCCAGCACCCTCAAGATCAGTTTTAATTTCAGAACGAGTAAGGAACTTTACGAGATATTACTTGCCAAATATCAGGAAAAATGGTGAACATAAACTAGAGTTATAATAGAAAAATAACATGTATCTCATACTTATGCGTGTAACTGTATAATTTTTAAGCGAATGGTTTGATGGAAACTTTGTTTTTAAACGAATTGTTTGAGCTCATTTATTTTCACATAGTTACTTGGTTTCAATTTTTCCTGTCTAACGCTAATAATTCTATTTAATATTAATCATTTGTTTGCACAAAATCTAAATGGTATCAAGTATTGCTATTTATCGCGAATAATTCTATTTAATATTAAACATTTGTTTGCACACATTCTAAATGGTTTCAAGTATTACTAGTTAACATTAGTAATTCTATTTTTCAAGTATTGCTATTCCACCGTAGAATTGTTTCAAATAACTAATAACAATCCCAAGTAAATGACTGAACAATTCTATTACACCTGTGATGTGATATGCGACAGAGAGAGGGAAGGAGAGGTCAATTCCCTTACCCTCATTTAATTTGAATCAACAGGCACTAAAACTGACCGTTAAAATGGTATAGGAAAGAAGGTCAAGCTACCCGCACTCTATAACCTGTAGTCTGTTGAACGAAAGAAGTCCAGGTTAATCAAGTTGGCGTGACCTGACTTGATGGTGGAAGTAGGAAAAGTCGAATGATTAGCCCACAGGTACCTCGCGCCAAAATGTCATTACCCGAATCTTCAGTTTGGGACAGAAGTCAGCGTTAGAAAGACATGCTGATTTTCAGCCGACTCCGGGGAAAGTCACGCGTAAAAAGAGTAGAACAGAGTTTTGGACAGAAGTCAGCGAGAGAAACACGCTGATCTCCGCCGATTCCGGGAGGTCACTCACCCGTAAAAAGGAGAGAAAGGAATTTGAACATTGAATCTCGTCAAAGAAAAGTACAACTTAAACTGTTTTCCTTCTACAATTCTTAAATATTGGAAAGTTATATGTACTCAAAAAAGAAAGAGAGAAACTGAAAAGATTCTATTTCCTCAATACTTAAATTAGTGAATGAACTTGGTTACATGCTTCAGTTCGGCGATTTAAACACTCTTACTTGAGAAAATGTAAGAGAAAAAAGAAAGAAAGAAAAAAGAGAAAGATGAAGAAAGAACGTTTGATAGACATTTCCGTTTGATGCTTTCCCGTTGACTTAAAATTTTGTTATATTGTAAAAAGAAAAGAGAAAGGAAAAAGAACTGTTTCTGAAATCTCACCATTATTTGTCTGGTCGTCGCCCATTAAAAGTTTGTTGTATTTTAAATGCACCCTTGTGTTAAAATCTTTTGGTTGTGTCATACCTCTATCGATTCGTCTTCTTTTGCACGTATCTGTTTCAGCGTCGTATCGATTTTATTAATTTTCGCTAAACGTCTTATTGTCACCTTAAAACATTACAAGGGAATTTTAGAAATTTGACTACAGTTAATATTTTCTAACCCAGAAGCTCGTTCTTCTGCTATCTGAGGGGGTAGGAAGCCAAAGGACTTGGTGATGTATGTGAAAGTGAATTGGCACCCCCTTACCAACGTCTGAGATCAGTCTAGCCTCAAATTAACCTCCACATTATTTGCTGGCTTACCATATGCCCGAAATAGGAGTCTTGACTAGGACTTATTTTGCGGAGTGTCAAGTGCCAGACTGCTCTCGACGTCACATGCGCATAAAATGGACTCTCGTCCAGGGATAATTATTTATGCAACGTCACACACCCATAAATGTGACCCTAAGAGGTATAACCAATGCAGATTAGAGTGAATCTGGGAGTAATGACAATAAAGATATACACCACATTCTCCAAAGTTCCATATTTGGAACCTGACCATCAGTTTAGTGTAATACTCAGTGGAGCGGGGGGGGGTCTTACCCCTCTGCAGAGACGCATTCGGCGTATTTAACAGCCCCAGCTGATAAAACGGTGATATCAAAGGGGGCTATGTAGAAAAATAATGGAAGACTGTCAAGTTTCTAGAACTTCTTCGAAATGAGTCTTAGAAAATTTTAAACAACCCTCAAATATCAATGTAATATTAGCACATCTGCGATACTCAAGCACTGAGTGAAGAACAAGAAAGATAAGCTCATTTACACACACCAAAATATTTAATATATACAGTTTTGCATGAAAAAAAATGAAAATTATCATTAACAGGCTCATTTGTCTAGAGGGTAGAGTGTTCACCAATGGTCCGGGAGGTCGGGGTTCAATCCCAGGTCGCGTCATACCAAAGACTTTAAAAATGGTACTAGATACCTCCTTGCTTAACACTCAGCAATATAAGGTACGTATCAAGGGTAAAGTGGAGCAATCCTGGGAAAGGAGTAGCGCCCTCCCCTACACCTCGGTGTAGTAGCTATAGAAAAGGGAGCCTTCTGGTTACCCTCGACTAAAGGTCGCCAACTTTACTTACTTAGTAATGAAGAATTAGAACAATTTTGGGCCATTCAATATTTGATGCGGTGGTAATTTACTAAGCTTTTTGCTTAGATGTGGCACAAGGCCATATAAAAGGGGCACCCAATCAGACTCGAACTCATTCGTGTAGGTTTGCCAGTCGAGCTTGCTAACCATTACACCACCAAAGGCGCCTCAATATTTGATGTGGTGTCCATTAACAAAGCACTGATCACAGATTAAAATATCAAATCAAGGAAAAGAAAATTCTAAAAAATTATTGTTATATACGAGCGTGTGGTTGCAAGAAAAATTAAAACTGACAAAAAGATTTAGTTTATTTCGTTTATTGAATTAATAGAATAAACAAGCGAATAGAATATCTAGCCGGCTGACGGGCGGTTATCTGGTCGGTGGCAAGCGGTTGCTTTGATCTGGTCTGACGGTGTTGTCGGGCGACGCTCTCTGCAGCAGTCGGTGATTCAACTGCTCGTGTGACCTCCGCTTGCCTGATTTATATATTCCCGACTTCAATCTCCGGCTCCAGAAAACACTATTTGTGGAAAAAATGATTGGTTGAAAAATTGGCCTTTTTTTATAACAGAATTTTCTGAGGATTTTGAATAGACCATGTGTGGAGCCTATGCGCAGAAGCCATGATTTTCTCAGTTGGATACTGGCCATTGTTGGGTCAACATCCGGTAGATTTTATTTTCTTCAGCAATGTCAATGTCTGTCGGGTGTGTTTTGTATGTTTTAATAGTTAGATGTGAGAAGAGTTAGGTGGGTGAATCAGAAGAAATTTGATGTATTTTACAATAAGATTATCTATTTTTTGTTGTTTCTGTGAATTTTCTTTTTAGAAAATTATGACATTTACTACAACAAAGGGAATTTTTTCCATCATCATCATCATCATCATCATCATCATGTCGTTCCACTAATACGGATTTCCTTGATCCTCTCTCACCACTCGCCTCTATCGTCCATCGCTCCCGGCAGGTCTTCAATGCTACATCTTGTATCAGTACTGAGCTGTTATATATAGGTTCTAGCTAGTCACCCAACCCTTGACCGTCCGTGTGAGGGCGTCTGTAGGAGTACATCGCTTGTGAGTTAGCCCTTACTTCTCCAGCAGTGTACTGCACGTCTTATTCGTCTAATTTTTCGAGATGGGTGGTAGGTGGCCGCACAGCTGTTTTGTTGGGATTTTGCCTTCAGGATTTGTTCAATACAGCTTGTGGCATTCTTGTGTAATTGCCGTCAAGCTTTTTTTTCATACGCATGGTTAGCGTCCACGTAGTGGATCCATATAGTAGTATCAACACGACCGCTGTTTGGAAAAAATTGCGTTTTATTTTATCGGACAGGTCTGACTTCCATTTGAGGGAATAATAAAAAATGGTTCAGCTTTTTCACTGTCTGTTCTTTTTTCAATACTCTACGTAATATAAATTAAACCAGTATTGACGAGAATACACAAACGCGTCTCAACAGATATAATATGCATAAATTGTTCTATGAACAAGTAGTATGTAAAAAGGGGTGCAAAAACGGAAAATCCTACTTAAGATTAATGGACAGTAAAAGGATTATTATCATGTTAGCTTTACAATAAATCAAGTCGAGCAGAAGACGACGTCTTTTATCTCCAAAGAGCAGAGGCTAAAGAGAACGAGGATGGTTTTCTATGATGTTCATGGGACCGCCAGTAGACACACCCACTCTTTATTGTTTCCCTTTTAGTGTCATTTAAACACAACAACTATTACGGTAGCAGAGAGAGTCCCCGTGGCGTAGTGGCTAACGTCCTGGACTGCGACATCGTAGTAAGCGAGTTCGAATTCCAGTCGTGCTATCCTATTTACCAACCCCTCCGCTCGGGCAGGATATGACACAGGGTGAATTTTTTAAGCGGAGTTTAACAGGTTTCAATTCAGAGTTTTCCTTCTCCTAGACTAGTTGCCTCGCCAAGGCTGAAGAACCTAATCTGATCTACTATTTACCCATAGCTGGAGGGAGAATAATTGGATTCATACCTTTCCCAAGGGTATTAATGCTATGTGATGAAAAGAATTATATTAACAAATTGATTTATTAACGGCAAATTAAGCCGTCTAGACTTATCCTATGCCAAGAGGTTAGGGAATCGTATTCATTGTACGTTCATATTTACATTTTTTGTGTGTAGTTATTTATTAAGGCTAATTGTTACGAATAATTACATTTAAATAGAAAACAATAAACACATGACCTCTCTCTCTCTCTCTCTCTCTCTCTCTCAAAGGACACCATTCCGTTCATGAACGAGCTTTGAGAAAAATCTGTGTGTGTGTGTCTCTCTCTCTCTCTGTGTGTGAGGGGGAAATAGAGGAGTCTGGCCTAGGGGTTAGAGTGTTCGCCAATGGCCCGGGAGACCTGGGTTCAATCCCAAGTCGAGTCATACCAAAGACTCAAAAAATGGTACTTGATGCCTCCTTGCTTAACACTCAGCATTATAAGGTACGGATCAAGGGTAAAGTAGAGCAATCCAGGGAAGGAGTAGCGCCCTCCCCTACACATTGGTGTAGTAGCTATCGAAAAGGGAGCCTTCGGGTTACCCTCGAATATGGTCGCACACTTTACTTACTTTTTACTTTAGTTGGTGTGATGGGGATGATTGACTATAACCTAATCATATTTACCAACCCCTCCGCTCGGGAAGGATATGACACAAGGTCAATTTTTTAAGCGGAGTCTAACAGGTTTCAATTCAGAGTTTTCCTTCTCCTAGACTAGTTGCCGCACCAAGGCTGAAGAACCTAGTCTACCCTACTATTTACCCATAGCTGGAGGGAGAATAATTGGATTCATACCTTTCCCAAGGGTATTAGTGCTATAAGAAATGCAAACAGTGTCGTCCAGAATTTGAACTCGTGTCACCGTGTCCATTTCCTACGACGATAACCATTACACCACGGGTAACTCAAGTCGTACTATGATTTTTGCTTGATCCTATAAAGCTGCAATGTTGCGAGAAGCTGAAGTAGTGGGCATTTATTACACAGACTACCCCAAAACTCTTTCATGCGATAATATATTGAACGGGTGGCGCCCACCTCCTTGCCCGGAGAAGTAAAGATGAACTCATATGCGACGTTGTCCTATGGACTAGTACACATGGACACACCAATGTAGACCGGCCGGCAAAAATTTACATTCATAAGCTCTGTGTGGTCAGTAGATGCTGTCTAGAGGACTAGCCAAGAGCGATGACCGATAGGTAAAGATGGAGAGAAAGAGTGTCAAGGGAATTCGTGTTGTCAGCGCACCTTGATGGTGATAATTATCTGAATTGCTTACATTTAACAGCATAGAGGGCACAACCTTGCGCAATTTTTGCTAGCATAATACGTTAGCGTTTTTGCATAGATGTTTCTTAAAAATATTTTCTTTTATACACTGTGTATATAAAATGATCTGTTTGACACATAATCTCTATTGTCGAAGCGAGTACATCTACTCTAGGTCAGAATGAACCTGGGAATAAGGGTGATGAAGGGGCATTCCATTCTATCCATGACTCCACAACAGGAGCCTGATGCAGCTTAGTGTCATACAAAGGACATCCGGTTTTTTTTTTGGTGAGGGTCTTACCCCTCTGTAAGGGATACGGTCAGTGTATTCTAAGCATTGCTGACAAGGTGTAAAAACAATACTTCGGAACAGGGAAGGCTAAATTAAGACCTGGATGTTAACTTCAGTTTAACTTACTAAGACAGAGAAAAAGCAGGCAGTACAATACCACATTCCCACTTGGGACCGAATCAAATAAATCTGGTGTACAACACAATCGTTTCATCCATTCTTTGTTCATAAATTGTTAGCCACGGCGACCCCTTGGTCGATATAAAGAACGTGATGGGTTACCACTAAAACGACAAGCATGGACAATAACAACAAGCAGACGACACTCATGTGAGGATGGGAGATGAGACGAAGGTTTTACAAGTGGTGCCAGGACCTAGGATTTTGACCTTGAAGAAATCGATAACTCAGCAAAGGCGACTGATGCAGACCTCGTTGGGAAACATGGGAAATAAAAGAACAAGAAATCAGAAAGAGAAAGAAAAAGTATCTCGTACGCTGACAGAAAAACAAAACAAAACAAAACAAAAAAAAAACAGAAAAGAAAAAAGGAAATAAGGAAGAAAGAAAAAAGTATCCCACGCGCTGACAGAAAAAGCAGGAAAGAAGAAGGGAAATAATGAAGAGAAAGGAAAAAAGTATCTCGTACGCTGACAGAAAAAAAAAAAAAAAAAAACAAACAGAAAAGAAAAAAGGAAATAAGGAAGACGAAGAAAAAAACTATCTCGCGCGCTGACAGAAAAAGCAGAAAAGAAAAAAAAGGAAATAAAGAAGAAAGAAAAAAAGGATCTCGTACGCTGACAGAAAAAAAAAACAGAAAAGAAAAAAGGAAATAAGGAAGAGAAAGAAAAAAAGTATCTCGCGCACTGACAGAAAAAATAGAAAAGAAAAAAGGAAATGAGGAAGGAAGAAAGAAAAAAAGTATCCCATGCTGAAAGAAAAAACAGAAAAGAAAAAAGGAAATAAGGAAGAAAGAAAAAAGTATCTCGCCCGCTGACAGAAAAAACAGAAAAGAAAAAAGGAAATAAAGAAGGAAGAAAAAAAGTATCCCGCGCGCTGACAGAAAAAATAGAAAAGAAAAAAGGAAATAAGGAAGAAAGAAAAAAGTATCTCGCGCACTGACAGAAAAAACAGAAAAGAAAAAAGGAAATAAGGAAGAAAGACAAAAAGTATCTCGCGCACTGACAGAAAAAACAGAAAAGAAAAAAGGAAATAAGGAAGAGGAAAGAAAGTGAAAAGGCAGACCGAAAAACGGCCTAAATACACACTTACTTATATATATATATATATATATATATATATATATATATATATATATGGAAGTAAATAAGGAAATTAAACGAATGAACTAAAATGAAAAAAAAATGAACAAAAATGAATGAACAAAAATGAAAAAAAAGACCGACGATAACCATTACACTACGGATACCTCCGTTGTTGGAGTCTATGAATAAGAAAAAACGACATAGAAACAGTTAGAAAATATGTGGTGTTTATTGCTAAGGTGTCATTAATGACTGCCAACTCCGAAACTGGCTTTCAAAATTTCGTTCTCTAGATACGTTATTGAGAAATGATCCCAGACCAGGACGCTCATCAGGCCTCGATTAAGGTTCTTTAAAAGAAGTGGTGGAAGGCACTCCGTGCTAAAGCTACTTGAAAATTAGCATTTGGCCTCGGCACATCCCAATTCACAATCTGCCAGCACTTGAAAAAGATAGAAGTGTGCTAACGTGGGTCCTCTTACTCATTGTAAAAAGATAAGAAATATCGCCTGTTGCATATTGACCCTTAACCAAGCCGCCGTCAATCAGAGAAATTCTCTGTACAGGACGCACCTGTGAAAATAAGCAGAAGCAGTCACGTGGCTGAACGGAAATGTGTGGGTGTTATGAAATGATATATGCATAAGCCCACGTGAGATACGGGGATTCTCGGTCTTGGAGTCTCAGCTCTCATCGAGAAGAAAACGGTCAGCCAAGAATGCGCCAACGAGTCACTGGGCAAGGGCCCAGAGTCATGGGTCAATGTGGCAGTCTCCATTCGTCTCTTTCAGTCCGTCTGCCTCTTTCACACTACAGAAGCTTTGACTCCAAGAAAATAAAGAGAGTTATATTTCTATACCCAAGTGTTGTGGTTTCTTCCTCATCATGAGTATAAGGTAGTAAAGTTGGCAACTGTAGTCGAGGGCAACCCGAAGGATCCCTTTTCAATAGCTGCTAAACCGAGGTGTTGGAGAGGGCGCTACTCCTTTCCCTGGATTGCTCCACTTTACCTTGATACGTACCTTATAATGCTGAGTGTTAAGCAGGGAGGTATCTAGTACCATTTTTTAAAAGTCTTCGGTATGACTCGACCTGGGATTGAACCCCAGTCTCCCGGACCATTGGCGAACACTCTACCCACTAGACCAGTGAGCCGAACGCCTATCCATTACGAGACGTCTTAGAAAACAGAGAAATGAACCCATTTCTGAATTATATCATTTCAGGGAACAAAAATTGGTCTTTTATGACAATGTTCAACGCAAAAGGCAATGAGTTGACATGGAAAAAAAGTTATACAGTGCGTATGGCGAGATTACCGTAGTATTATTTTGAGTGCTTTTTAACCACAATTAGACACCAATGCAGACTTATGCACTCAAAAGCTGCAACTTGTGAATAAAAATCTTCAAAGAGAATGCCCAGCACTCGTCAATAGAAAAAAAAAATTGTACTTTTCTATGATTACGTTCAGCAAGAATCATGCAGGAAAAGATATTGAATTTAAGCTGGTCTGTTCTACTCTATTCCATCTACTATATTCAGCAGACTTTGCACCAAGTGATTTCGATTTTTTCCTTATCTACAAAATCCTCTGATTGAGAAAAAAACATTCTTAAGATCAAGTGAAAACGTTTGTGGAAAACTTCTTGAGTTTTAAACGAGCTGAATTTTACTTGAGAGGAATCAACAAGCTACCTGATAAATGGCAAAGAGGTGCCCGTAGTGTAATGGTTATCGTCGTAGGAGTTGGACACGGCGACACGAGTGCAAATCCTGGACGAGACTGATTGCATTTCACATATCACTAATACCCTTGGAAAAGGTGTGAATCCAATTATTCTCCCTTCAGCTATGGGTAAATAGTAGGGCAGACTGAGTTCTTCAACCTTAGTGAGGCAACTAGTCTAAGAGAAGGAAAATTCTGAATTCAAAACTCTTAAACCCCTCTTAAAAACAGACCTTGTGTCATATCCTGCGGAGGGGTTGGTAAATATGGATAAATGGCAAGAGGTGATTCAAAATAATGTCGAATATAGTATTGATCAAGATTAATTCATTGTTCAATTATAAATGAATAAATTTTATTTTGCTAGAACAAAAATTATTTATGACTCAAACAATCTATCTATCTATCTTATGAATAAGGAATGATTTTTTATTTTAATTATTTTTCGTTAGTTATATTTGATTATTTAGTTTGGTAAGGTTTTGAACTACTCGGTATCTCTTATTTCAGGTACATAGTCAGATGGTGCAATCTTACACCCGCTTGGAAAGGATATGACAATCATCATCAATTATAATAAACCCCCAGATAGGATATGAGGCCAGATGGCCGTTGGAGTGAATTGAGTAGGTGTTTGACGTCGTACCCGGAAGAGATGGTCCTGAGAATTTAAGGATAAAGACAGATTAGTAGAGTTTTACCGTTGAAGGCGTGGTTGAGTTTTTTGGATCTGATCAGATCATATTTTTTGTCTTCCGAGCGGCAGAGATAAATTGAGATCTTAACCACCACAAGATGCACCGTGCGTGGTGGTGGTGGGTGTTGTCAGCATAGTATGGTTAGCATAGGCTATTATAATTTGTGTCTCTCACCTCGTGTCGTCAAGGACTGAAGGTAGAAAGGAATAAACTCCTTCGTACCGCCTGTGTTTGTATTATTATTGTTGTTATTGCGATCATCGTGAGTATCTATCTATCTATCATAAGAAGGAACAAAGGGAACGAACATATACCAAAAAAAGACAAGAAGAATACATTCAAGGTCAGATCAATAAAATAAGAAACTCGGTAGAAGAGAGACAACTATGAATAGCGTGACAGACAATAAATGAAGTAAGCTAAAGAAAGAGCACCTTAAGAGCAAAACTGAAAGCTGCCAGCCAAGAAGAACGAATCCAGATGTGGAAAGAACATTTCAAGAATCTTCTGGGAAACTCCCCTAAAGTCACTTATAAACCTATCAGAAAAATTATTAATAGCCAACTAGACATCAAATTACTCAAAAAGATCTCAACGTAGTACTGATAAGAATTAAAAGTAGAAAACCAGCTGGCCTCGACGAAATAACCCCCAAAAGCAGGCAAGGAAATTTGATGACCTACATCTTCGATTTTGCAAAGCCGTATATAAACGGAATGCAATAGAAAGATAGATTAAAAGCTGTATCTTCCCTTTCGCTAAGTAAGGTACCCAAGAACTACAGAGGGATAACTCTTATCTCTATATCGGCTAGCGTTTATAATGCTCTGCTTCTAAATCGCATCGAACCTGGAATTGAGAAAATTCTTCGGAAAAATCAGAACGTTTTTCGGAGAAATCGATCCACAACATCATAGATTCTTACAATCCATCGAATCATCGAAGGAGTTCGTGCAAATAATCGCGAGGCAACACTTTTGTTTGTTGATTTCTCCAAGGCGTTTGTTTCTATACACAGTGGGAAGATGAAACGAATACTTCTAGCTTATGGTCTCCCCAAAGAAATTGTTACAGCCATAATGATGCTCTATGGAAACATGAAAATCAAGGTTCGCTCACCGGATGGAGACACAAACATCTTCGACATTGTTGCTAGAGTTCTGCAAGGAGATATATTTGCACCGTATCTGTTTTTAATCTACCTAGATTACGTACTTCGAACGTCGATAGATCTAATAGAAGAAAATAGCTTTATCCTAAAAAAAAAATGAAGCAGATGATACCCTGCAGAATCTATAACAGGCACAGACTACGCAGATGATCTAGCGCTTCGGACAAATGCACCTACCCAAGCCGAATCCCTGTTGCCTACTCTAGACTATGCAATAGGAGGCATTGGCTTCCATGTGAACACAAACAAAGCAGAGTACTAAGGTTTTAATTGGAAAGAAGCCATCTTTATAAATGGCTGTGCCCTGAAATTAGTGGATAAGTTCATGTTTCTTCTAAGCAACGGTGGTGTTAATACTACTAATGGATGCCCTACAAGGACACTGACAAAACGCATTGAGAAAAAGCTTGACGGGAACTGCACAAGAATGCTACGAGCTAAATTGAATAAAACCTGGAAGCAGCACTCCAAGAAACAACAGCTGTATAATCATTTACCTCCCATTTCTAAAACAAACCCCAGTAAGATGAACAAGACCTGCGGGGCACTGCTGGAGATGTAAAAATGAACTCATAAGTGACGTTCTTTTATGAACCCCTACACATAGACGTGCCAGTGTTGGCCGACTAGCAAAAACTTATCTACAACAGCTCTGTGCGGACACAGGATGTCGTTTGGAAGACCTGCTGAGAGTGATGAGTGATAGGGACGGATGGAGGGAAAGGGAGAGAGAAAGTGCGTCAAGGAAATCCGTACAGCCACGCAGCTTGATGATAATGATGATATATGAATATATAATCAAATCACATTGAGAGCATGGAGTTCACTAACTCTCGCTTGACATAGCTCCAGGTAGGTTTTCTAGACTGCATCCAGTGTCACTCTGAGCTGATGTCTCTAAGTCTCTTCTGATCTGCCAACACCAGCGCGTCAATGTGTAGGGGTCCATAAGAGAACGTCGCTTATCAGTTCGTCCTTAATTTCCAACACTGCGTCTTGGATGGTTTGTGAGAGAGGAGGTTGGTGGCCATACAGCTGCTGTTTATATGGTGCAGCTTGCAGAATTTGTTGCATTCTTGTGTAGTCCTTATCTAGCTTTTTCTCCATGCGTTTCGTTAGCGTCCATGTGGTGCTTGACATATTGGTATAATTGTCTGAGTTTTCGCCAATGGTCCCGGAGACCAGGTTTCAATTCCAGGTCGAGTTATACCAAGGACTCAAAATGGTACTTGATGCCTCCTTGCTTAACACCCAGCGTTATAAGGTATGGATCAAGGGTAAGTGGAGCAATGCAGGGAAAGGAGTAGTTGTTATATACTCATGATGAGAGATGAGTAGCCATAAGGAATGAAGGATGATAAATAGGCATGGAGGAAGAATGAACACAACACTTTATTATAAAAACATAACTCTCTTTATTCTTCTTGGAGTTAAAGCTTACGTGGTGTGAGAGACAGACAGACGGAGAGGGACGAATACAGACTGCCATATTGACCCATAACCTATTCTTTGTTTTGATCATCCCACACTGTGCTATCTTCAGGGCCCACTTAGCCCTTGCTGTCGCACTCCGTGACTGACCGAATCTCCTATGGTCACAAGCTGAGACTGACTCAAGACTGAGACTCCCCGTATCTCCGTGGCATCTGCATATATCATTTCATAACACACACATTTCCGTTCAACCACATGACTGCATCCGCTTATTTTCACAGGTTTGTCCTGTGTAGAGAAATCTCTAATTGACGGCTCGGTCAAGGGTCAATATGAAACATAGTGCCCATCTCTATACTCCGGTGTAGTAGCTATTGAGAAGTAAGCATTCGGGTAACCCTCGACTACGGTTGGCCAACTTAAAAAAAGATATATATATATATATATATATATATGTATAGAAGGAAAGAAAAGAGAAATACACTCACTAAAATAGAAGGAAAAGGAGGACACTAACCACACATACACACACACACACACACACACACATATATATATATATATAGAGAGAGAGAGAAGAGAAACACACTCACTAAAATAGAAGGAAAAGGAGGACACTAACCACACACACACACACACACACATGTATATATATATAGAGAGAGAGAGAGAGAAGAGAAACACATTCACTAAAATAGGAGGAAAATGAGGACACTCCCCACACTTATACATACAGGAAGGAGATGAAAATAAAAAGGAGCCACATATGAAGTTAAAGGAGCCGCATTTACTCAAAATACGATATAATCGATTTCTTCTGTCCACTTCCTTTCATTTTCTTTGGACACACGTTCGCGTAGTAATTTGGGAGACAAACACTTAAAGAGGGTGGCGGTAGAAAATTATAATGCATGAATGAAATATCGCAACATAGAAAGATTTCCTTTTACAGTAAAATGGAGAAAGTCGTAATAAATAGAAAGAATCCACCTCAACCAATTTTCCCAGGAAGGTTCAAGTGGATCTGAAATCCAGAATTTTTTTTTCCGGGTTGAGTGAAGGTGTTAAAAAAGAAGGTCAGCCATATATCGAATTATATTCAACTAGCAATAACCACGCAGCGGAAAATCCTCATTAGCTATGGTATCGCATCTGCATAAGTTTTCAGATTCAGTTTTAGTTTCATCAACCTTCGTGGGTTATTTAATGCCAAAGCTTTCTTGTAAAATACAGTTGAGGTAAAGTCTATCCCAAATCCGGAAGAATAAAGAGCTTCATACCATTTCCGCTGGTATTAGTTCGAAAGTGAACTTAATACCGTAACTGAGATTCGAAATCACTTACTACGATGTAAAAGTCCAGCACGTTAGCCACTATGTCATGGGGACTCGCTTCCTAAAAGGAATTTGTGGGACAAAGACGAAAGGGTTTAACGGTACGTCAACTTCTCTTGGGTTGCCTAGAAATTACAGAATCGCGTTCGTCGTGCGTTCATATTTTTTTACGTCGTTGTTTTCTTAGGTATTTTAATTTTAGTTTTTTTTTTTTCACTCTGTTTAGTCGAATATAAACAATTTAAAGAAGATTTATTTGACCATTTGATATTTGTTAGCACACAGTTAAATAGTTTCAAGTATTGTTATAATCAATTGTAATTCTATTGATCAAGTAATCCTATTTGGTAACTGCCCAGTCGGCTGGGGCTGTAGAATATACCTATTGCTTCTCTGCAGAGGGGTAAGTCTCTCCACCCAAGGAGTGTCCTGAATATGATACTAAGCAATCTGATGGTAAGGTTCCAGTAATGCAGGAAATATAGGGAATGAGGAGTACCTCTTCATTGACATTGCTCTCAGGTCCACTCTTGCCCTGACTGGTAACACCTGATATCTATGGGTCAAATAGAACTAAACTGTGTACTTATGCTAAACTGAATTGTTTGAAATAGAACTGTCTTACCATTTAACTGTGTACTTAAAATAAACTGAATTGTTTGAACTTTTATCAAAATTAATTAATTAGTCGCTAAATGACCCAAAATGGTTAAAACACCATAAAAACCAACCAACCAACCTACTTGGAGTAAATAATATTCACACAGCCGTGTGATTTCAAATTACTTCTAATAATGATCCTTACTAAGTGATTGAACAGTTCAATTTGTCTCATAGACAGAATTCTAACAAGTACTACCACACCGAATCAAAGTGGATCTGGGAGTAATGGCAATGAAGAGGTACACAAATCTCCTAGACCCTTATACTTTGTGGACGTTTTTTTTAATCCCTTTGCAGGGGATGCAGTCAACGTAATTTCAGCCCCAAGCAGTTGTTGGAAAAATAGTCAGAGCAAGAAATATAGTAGCAATACTTGTAATTCACAAAGTTTTTTGCTTAGAAATTGTAGTCGCATGGTCATTCTTCAACAACGAATAAGAAAAAAATTGGTAACACGAAAGAGACATCGGAATGAACGAGGTAACAAGACGAGGCGACTGGAGAAGAAGCGGAGAACGGATTGAAGTGAGGTGAGGAGATGGGAGCTGACCGATTGTAATGTAAGGCTCATGTAACATATCCGTATAATACGATATAAATGTAAATTATTTGTATTCAGTTCGCCAATGGTCTGGGAGACCGAGGTTCAATCCCCGATCGAGTCATACCAAAGACTAAAAAAAAAAAAAAAAATGGTACATGATGCCGCTTAAAACTGAGCATTATAAGATATGGATTAAGGGTAAGTGGAGCAATTCAGAGAAAGGAGTAGCGCCCTCTTCTACACATCGGTGTAGTAGCTATTGAAAAGAGAGCCTTCGGGTCACCCTCGACGATTGTCGCCAACTTTACTTATAATTGTTTACGAAATATTATAATTATCACCAACTTGAATTTTTATAACTGTGTGCAAACATATATATGTATATAATTAATCATTGAATAAAAATGATTACTTGAAATTATATAATTGTGTATAAATAATTGATAATTGAAAAGAATACTTGATACCATGTAACAATAAATTATTTCTATTCAGAATTGTAACTTGAAGCCGCTATTGTTTACTAAAGATAATTATTAGTTACTTTAAACTGTGTAGCAAAGTTCAAACGGATGACTATTGCTAGATAGTAGCCATATAATAATCAGAACTAGAAATTATATGAAATAGAACTGTTTACTTGAATGAAAATGGATTTGGCATTAAATAACCAACAAAGGTTGATATGCCATAAAATCCAAACAAACCCTTTACTTATAATAAACTGAATTGTTTGAAATTTAATTCAGCATTAAATGACCCGAAAAGGGTTCATAAGCTTTAAAACCAACCAACCAACCAACCAACCAACCAACCCTAAAAGCTTCCAGCCAGAAAGAAAAGCTTCAGAATTGGTAAGACTATTTCAAGAATCTGCTGGCAAATCCTCCTGAAGTCACGGATAAACTTAGTGAAAAAATTATTTAAGGCCAACTAGACATAATACTTGGACAGTTTATGAAGGAAGAAGTTGACATAGTCCTGAAGACAATTAAAAGCAGAACATGACTGGCCTGGACAGTTTATGAAGGAAGAAGTTGACATAGTCCTGAAGACAATTAAAAGCAGAAAATGACTGGCTTCAATGAAATTTGATGGAATTCTTCTTCTGTTATTGAACACTATGTGTAAACAAAACATAATAGAGGAATGGATGAAAGGCTGAATTCTTCCTCTCCTTAAAATTGGGGACTTTGGAATCACTTAGAACTGTAATATTGTGGCCGAGGGATTTCGTTTGATGCCTTTGGGTTTAGTTAGACTGAGAACCTTTCGGCTCAGTGCATGGGTTACTTAGGTGCAACATTAACACAGGTGTTCGCGCGTGCGCGGGCAGCGCGGACGTGTCACTCAGAGATGTCGCAATAGCCCGAGATGGGAAACAGGGCTAGCAAGTGCGAATGACGTCACACACCGGAAGCACGCGGAGGATTTTGGAAATAAGAAAGTTAGTAGAGTTGAGAACTTGACTTTTGCTTGCTCGCGGAGGCCTTGGGCAGGTGTCACGCAAGATGGGGGGTCAGATGAAAAAGCCAGCATAGAATGATTGTGCCGCTCTCTCCTTATGTCGAAGAACCTCTAAACCCAAAGGTAATAAAAAGTTTCGTACCTGAACTGAGAAGTCGAAAGTGTTTTTCTTGTTTCAGGATTCCTATGTTCTATGTATATATGTATGAACATCCCATATACATTTCGCATATTCATGTATATGGTTATGGTACAGAACTAACTAGGCATAACACTTACTGCTAAGGTTTATAATCCCCTGCTTCTCATTCATATCTAACCTAAAGTAGAGAAAATTCTTCGTAAAAATCAGAACAATTTTTGGGAACAACTTCTTCAATTCTGACTATTTATTGGATCATTGAACGAGTACATGCAACAAATCTTGAAAGAACACTCTTGTTTATATATTTCTCCCAGGCATATTATTTCACATAATTATTTATCATCGTCATCATCATTAAGTCGAGCTGATAGCACGGAGTTCTCTGATACTCTCACACTACCCGTCCCGATCGTCCCTAGACTGTATCAAGTGTACGCACATGTAATATAATGGCCAAGGGATTTCGTTTTATATATCTTGCCTTTCGGTTTAGTTAGGCTGAGAACCTTTCGCATGGGTTAGATAGGTGCAAACATGAGCGCAGGTGTTCACGCGCGTGCGGAGCGGACGTGTCATTCAGAGATGTCACAATAGAAACCTCAGATAGAAAATGTGACCGCGGGATGTGAATGACGTCATGCACCGGAAGCGTGCGTGGAGGATTTTGGGGATTTGAAAAAAAGTTAGTTGAGTGGAGTTTTAGCGTCCGAAGAAGACGGTTGACTTTCGGAGATGGAAAAGTCAGCATAGAAAGATTGTGCCTCTCTCTTCCTTATGTCGAAAAACCTTTTAACTCAAAGGTAATAAAAAGTTTCGTACCTGAACTAAGAAGTTGTAAGTGCTGTTGTATTTCGGATTCCCTGTGTACATATCACGTATTCATGTATGGGTATGTTATACACAGAGCTGATGTATGTAATTCTTTGCTGGTCGGCCATGACCAGTGCATCCATGTGTAGGAGTCCATTGGAGAACGTCGCTTATTAGTTCGTCCTTATTTCACCAGCTGTGCCAAGCATGTCTTAGTCGTCTTGGATATTTTATGGGATAAGAGGTAAGTGGTCATATAGCTGTTGTTTCGTGGTATGCTGCTTCCAGGACTTGTTCAAAAAAGCACGTCGCCTTCTGATGTGGTTCCCATCTAGCCTTTTCTCCATATGGTGCAGCCGTACAGTAGTACTGGTACAGCCACATCTTGGAAGAAAGACCATTTTATTTTATCAGAGAGATTAGATATCTATATGATTGATCACCTGTCAACAGCGGTCCACACCTTACCCAGGCGTATGTTGACATCGCTTTCATTAGATGAGATATTAATATTTGATAGGCCTACCTGAAATCATATAACAGTGAGCCACCCCCCCCCAAAAAAAAAACCTTAAGAAACAGTTGCACCAAAAATTTAAGTATACATGTATGATGAATGTAGTTTCCTCACTTCTAATCATAAAATAACCCTAGACGGGTTGAGATGCCGTTAAAATCAGTCAATCACTCAATATACAAGCAATTTAGTTCACAGTTCATCGTAATAGGAACTAAACTGGATGACAAGTCTACAAATTTGCATTGCAACTCAGAAGCAGTGTAACTAAATTGCAGATCAGGTAAACGCAATCTTTAACGCAAGAAATGTGTGACAGTACCTATACGTGAAGATTTCAAAAAATGCTTCTTTGGAAAAAAAAGATGCAAAAACCTTTGATAGAAAAATACCGAAAGAGCGTTGTAGCAACACTCTCTACTCTTTCCAAAAGATTCGGTCATGGACACTTTGATCACAGAGATTATCGAAGAGGAAGTATTTATGGTGACAGAGATCACGTTGGACATCACAGTGATAGAAGTAATCGTAACAGTCCAACATTTCATTATAATGACAGACGTGAAGGATATGGTAGTCGTAGCGGTCGTAGCTAAGGTGCTTATTCCTCTCACCATTCGCTTCTCCTCAGTCGTTATGAACATAGATTTTCTCCCCAAAGGATGAGTTGCTAAAGGCGGACATCACGTTTGTTAAGGTTCTGAATGGTAAAACGGTGATTATGGTGGTGTTTCTAGAGACTTCAACAGACCTTACAGTGGTGGTCAAGGTTTATGAACCACTAAAAGATTTATAATGTACAATGAAGATCTTGATCCTTCTCTAGCTGCTGGCCGTCCTATCAGCTGGGCTGTAAAATACGTCGACAGCACCTCTGCAGAAGAGTAACACTTCTCACAACGAGGCTTACCAGTTGTCTGTGGATAGTGACCCGTAAGTAAACACGTGACTAGCAACACTCCACTTAAGCCGTTACCAGGCGAGACGAGCAGTTGGCTTGTCATGTCAAGTCCTAACATCTATATGATTGTTTCGACCGTATTCTTCAAATTGCTCTTATAGCAAAGAAGTACTCAGCCGTATCTTAAATGTGCCAGAAGGCGGTGGCTGAGGATCAATTACATTACGATAAATATAGCTGAAACCATTTTACTGTATGCAAATATATGAGCTCTGGTTTGTGTAATAATAATGTTACCAACAAAGTCTTCGTTAACAACTCACCCCCCATATATGTATATACGCTCCACCACTGGGGTTAAGCATTCTGGCGAAGGAATTTACGGCTGCCACTCGCATAATGCAAAGCTCTTCGAATGAATTGAGCACTCTGGTATCCGGTAAGGCAAAAATGTAAACAAACGAAAGTTACTTCATAATGTCTTATAACTCCCGAACTGACGTAGTTCGCTTGTTGGCTGAGCGGCATGATACTAAGTCTAAAGTAAAGTTGGTCGGGTTTCAATCCGAGCTTCAAGCATCCTACGTGTCTAGCCATACTGAAGAGTTGTGATACAACGAAACAGTCTGTCTGTGGATGACAATATATATACATATATATATATAAATGATAGAAATAAGTGGAAAAGTGTAAAAATAAAACACAACACGTTTAGTGGTAATATTTCGTTCTTTATTTACAGAACTTCTTCAGACTGAACATTTTTTGATTTTTTTTTTTTTTACATTTTAGCAATTGAGGAAATAGATAAAATAAAAGAGAAAATAAAAGTATGAAGGAAGGGAAAGGGTCTAAAGACAAGAGACAGATAAGGAAAGAATAGGGATGGAGATAAATATGGGTTTAAGTGATGGTGGTAGGAATTATTGGTTTTGAATGTGATCGTCAGGGTAGATGGGTAGATATACACCCCCAGCCAAAAAAAAACAAAAAAACAAAAACAAAAAACAAACAAACAAAAAAAAAAAACAAAAAAAAAACAACAACAAAAAACAAACTGTGAATAGCTTAGATATAACTTCCCTCTACTCAAATATACCCATCAAAAATGACTCAACTTTCCTGCTACTCACAAAAGAAAAATCAAATGCCACTCATCAATCCCCATAAACACTTTGATCGACATCTGCAAACTCATAACTAACATGACTTATTTCAAATTTAGTAATGAATTCTATAAACAGAATTCTGGTCTTCCTATGCAAAACCCACTTAGCTGGGTGTTAGCCTGTGTGTTTTTAGAGTTTTTAGAATCCGGCTCTTTTAGATACAGACTACCTAGTAATACTACATATTTTAGATATATAGACGATATACTCATTCTCCTACTCCAAATCATAAAAATCGAAGAGATTTCAGAGAAATTAAACAATGTTGAACCCTCACTTAACTTTACATATGAAAAAGAGTCAAATAACACCCTACCCTTCCTGGACATCCTAATTATTAAACCCTAAAATGTTTTAATTTTCAAAGTTTACCGCAAACCCACAAACAAAAACGATTATATTCATTTTTACTCCCACCACAACAGCAAAATCAAAACCGGCCTCGAAATTGGCTTTTATCTACAAGCACTTAGAATATGTTGCCCACAACACGTAGATGAAGAGTTTCAGTACATCGAAAATTCCCTTAAAATCTTAAAATATGGAGTGTCCTCGTGGTGCAATGGTTAAAGCGATGGACTACGGAATTGTAGTACACGAGTTCGTACTCCAGTCTCGCTATTACGTTCACTTTCGGGCAAATACCCTTGGGAAAGGTATGAACCCCCTTATGCTCCCAGCTATGGGTTAAATAGTACCACTACTGTTCTTCTAGGAGAATGGCTTTGGCATTAAATAACCTAAAAAGAGTTGATATGCCATTAAACAAAGAAACCAAACCAAACCTAAAATACTCTAATTTTTTCATCATCAAACTTAAGAAAAACACTCCTACTATTCTCATTACGTACAGATCTGTCTTACTACTCACTCACACCTATAACAAACCTCTCTATGACAAATTAAGCAAAGTAGAATACCAGTCATACAAACCACATTACAAACCATAAAAAAATCTCACTAACATATCGGAACGAACTAACTAACAACGCAACCTCTTCTCACACAGGCATATATTCTATTCCATGCAAAGATTACAACAGACATCGGATGTGCGAAACCCGACGCAATCTAGAAAAAAGAATCTACGAACATAAACGGTCTATTAAATTAAATGTCGACCGAAATGCCCTTCTCTTCCACATTTTAGATCTCAAACACACTTTTGATTTTTCCCAAGCCACTCTAATTAAATCCATGAATTGCAAAAAATCCCGCAGATTGGCAGAACCTGTAATCATTTCCAAAACAAATCACATAAAGCAACATCCCGGCATGTATCAGATTTCACCCTACTTGGCAGACACTATATTACACGAAAATAATATCAAAATAGAGAATGGATAAAAATTTAGCAAAAGATTTTATCAAAAACCAAGACATTTTTTCATTCAATACTATCATACTATGGACAATTTTTCTTTTTTCTTTTTCTTTCTTTCTCTCAATTTAGATACTCTATTATAGTCAACGTCTTTGATGAAACAGGATACGCCTGAACTCCTGTCCCCTCCATCCTTCGCATTTTCCCCACTTTTTCTTTTTCTTTAAAAAGCTTCTCCTCTCTCATATTTCCTTCTTTCTCACTAAAATGAATCCATCTCTCTCTTGTCAAATCTCTGATGAAACCTGATACGTTTGATGCCACCTAGCCCCCACCATCTACCCAAACAGTCTCAGTCAAAACCAATAACCCTTACCACCATCACTCAGAGCCATATCTATCACCTACTTTATCTCTGTCTTGTCCTTAGACCCTTTTCTTCCCTTTATAACTTTCTTTTCTCTTTTATTTTATCTATTTCCTCATTTGCTGAAATGTAGAAAAACTCAAAATTTTTTAGTCTGAAGAAGTTCTTCTGGGAATAAAGAACAAAATATTACTACTAAACCCGTTGTAAGTGTTTGATTCACCCATTTTTCCATTTATCTTTATTATCTTGTCAGATTCCCCCAAATCTACCATTTCTCTCTTTCTATCTCTCTCTCTCTCGATATATATATATATATATATCATCGTCCGCCACCATCAAGTACATCTAAGATGGAATGCAATGGGATACTTCTTTACTATGAGAACAATTTGAAAAACACGGTAGGGCCAATCATATCGGAGGTTGGGCTTAATGACAAGCCGTTTGGTTTGATAGAGTCTCTTCAACTGCCCGTCTAGCTCAATAAAGGCCTAAGTGGAGTATTGCAACCATATATATATATATATATATATATATATATATATATATAATTTATAAACGAAGAGTTTGTAGGTAACATTATTTTAAAGCAAGCATATATATATATATTTTTGTGCATGAAAATTTTATCATTACAAAGTAAGGGATTCATATTTATTCATTAATAAAGAAAAAAAAAACTAATCGGAGGGACCCTTTCGTTCGGCGCGTTTTCAACAAATACACCGGAATCGCTTAAAAGATCAAGATATCAAATCACAGTGTGTGGGAGGGGAGGTTTAAAAGAAAAACCTCAACTTCCGCGATTCCCACCCAATTCCTCAAACAGACAAAGAACGTCCATTTCTCTTCTCTGTCTGCAAAAGGAAGGGCAATTTAGCATAATAGCCTCTAAAAAGGCAAGATGTTTTTTAAACGTAGGCTTGTACAAGACAGAGAAACAGTCATATAAATAATTAGTCCTACATATATAATGATCGGCCAATATGATTCATAAACAAGATTTGGTATTAAATAACCATCAAGGGTTGATACAGCGATATTTGGTTAGATTAGGTTATTTATTAAACCAATTTTTACCGGACATTGGCATGATGGTTAGAATGTTCGCCAATGGCCCCGGAGACCTGGGTTCAATCCCAGGTCCAGTCATACCAAAGACTCAAAAAATGGTACTTGATGCCTCCTTGCTTAACACTCAGCATTATAAGATACGAATCAAGTGTAAAATGGAGCAATCCAGAAAAAAGAGTTGCGCCCTCCCCTACACCTCGGTGTAGTAGCTATCGAAAAAGGGGCCTTTGGGTCACCCTCGACTACGGTCGCCAACTTTACTTTATTAAACCAAATAACCTAATCTAACCAAATATCGCAGTAGACATTGGAGCTTTGATGGCCATTCTAATCAAGGTGGTGGTGGTGGTGGCTATAGTGATGATAGTGGCGGTGGTGGTTATTCGCAGAGTGGGTAGAACTAAAGACAGAACTACTCACAGTGTTATGGAGATGGAAGATACATATATCGACCGAATTACAAGAGATGGGAGGATTTATAAAACACTGCCTTCTCCTCTGTAGACAATTAATAGAATTAGGCAGACCTTATAAGCACTATTTTCGTTTCTTATAGAGCCTAGAAGAAAAGAAAATCATTAAAACGAAATCTTTGTGAAAATCAATTTTGTATTATTCGTCCTGAGATCAGAGGCTACTCGATTATAGGAATAATAACTTGATTGATTGATTGTAACGGCATGACAACCCGTCTAAGGTTTTTTTTGTCTATAGGTTTGGGAATCACATTCGTTGTACATATTTAGATTTTTTGTGTTGTCGTTTCTTAAGAGCTTTTTTGTTTTACATCCGTTCCAATCGGATACGAATGTTTTTTGAAACAGATATTTTTGACCCAGGTTAGAGTGGACCTGGGAGTAATGGCAGTAAAGGGGTACTCCACATTCCCCAAAGCCCGAGAACTGGAAGCTCACCATTAGATATAGTTTAACATCTTACCCAGGACATCCCTTTTTGGGATGAAGGTGGGGGGAGCGGTTACCTTTCTTTATTAGATACATTTAACGTATTCTTGACCCAACCGACAGAACAAGCTGTACCCGAGATGAAACACTTCTCACGAAGTTCCATAACTGATGGTGATTTGAATGTAGCTTATAATGGTTGGGAGGCGATTATCGCCTAAGTTTGAAGTTTCTACGCTTAGACGAGTGAAATAAACGAGTTTAGACAAGGAATTTAATTAAATCATACAAATGTTAATATTTCACCACTGTGAAGGTGCATCTCCCTGTCTCTCTTTTTCTAACCAGCTCGTCATACATGCAAATATTGTGCATCAGTGTGCTCTTATACAATTCTTTGTACATTGAAACTGTCAGATATTTTGACAACTGGTATCATTCCAAAAACCTTCAACTCTTGCCACTGGCTGTGAGACTAACCTCAAATAATCTTGCTACAAGTTTGGCTATATCATATTTACATTCAAATTATTTTTACAATCAAATTGGATAAATTAATCAGGTTCAGTTGTTTGGTATTTTGATTAAAACGTTTGTAACTGTTACTATCAATGGTAAATAAATAAATAAACAAATAAAATGAAAATAAAAATAAGAAAAATTAGCGATCATCTCAAGTGGAAAATTATTCAATTATATTTGTTGCGCCTTTAGCAGAAATAAAGTCCAACGATGACCATTAGTCTCATAATTTTCTATCTTTCATCATCGGGAGGGGGGCTGTAGAATACACCGACTGTTTCTCTGCAGAGGGGTAAGACCCCTCCAACGAGTGGTCCAGTTGACTGGAACTGTAGAATACACCGGCTGATTCTCTGCAGAGTGGTAAGACCCCATCCAACGAGCATCCTAGATATGACACTGAAGAATCTGATGGTGAGGTTCCAGTGATGGTGGAGCTTTGGGGAATGCGGAGTACCTCTTCATTGTCATTGCTTCTAGGTCCACTCTAGCCTGGAGTGGTAGCACCTGATAGGGTCCTATCTATGGGTCAAATATAACTAAACCACGGTATCGAGTGTTTATTGTTTTTGTATTTAAACTGCGTACTTATGCCAAACAGAATTGTTTGAAATAGAACTGTTTTGACATTTAACTGTGTAAACAAAATCTATACATATACTAAAATGAATTGGTTGAATTAGAACTGTTTGACTAAGTTGAATAGCTTGAAGTAGAAATGGTGTTGACAAACTATACTCATGCTAAACTGAATTGTTTGATATAGAACTGATTAATTGTATAAAAATGGATTTGGCATTTAATAACCTGCAAAGGTTTATATGCCATAAAACCCAAACAACCAACCATCACCAAATCATGCTGATGGCACGGTTTCCTTTGATTTTCTCTCGTGTTCCTTCTCTATCAGCCATCTCTCTTGGTAAATCGACTAGATGGCATCCAGTGTCAGTACAGAGTTGGTTAATGTAACCCTAGTGTGTCCATACGTAGAAGTCCATCGCTTATAAGTTTGTCCTCACTTCTCCAGCAGTATCCTGAATGTCTTGCTAAGAGGAAGAGGAGTACCCTTGGAGTAACGATTAAAGTACTCTATTGCAGCCTTGAAGTAAGTGGGTTCGAGCACCAGTTGCGCTATTACGTTCGCATTCGGTCTAATACCCTTGGATAACGTATTAAACTCCCTCATCCTCCCAGCTATGGGTTAAATGACATCACTACACTTCTTCTACAGTGATCTCTTTGTATTAAATAACTCATGAAGGTTGATATGCCATTAAACATAGAAACCAAACAAAACCTTACTTGGATGGTTTGTGAGATGGGAGGAAAGTGGCTGTACAATTGCTTCCAGGATTTATTCAAAACAGCATGTAGCATCCTTGTGTAGTTTCCATCGAGCTTTTTCTTTAATCGTTTTGTAAGTCTCCATGTAGTGCAACCATACAGTAGTACATACTTATACATAATGTTTCAGAAAATTTCATTATAATTTCATAATCTAATAATTTGACCACTTCTTATCCAAATGATCCCAAATTTTAACAGTTGGCGTAGAGACAGCACAAAATTCTGTTTAATTTTCAATGTTTTTTTTTTTTCATTTTAAGTATACAAATACCATTTACAAGAAAAGAAAAGACGTTTTGTGTGTTAGAGTATGCTCGAAGACAGTCAGAAAGTCTGACAAGACTGTGCATCGTGCAATGCCGATTTGGACATGGCCTGAAAAGTTCCCTGCGGAAGACTGTGACGGGTAAAACGACTTGACGTGTAAAGTCGTTCATTCAGGAATAAAAATTTATACTAAGATCAGACAGTATTTTCCGAACAATCTAATATTTATGCGATTTTATTTTTGGTTACAGAGTTTCAATGCTGTAGAGTTTGGTAATAGATAACACCTAATAATATCCACTATTCCCCGAAAACCTTATAGAAAGGTTTATTATACTGTCTAGGTATTTATCCCTTTGATGAGGTTTCTGCTGTTGAGTTACCTTCAATTCTTCTATTGTTCTGTTCTGAAACTTAAAACAAATTCTCATTTTAATCTGTTCCATTAAACCTGCTTCTAATGTGAAATATCACTTAATTGTCATTATTCCCAGGTTAACTCTGACCCAAAGTGGTAGTACCCGTTAGAGTTCCTGGCATTGGTCAAATTGATCTGTTGAATAATTTACTAAGGATTATTATCATTATCACTTACTCCTTGAGAGTTTTTCACATCAACGTTTGCTGATGGTCTTTTACAAGAGTTTGAGTGACAGCAAATCACCTCAAGTCTCCAGGATATTTCTCCGTATTCGGGCCAATCTCAATAATGCTGTAGTTTGGATGGTATCTACTCGTCCTCTTATTTCCAAGCCCTCCAGTCCATTTACCAAACCTTTAGTGACTGTACCAAAAGCACCAATTCCCTAGCAAGGTCGAAGTACTTATCCTTCTTTTCACTTTCTTTCAATTTTACTTTTTACTCAGCCGTGACAGCAACGTAAATGATTATGTTGAATAATCAAATTTAAAAAAAAAAAATCAGAGGTCATTCGTAATACGAAAAAGTCTCCAATTCAAGCAGTCCGACGGAAGCACTAGGAAGAGAGAAAGATCTTGTAAGTATTGTATAACGGTATAAGGAACGAATGAATGACCATGACACTTCTTTACAAAAATATACGTCTCTCTTTCGAAATGGTTGAAACTTCTGTAAGAGAGAGAGAGAGAGAGAGAGAGAGAGAGAGAGAGAGAGAGAGAGAGAGAGAGAGAGAGACGAAGGAACTGGACACAGGCCGTCGGGGGACTGCAATATTAACCTATATCTTAACCCACACTGTGTTTTCTAATTTAATAACACCACTTAACACTACTTCTGCTTCTCGACTAGGAAGGGCTACTGTCCTCCCCCTCACCGTGGGTGGCATGCAATGTGACCTGCCCTGACTTAATCGTGGCTCCAACTGGCTGACTGATAGCGTAACGTGGGTACTAGTGTATGTATAATTTCATAACGCCGGTTGTGATTCACGTGATATGCCTCCACTTGTCAAACCACGCGAGCTGTCTTCTTGTTTATACAGCTGGAATATCCTGTCCCAGATATCTCTGATTGAAGGCTCTTTCAAAAGTCAATATACAACATAGGGGTTTTATGATCGAATCTCGCGTGCAGCTAGAAAGAGGCACCCACCCTCCGTCTTGACTATCGTCTAACCCAACTTGTCTCTTTGGGTTTCAAATCTCAACTCCCGATTGAATCCAAAATTATCTTCACTTACATAATATCTTCTTAATTATTGCATCAGCAAGTCATATTAAAACACGTGTCATTAACTTTTATTTCTCCACACTGGTTGACAAGCCTTGATTTGTTTATTATCCATCGGCTGTCTTCCCCGCTTAAAAATTGACCTTGTGTCATATCCTGCCCGAGCGGAGGGGTTGGGTAAATAGTATCGGCTGTCTTCCCCAACGTTATTTTGGCGTGGGGTGTTTATACCAGGTCACCACCTGTGCATGCGTTTGACCTTTGGGAAGAACTACACTTAGACTCAAAGATTTGTATCCTGTCCATAACTTCACCAAACTAAATAATCATCATCATCATGTCGTGCCACTAGCACGGATATCCCTGACCCTCTCTCGCCACTTCTTCCTATCATTCATCGCTTTTTGGCAGGTCTTCAGGGCTACATCCCGTATCCTCACATAGCTGCTGTACGTATGTTCGAGCTGGTCGTCCTGCTTTTGCTTGGCCATATGCAGGGGTCCATAGGAGTACATCACTGATGAGTTCGTCCTTGCTTCTCCAGCAGTGTCCTGCGTGTCTGGCTCGTCTAAATTGTATAGATTTCGTGATGGGAGGCAAGTGGCCGTACAGCTGGTGTCTTGTGGGGTGTTGCCGCCAGGACTTGTTCAATATTGCTCTCAACATTCTTGTGGAATTGCCGTCTAGCTTCTTCTTCAGCCGTTTTGTTAGCGTCCAAGTAGTGCATCAAACTAAATAATAGAATAATTAATATAATCAATTATCGATAAAATAATTGATATAATTAATTACCACTCTAATTATTTTACAATAGGAATACTTGATAAATAGAATTACTAAAATTAGATAGCTGTACTTGAAACCATTCACCTGTGTGCAAACAAATAATTTATATTAAATAGAATCATAAGTGTTTGGAATACTTCAAGTCATTTAATTGTGCGCTAGCTCGTTTGAAAATAAAGTTACCTACAAACTATTCGCTTACAAATTATATATATATATATATATATGAACAGGATTTGGCATCGAACAACCCACAAGGGTTGATATGCCATTAAACCTAGACCAACCAAGCGATCAAATATTTATATACAAACTCCTCGCCTGCAAATCATTTATACAACACAAAGTATTTTGTATTAAATAACCCACAAGGGTTGATATGCCATTGACCAATAACTTACGAACCTGCAACTGTAACACGATAGGTAAAGCGGGGGAGAGTAACGGCTTCGCTATCCTTATAAAAGAACAGTAGATGTACTATTTAACCGATAGGTAGGGAGATAAGGGGAGTGCATGCCTTTTCCAAAGGTATTAGGCCAAGAATGAACGTAAAAACGGGACTGGAGTTCGAACTCGCTTATTAAAAATCGTAGTTCAGGAAGTTAGCCACTGCACTACTGAGACTTCCCACGTGTCTGTGATAATGATGCAATCCCAAACCACGGGCTGATAAATGTTTTCAGTTTCTCCACTCAATTTTGAGGAATCTCCCTGTCTTGCGATCGAAACGTTCTTGAATTGCTACCAACCGTGTGTCACAATTAATCAAGTTGACAGGTTCCGACGGATCGGAAATACAACGAAGAAGCCAAATGGATATTTAGCAATAAAGATCGAGTGTCGCTTATATTTATTGTTGGATATTGCAACTTCTCACACGTCTATTTTATATAACATGCAACAGAAAGAGAGAAGTGTAACTTGATAAACTTCCCACGATTGATCGGCTTGACAAGGAACCGAATTTCTCATCAAAACATTTGGTTAATCAACAGACCAAGGTCTTTGTGTGTCTGTTGTTAAAGCTATCAACAGTCAATTTTTGATATCAGCGAGCGTTTGGCTCATTTTCGTCTTTTCTCGCTTCTTTGTAATTGTTCACTAACTTGGAATTCTGTCGGTGGGGCTCAGTATAAGTTAACCGTATCTCCTGAAGAGATGTCAGGCCCCCTCAAAAAAGGGTTGGCCTCGGTAAGACACTAAACTGTATCTGAGGCTGAGACTTCAGATCTGGAGATTTGGGTAGTGTGAGGTATCCTTTTATTTCCATTACTCCCTGGTCCACCCAAAGCCAGAATGGTATTACTTGGTAGGGTTCCTTTTCTTGGTCAAAAAGATATGTTTCAAAATAATTCTTATTTGATAAGACCGTGGGCAAAAAGAAAAAAAAACAACAAAAGAAAATCCTCGTAAGAAATGAGCCGTACAAAAATGTAAATATGAACAGACATTGAATGCGATTCTCTAACATCTAGATAGGAAATAATCCTAGACGGGTTGAGATGGCGTCAAATAAGTCAGTCAGTCAATCAACTGTGTAAACTTTAATATATTCGTCACTTTATATACTGGTTTGGTTTTTTTTTGTTTAATGGCATATCAATCTTCATGGGTTATTTAATGCCAAAGCCAGCCTTGTTAAAGAACAGTCGGGGTATTAATCTGAAAGTGAACGTAACAGCACAATTGGAGTTCGAACTCGTTTACTACGACGTTGCACAGTCCAGTTGGTTGGGGTTGTAGAATAAACCGACTGCATCTCTGGAGAAGGGGTAAGACACCCCTAACGACTGTCCTGATATGACATTTAAAAAATTTGGTAGGGATGCTCCAGTAATGCTGGAGTTTTGGGGAATGTGGAGTACCCCTTCATTGCCATTACTCCCAAGTCCACTCTGAGCTGGACTTGTAGCATCCAAAAAGGTCCTATCTAGCGGTCAAGTAGAACTGTTTGTCATTTAAACTGAATGCAAACAAATGACTAATGCTATATAGGATTGTTAGAAATAGAACTGTTTGATCATATAACTGTTTATGAACAAATGGGTGAGGTTTAAATGAATTTTTATAGTAATACGTAGAACCATTCAACTATATGCACATGAATTAGTTTAGACTCATTTAAAAACGTTATCAAAAATGTATTGACAAGTCATTTATATTTGATATATATATATATATATATATATATATATATATATATATATATATATGTATAAAGAGGATTTGACATTAAATAACCGACTGGCTGATATATTATAAAACCCAACCAAACTAAATCATATATATTCAATATATATGCATAAAGAGGATTTAGCATTAAATAACCAAAAATAGTCGATATGCAACAATATTCAACTAAACCAAATCACACATATTTAATGTATATGTATAAAGAGGATCTGGAATCAAATCACCAACAATGGTTGATATGCCATAAAACCAAAACATGTTGTAGTCCAGTCCATTAACCTCTCTGCCACAGGAACCTCTCCCGTTATAAAGGGGTTAAACGTATTTCATTCCTTTAGTAAATCGTATCAGTTATCTTAACTTTATTTTTTTGTCTAATGTTTCACACAGTTTATTCTGGTTTTTTCTTCTGCCGGAAGTATGTTGGTTTGGTAATGATTCAACAAGAAATTTAGTGACAACAAACTCGATACTAGACAAAAAATATCCTATCTACAAATAGCCTAATCGTTTCTAAATAATTTAGAGTGCTATTTCTACATATTTATAAGTAAGTAAAGTTAGCGACCATAGTCGAGGGTGACCCGAAGGCTCCCTTTTCGATAGCTACTACACCAAGGTGTAGGGGAGGGCGCTACTCCATTCCCAGGATTGCTCCACTTTACCCTTGTATCGTACCTTATAATGCTGAGTGTTAAGCAAGGTGGTATCAAGTTCCATTTTTAAAGTCTTTGGTATGACTCGACCTGGGATTGAACCCAGGTCTCCCGGGCCATTGGCGAACACTCTAACCGCTGGGCCAATGTCCCGGTGCAATTCTTGAAAAGTAAAGTATGTGAGGACTATTTTTATGATTCCTCATGAATTAAAGATTCGAGCATAATATCTGGTAAATAAATTGGTTTAAGCAACCAGTTGGGTGAAATTTAAGGCATGTTATTTTGTTTATTCCCATGAAGATCCCATGAACGGATGAGTTAGTTTTTGTTAATCTAGTGTGAGTAACTGTGTTCTGCAGGAATCAATAATTGCATATTTGTTGTTTTTGATATCCTAACATTGTGACCATACCCCCTCGGCCCCCGTTACATCAACTTCTTCGAAACATTTCAATCTTAGCCGGTGAATCATCTAGTGGTTCCGATAGGGGTATCACACATTTCTTTACGGCACAAGAAATACAATCAAGGGAGTGGGAGAAAAAGAACAAAGAACAAACGAGGGGTTGGGTTAACTCAAGTGCAAGAAGGGCGATTCTGTGACACTGCATTCCCGGTGTCTCCGTAGACTAACGCAAGCGTGTATTTCTAGCGAAATTTCTACGAAGCCACTAGGAATGCCAACTCATCCTGACTGGCCCTCCCTCATTGCTTCTGGACCCTATCTCATGCCGACTGGTCTCTTCTGCTGTCCGGTGTTGACTGCCTCTCTGCGTCCCCCTTCGCCAACCGCCTCCTGTGGGTTCCTTCTTCCAACTGCTCACTGGCATTCCCTTGCCTACTTCCGGTCGCGTCGAGATCTCGAGCTCAGGCGTTTGTTTGGTTTCGCGCCAAAACAGACAAAGGGATCGTCTGCTTTGCGGACCACCCACATAGTGTCATAACATAAAGGATTTACTTCATGATATAAAATCAGAAATAAAAACTATTTGCTGATGACTTTAAAATGTTTGACCATTATCAAAAGAAACAACACAAATGGACTGAAACAAATTGTCACATTGGGAAGATATTTGGAAATTAAAATTCCATATAGAAAAATATTAAGTCCGACATATTGAATCCAAAAACATAAAGTTGAATATAAATTATTAAAAAGGCAACAAGAAAATCGAAAGAGTAAAAAAAAGGCAATAAGAAAATCGAAAGAGTAAAAAAAGGCAACAAGAAAATCGAAAGGGTAAAAAAAAGGCAATAAGAAAATCGAAAGGGTAAAAAAAGGCAACAAGAAAATCGAAAGGGTAAAAAAAAGGCAATAAGAAAATCGAAAGGGTAAAAAAAGGCAACAAGAAAATCGAAAGGGTAAAAAAAGGCAACAAGAAAATCGAAAGGGTAAAAAAAAGGCAACAAGAAAATCGAAAGGGTAAAAAAAGGCAACAAGAAAATCGAAAGGGTAAAAAAAGGCAACAAGAAAATCGAAAGGGTAAAAAAAAGGCAACAAGAAAATCGAAAGGGTAAAAAAAAGGCAACAAGAAAATCGAAAGGGTAAAAAAAGGCAACAAGAAAATCGAAAGGGTAAAAAAAAGGCAATAAGAAAATCGAAAGGGTAAAAAAAGGCAACAAGAAAATCGAAAGGGTAAAAAAAAGGCAATAAGAAAATCGAAAGGGTAAAAAAAAGGCAACAAGAAAATCGAAAGGGTAAAAAAAGGCAACAAGAAAATCGAAAGGGTAAAAAAAGGCAACAAGAAAATCGAAAGAGTAAAAAAAAGGCAATAAGAAAATCGAAAGGGTAAAAAAAAGGTAATAAGAAAATCGAAAGGGTAAAAAAAAGGCAACAAGAAAATCGAAAGAGTAAAAAAAAGGCAATAAGAAAATCGAAAGGGTAAAAAAGGCAACAAGAAAATCGAAAGGGTTAAAAAAAAGGCAACAAGAAAATCGAAAGAATAAAAAAAGGCAACCAGAAAATCGAAATAGTAGACGAAGAATGCGATATCGGGGTCGGGTTCGATGATATATTTCAAGCTGATAATCATATTTTATGCAAATGGAATGATTGGTTTGAAATTTTATTTCAAGGGAGGAAAATGGAATGATTGGTTTGAAATTTTATTTCAAGGGAGAAAAATGTTGTTTTAAAAATATATAAAACGCAATAAGACCTCATACAGAATATTATGAAGGAGGGTTAACCAAGGTGTGGCCGTTGTTATCCATATTCTCGGAGCCAAGTGGTGAAAGCTGGATGTCATTGTGAGGACAACTGCATTGAAGCCATCCCTTTGGTAAGTGCGATCACTATTCTCAAAACGTACTACTCTAGTGAAACAAAGGGCGCCTCGGGTAGTGTAATTGTTAGCAAGTTTTATTAGCAAACCTGCAAGAGTTAGTTTGAGTCTCATTGGGTGCCCAATTCATTCGGCCTTGTACCACATCTAAGTAAAAAATAAACAAACTTGTAAATTATTACTCCAGTGAAACATAGGGCGCCTTGGATAGAGTAATAGTTAGCAAGCTTTATTAGCAAACATGCAAGAGTGAGTTTGAGTCTTATTGGGTGCCCCATTCATTCGACCTTGTGCCATATCTAAGCAAAAAAAACTTAGTAAATTAGTACTCTACTGAAACAAAGGGTGCCTCGCGTAGGGTATTAGTTAGCAAGCTTTTTTAGCAAACCTGCAAGAGTGAGTTTGAGTCTCATTGGGTGCCCCAATCAGCCTTGTGCCACATCTAAGCAAAAAAAAAAAAAAAAAACCCAAACAAACTTAGTAAATTACTATTCCACTGAAACAAGCCATGCATACAATTGTCTTTACTATGACATAACCTTAATTTGCAGTCAAAATAATCTTATTTACGGCCATAATAAAGATATATCATTATCCTCATCAGCATCGAGGCGTGGCGACAAAAGAACTGATGAATTTAAGTTTTTTCTAGGTGGTTGGCCAACACGGGCGTTTGCTTTTGGCTTCTTGGTTTAATGGCATGGTCATGGGTTACTTAATGCCCAAGCCATCCTCATAAAAAATAGCAGTGATAGTATCTAACTCATAGCAGGGTGAAAGAGAGTTCATGCCTTTCCCAAGTGGATTATTCTGAAAATGAACGTAATAGCACGACTGGCAACTCCCATGTGTCCATGTGGCCGGAATTCTTAGGACAATGTCGCTTATGAGTTGACCTTTACTTCGTCAACAATGCTTAGCATGTCTTATTTGGATGGTGTGTGTGATGAGAGGTACTTTGAGCTATTTTGTGGGGTGCTGCTTCCAGGATTTATTTTAAACAGCACGAAGCATTCTTATGTGGTTTCTATCTATTTTCTTTTTCTTTTGGCACTTGGTTAAAGTCCAGGTGGTGCAACTATACAGTAGTACTTACACGGCTACAACTCGGAAGAATTGCTGTTTTTTTTTTATCAGAAAGATCAGCGAGCATTAAATCGTAAATTGAGATTTCATACTAATTAGATAGTTAGAAAATTAAAAAAAATATGAACTTCAATAAAAATTAATGAGAGTAATTTACATCCAGATATAATTATTGATTATATTTTCAATTAATGTCTTGGCAAAATATACAGTGAAATAGTCATAAATGAAATAATTCTTTTTTTGAAAGTTGAAATAAAAAAGAAAGGAAAAAACAGTGAATACAATTATATTTAAAATGTTAAATAAGCAGGATTGTACAACCTTTTATGAAAAAGACGGATACAATTATTACTGTGTGATATTGGGTTGTAATTAAGTCGAGAGAGAGACAGAAAGAGAGATAGATAGATAGATAGATAGATAGAGAGAGAGAGAGAAGTAAATATCGATCGTCTCAGTGGGGAAAGGATTTTAATTGTCAATTTTTTAAAAGAAGTCAGCTACAATGTTTATTACGTGTCCGATAAATATATCGTCTGTCAATTCATCGTATGGTAAAGTTATTACAGGTAAATTATTTGTGGTTAAATTCAGAATTTAATCATTGCTTTTTATTAATCTGATAAAAAGAGATAAAGGATTAGAGTTAGGGTTAGGGTTAGGGTGAGGAAAAACCCTATATGATGAGAGCAATTAATCAGATAGGATGACTTTACCTCTGTAGGGAACGAATAAATAGATAAAAAAATTTAAAACTAAATTAAAAAAAATACATAAATAGATAAAAAGAAAACTATTAAATTTGCAGAAACTCCCAGAGGTCTCTAACAGGAAAAGGAGATGACGCATGCGTAAAAGAAAAAAAAAAAACATTCCTCTTGACAAAGGGGACCATATTATCTTTCTCTTTCAGGCAGTGGCCAGCAGATTGATAACCTCGTGCTGGCGTGTCTGGGCACCACGCATACGTCTTTGGACGTAGCGTTGGTTAGCCCCTTTTACCCAGTAGCAGCTCTCTCTCAGTCAGCATTACGCTGAAATATACAAGACCCACTACTGAACTATAAACTAATCCTTACCGGACTTTGACAAAACTTCCAAAAGAAAACTAACCCTTATGGAAGCCCGAAATACCAAATGCGGACACCTACATACATGAAACGAATTTACGTATTTTTGACACCTTAACTGGGAGATTCAACCATTTCAATGTATTCAGGAAAAACTCCCTCATCCACGGAATGGTTGTTGAACCCAGTAAATAAAGGAAAGTATAAAAGAAACGTCTTCGTCTTATCTGTTTCTATTTCTTTTATATAATTCTTTTGGGACTTCTTTGGGCAAGGCATTACACCGACTAACCAACGTGGGGGTAAAATAAAATAACCAAAATATGGAGTCAGATATCTAACGGCAACACAGCCTTGCCCATTGTCCCTGACCTTCAGCCATAAACCCCACACCTACGATAAATTTGCCATGCGTTGGATTTACCGACGCTGACTTTATCGACGATAAACTTTCCACGGCGATGAATTTATGGCGATGAATTGACCTTGAATCTGGATTAAATGTGTACCAACGCATAAAAACATTGTATATACGAAACTGGTTGACATTTGGAAAATACTGACTGCAATACAACTGAGGAAACTCAGAATTATTTTGGTTGATATTCAGAGAAGATAATGCAAAGTATCAAAAACAATACTAATCACAAATTAGGACAATATCTAATAATATATATATATATATATATATATATCGTTTTAAGATGGGAGGTAAGTGGCCGTGTAGTTTTTGTTTTGTAGGGTGTTGCTTCCTAGATTACCACCACTTTAATATATATATATATATATATATATATACATGATTTTTAGAAGGGAGGTAAGTGGCTGTGCATCTTTTGTTTTGTGGGGTGTTGCTTCCAGGATTACCATGACTTATATATATACATATATATATATACTTACATATACATATATATATATATGGTTTGAGATGGGCGTTAAGTGGCTGTGAAGTTTTTGTTTTGTGAGGTGTTGCTTCTAGGATTACAATGACTTATATATATATATAGGTATTCTTCAGTCCAGTAAATCCGGAGTAGGGAACAATTCCGCCAGGATAGATAAATTATTCAAATTTCGAATACTTAAATATTCCTTGTAAAGAGCTCAATATAAATAAAATTCCCAGCTTGAAATAATATATATATATATATATAACCATCCAAGACGAACAAGACATACGGGAGACTGCTAGAGAAGCAAAGACGAACTCATAGGCGACATTCTCCTATGGACCCTGACACATAGACGAACCAGTGCTGGCCGACCAGAAAAATCTTATTTACATCAACTATTTGCAGACACTGGATGTAGTTTGGAGGACATGCCGGGAGCGATGGATGATAGGGACGAATGAAGAGAGAGAGAGAGAGAGAGAGAGAGAGAGAGAGAGACGGAGAGGTCAAAAGAGATCTGCGCTGTTATCGCAACTTGATGATGATGATAATATATATATATATATATATATATCCAACATTTAATTTGGTTGGTTGGTTGGGTGTTTGGGTTTTATGGTGTATCAACCTTTGTAGGTTATTTAACGCCAAGTTCTGTCTATATGTATATACATTCAACCAAAAATTTCTGAACGAATACTTAGTAGGTAAAATTTTCTATAAGCATGATTTCATCTGTTTGCCCATGATTAATCAGTTTTAATTCGTCATATTTTTTCGTACAACCCTGTCTCTCGCAAGAAGGACAAAACGTCATCTATTTTGACGTTTTCGAACAATTCGGTTAAACTTGTCACTTTGAAAAATCGCTTTCTGATGACAGCGAAGGCTCTGCATTCTATAAGAATGTGTTTAACCATGCAAGTTGTGTGACAGGTCAGACACTGTGGTTGTGGTTCCTGTTTCAGTATGAAAGCGAGAGTAAGCCTTGTATAACCAATCGGGATATAACGACTTGTGCTCTTCTCGATGTTCTAAAAGCTGGTCTCCATTCTCCAAAGGTGGGCTGAATTTGGAAGAGTTTATTATGGATGTTCATGTCCCATCGTTGTTGCCATTTTTTGTGAAGGAATTTACTGATTATCGGTTTCAGATCGGTATATGGAATGGAGATAACTTTAGGGCTTAGATCTAAGGCTGATTGGCCTGCCAAGTTAGCTCTTTCGTTTCCTCTTTCTCTGATGTGGCTTGGAATCCAACACAAAATTATTTTTTTATGACTAGACGTTGAGTTTAGTCTACCGAGCAGTTTAACAATTAACGGGTTCTCTAGCTTTTTATTTTCCAGTGATATTAATACAGAGAGCGAGTCAGAGAATATGATAAATTTGTTATGTTTGTCCCAAGAAATTTTGTTGAGAGCTAGATCAATAGCACATACTTCTGCAGTGAAGATGGATCTTTCCATCGGAAGAGCCTTTTTGTGAATTATTTTATTTAGGACAGCTTCACATGCTGTTCTACTGTGGTCCTTCGAGCCATCTGTGAAGACGTGTAAATGTTCAGGGTAATGTGATACAATATGATGATTTTTTTTTTACATTTAAGATCTCTTTCAGCTACAATATTTAAGTGCATCCAACACATGTACATAGTTCCATATCCTAGTCGATTCATTGTCACCTGATACTAATCTGTTAATTCTAAACATTCAAACCAGTACCTATGGACCACACGTCCAAATACGACGTTAACGGCACGCGATGAAAGATCTCATTCAAAATATTTACGTATTGATCACATAAAATATCTCTTATAATCTATGGTATAGTCGCACCGACATTTTCGACAAGAACCAAAAAAAATCGAAAGTACATATAGTCGGAAAATAAGATAAGAGATTTCGGACAATTATTAACCAGCTTTCATCTTCCTTTCTCTCACTCATGAACAAGAAAAGTTTAATGAAAAACGCAACAGCAAATCCTTGTCTGTCAAGAGGAAATAGATAAAAGTGTACAAGTGTGAATATGAAAAGGGGTCTTTTCCTTTTCTGTCTTTGGTCTTTAGACCAAATTCACATTTGTACACTTTTAATCATTTCCTCTAAGCTTTAGAAAAAATTAATATTTTGTCAGTTGAAAAAACTCTGTCAATAAAAAAGAACGAAATATTCTGAACTGAATCCGTTGACTATATTTAAGTATATTGTTGTGGCCCCGGAAAGAGTCACTAATGAAAACACAAACACGGATATTAGATAACATTATATTACACAAGAAAGATAGAGTTACATAGAAAAGGTAAGAAGTATCGTACTGTTCGGATAACACCGATATTGATCTGCGGTATTTGTTGCTCACCCCACCTAACAGGCAAGTGTGGCACAAGGCCTTTTTTAAGGTGGGTCTGGGCGCAGGGCCGGAGCCCACACGCGTCCGGCATTTCCCAAATGCATAGCCCCGTCGGGATTTCCCTTATTAGGGGCGCCTCAGGCGCCGGGCAATGAACCCAACCACCCTCGAAAGGGGGTAAAAGCCTGGGGGGAAGGCCCCCTGAGGCCGAAGGAAATCTCCAGGTACCGAGACACACTCGGCCAGATCCGTGCCGCAGATAACACGGCCGGCCGAAGTGCTAGCCGACACATGGAGAGGTGTCAGACCGATAGTGATCTGTGGTATTGGTTGACCGCCCCACCCAACGGGCAAGTGTGGCACAAGGCCTTTTTTATGGTGGGTCCGGGCGCAGGGCCGTAACCCACACGCGCCCGGCATTTCCCAAAAATGCCTACGGCCCCGTCGGCATTCCCCGGATTAGGGGCGCCTCAGGCGCCAGGCGATTAACCCAACCCTCCCGAAGGAGGTAAAAGCCTGGGGGAAGGCACCATGAGGCCGAAGGAAATCTCCAGGTACCGAGACACACTCGGCCAGATCCGTCCCGCAGATAACACGGCCGGCCGAAGTGCTAGCCGACACCTGGAGAGGTGTCACACCGATAGTGATCTGCGGTATTTGATACACGCCCCACCTTACGGGCATGTATGGCACAAGGCCTTTTTTTGGGTGGGACCGGGCGCAGGACCGTAGCCCACACGCGCCCGGAGTTTGCCAAAAATACCCTCGGCCCCTTCGGCATTCCCCTAGTTAGGGGCGCCTCAGGCGCCGGGCAATGAACCCAACCCCCCTCGAAAGGGGGTAAAAGCCTGGGGGGAAGGCCCCCTGAGGCTGAAGGAAATCTCCAGGTACCGAGACACACTCGGCCAGATCCGTGCCGCAGATAACACGGCCGGCCGAAGCGCTACCCGACACCTGGAGAGGTTCAGATCGAGATTGATCTGCGGTATTTGATGCACGCCCCACCTTACGGGCATGTATGGCACAAAGCCTTTTTTTGGGTGGGACCGGGCGCAGGGCCGTAGCCCACACGCGCCCGGAGTTTGTCAAAAATACCCTCGGCCCCTTCGGCATTCCCCTTGTTAGGGGCGCATCAGGCGCCGGGCAATGAACCCAACCCTCCCGAAGGAGGTAAAAGCCTGGGGGGAAGGCCCCCTGAGGCCGAAGGAAATCTCCAGGTACCGAGACACACTTGGCCAGATCCGTGCCGCAGATAACACGGCCGGCCGAAGCGCTACCCGACACCTGGAGAGGTTCAGATCGAGATTGATCTGCGGTATTTGATGCACGCCCCACCTTACGGGCATGTATGGCACAAGGCCTTTTTTTGGGTGGGACCGGGCGCAGGGCCGGAGCCCACACGCGCCCGGAGTTTGTCAAAAATACCCTCGGCCCCGTCGGCATTCCCCTTGTTAGGGGCGCCTCAGGCGCCGGGCAATGAACCCAACCCCCCTCGAAAGGGGGTAAAAGCCTGGGGGGAAGGCCCCCTGAGGCCGAAGGAAATCTCCAGGTACCGAGACACACTTGGCCAGATCCGTGCCGCAGATAACACGGCCGGCCGAAGCGCTACCCGACACCTGGAGAGGTTCAGATCGAGATTGATCTGCGGTATTTGATGCACGCCCCACCTTACGGGCATGTATGGCACAAGGCCTTTTTTTGGGTGGGACCGGGCGCAGGGCCGGAGCCCACACGCGCCCGGAGTTTGTCAAAAATACCCTCGGCCCCGTCGGCATTCCCCTCAGGCGCCGGGCAATGAACCCAACCCCCCTCGAAAGGGGGTAAAAGCCTGGGGGGAAGGCCCCCTGAGGCCGAAGGAAATCTCCAGGTACCGAGACACACTTGGCCAGATCCGTGCCGCAGATAACACGGCCGGCCGAAGCGCTACCCGACACCTGGAGGCCTTTTTTTGGGTGGGACCGGGCGCAGGGCCGTAGCCCACACGCGCCCGGAGTTTGTCAAAAATACCCTCGGCCCCTTCGGCATTCCCCTTGTTAGGGGCGCCTCAGGCGCCGGGCAATGAACCCAACCCTCCCGAAGGAGGTAAAAGCCTGGGGGGAAGGCCCCCTGAGGCCGAAGGAAATCTCCAGGTACCGAGACACACTCGGCCAGATCCGTGCCGCAGATAACACGGCCGGCCGAAGCGCTACCCGACACCTGGAGAGGTTCAGATCGAGAGTGATCTGTGGTATTTGATGCACGCTCCACCTTACGGGCATGTATGGCACAAGGCCTTTTTTTGGGTGGGACCGGGCGCAGGGCCGTAGCCCACACGCGCCCGGAGTTTGTCAAAAATACCCTCGGCCCCGTCGGCATTCCCCTTGTTAGGGGCGCATCAGGCGCCGGGCAATGAACCCAACCCCCCTTGAAAGGGGGTAAAAGCCTGGGGGGAAGGCCCCCTGAGGCCGAAGGAAATCTCCAGGTACCGAGACACACTCGGCCAGATCCGTGCCGCAGATAACACGGCCGGCTGAAGTGCTACCCGACACCTGGAGAGGTTCAGATCGAGAGTGATCTGCGGTATTTGATGCACGCCCCACCTTACGGGCATGTATGGCACAAGGCCTTTTTTTGGGTGGGACCGGGCGCAGGGCCGTAGCCCACACGCGCCCGGAGTTTGTTAAAAATACCCTCGGCCCCTTCGGCATTCCCCTTGTTAGGGGCGCCTCAGGCGCCGGGCAATGAACCCAACCCCCCTCGAAAGGGGGTAAAAGCCTGGGGGAAGGCCCCCTGAGGCCGAAGGAAATCTCCAGATACCGAGACACACCCGGCCAGATCCGTGCCGCAGATAACACGGCCGGCCGAAGCGCTACCCGACACCTGGAGAGGTTCAGATCGAGATTGATCTGCCTCTCTGGCAGCGAAATCTCTCAGTACTTATAACGATGAGAAGAGTCCATTATGGTAAGATGGCTAAGGCTCCCATAACAGTATATCCACTTTTTCCGATTATTTTTCATCATATATATACTGGGGTACTAAATACAAATGTTCTTGACAGATTTGACCACGGGCCAACACCTGCAAAATATCAACTGGTAGGCCGGAGGTTATAGATGAATATATTTCGGCGTGAGAATTCGTTGGTTTCATTATTTAAAGGCATATCAAACTTTGTGGGTTATTTAATACCAAATCCATCTTTGTTGAAAAACAGTAGTGGTAGTATTTGCATTTTTTAAAAATATTTTCTGGTTGAAAAAAGACACAATGTGGAAAAAAAAAAGAATAGAAAGAAAGAAGAAAAAAAAAAAGACGGAAGAACAAAAATAAATACATGAATAAATTCTCTCAATACAAGATGGGAAAAAAAAAAGAAAAAAGAAACAAGAACCTTAGCACATAGCAAAAGAATCACCCTGTCAATGGAGTTCAGAATACGCTGACTGCATCCTTTGCAGAAGCTAAAGAATTTTTCACAAAAAGGAAGGGGAGATGCCCTGTGTGTTACACTCACCTGCATAGCTTAGTGAGGGTCCAGTTCTGAAGTTCAAAGGATTATGAAGTGCCCCTTCGTTCTCATTACTCCCAATTTTAACTGGTACATTTTCTCTGATTTCTGATTGATAAGTCATAACGAGAATTGATTCCTAGTCAAAAGTACCGTTGTTGATAAACTACTTATTGGATTACACTAACAAGGTCCTTATATACTTGATATACTCGCCGCAAACAAGTATTTACCAAAATATTTCAAATCCTTTGACTCACCCAGGTGTTTTTGTCAGGATTTACCCAGAAGATAATGTGGTATTTAGGCTTAGAAAAAAGTGTACAATAAAAAAACAAACAAACAAAAAAAAAACAAACAAAAAACAAAAAAAACAGAACAATGTAATCCCAAGGTCGTAATTTTTTTGCTATTCCAATGTTCTGGTTTGGTATGGTTTTATGGCATATCAACCATTGTAGGTTATTTAATGCCAAATCCTTTTTATCCGTAAATATTAAATATATGATTAATATTTTTAAACGAGCCTGAACTCATTTTTTTTTCATACAATTAAATAGTTTCACTTATTTCTTATACGAATAAAGTAAGTAAGTAAAGTTGGCGACCATAGTCGAGGGTAACCCGAAGGCTCCCTTTTCGATAGCTACTACACCAATGTGTAGGGGAGGGCGCTACTCCTTCCCTGGATTGCTCTACTTTACCCTTGATCCGTACCTTATAATGCTGAGTGTTAAGCAAGGAGGCATCAAGTACCATTTTTTGAGTCTTTGGTATGACTCGACCTGGGATTGAACCCAGGTCTCCCGGGCCATTGGCGAACACTCTAACCCCTAGGCCAATACACTGATAAAAGTAAAAACAGTTCTATTTCAAACAATTTAGTTTAGCATAAGTACGCAATTTTTTTTTTGTTTACACACAGTTAAATGATCAAACAATTCTATTTCAAATGATTCAATTTAGCATGTCAACAAATTAAATGGTTCCAAGTATTCGTTAGTTTCACTAACAATTTAATTAAACGTCAGTCATTTGTTTACACACAGTCAAATGATTGAACAGTTCTATTTCTCTCATTTCTGATTGATAAGAAGTAATAATGATTGATTCTTAGTCAAAAGTATCGTTGTTAATAATCTACTTATTGGATTACACTATCAAGGTCCTTATACACTTGATATATTCGCCGCAAACAAGTACTTACCAAAATATTGCAAAATTTTTGACTCACCCTTGTGTTTTTGACATGATTTGCCAATAAGATAATGTGGTATTTAGGTTTGGAAAAAAGTGTGTAGTAAAAAAAAAAGAGAAGAAAAGAAAAGAAAAGAAAAGAAAAAGAACAAAGTAATTCCAAGGTCGTAGATTTTATTGCTATTCCATGTTTTCGTTTGGTTTGGTTTTATGGCATATCAACCATTGTAGGTTATTTAAGACCAAATCCTTTTTATACATATATATTAAATATATTATGATTTCATTTGGTTGGGTTTTATGGTATATCAACCATTGTAGGTTATTTAATGCCAAATCCTTTTTATACATATATATCAAATATATAATTAATATTTTTAAACAAGCCTGAGCTCATTTTTTCATACAATTAAATGGTTTCACTTATTTCGAATACAAATACACTGTTAAAAGTAAAAACAGTTCTATTTCGAGCAATTCAGTTTAGCATTAGTACACAATTTTTTTGTTAACACAAGGTCAAATGATCAAACAATTCTATTTCAAATAATTCAGTTTAGCATGACAACAAATTAAATGGTTCCAAGTATTTGTAAGATCAACTAACAATTTGATTAAACATCAGTAATTTGTTTACACACAGTTAAATGATCAAACAGTTCTATTTCAAACAATTTAATTTAGGTTTAGTACGCAGTTTAAATGTCAAGACAGTTCTATTTCAAATAATTTTTGTTTAGCATAAATACACAGTTTAAATGTGAAACAGTTCTATTTGACCGATTGATAGGTTCTATCACTCCGGGCCAGAGTGGACCCGAGAGCGATCGCAATGAAGGGGTACTCCGCATTCCCCAAAGTTATTCCAATGTACAGAATTCTTTCTATTCTGATGCACACGTGTATTTTATTTATATACATATTTTTTTGTAAAATGATATTTTATTTATGCATTCTGTTGTGTTTTTGCATTCTTTTTGTGTTTTTAGCTGATTTTTGTCATGTATCGTGTTTTTTTGTTATTAGGTAAAAGAAATTTCTGCAGAAAATGTAACATTCAGTACTTATGGGAGATCTACAGAGAACGATTTCAGAGAACGATTTCAGGTAATTTGATAACAGTAAAAACGCAGATTTTGTTCGCTTGAAGCTTAGAAAATGTATCATTATCAGGTTGCAGTCTCAAGGGATCAAGATTGTCTTGCTTTTTCTTATTTTGCGTAAGATAGACGTATTTTGAGACGAGAGAGAGAGAGAGAGAGACAGACAGACAGACAGACAGACACACAATGAGTGAGAGAGAGAGAGGTGATGGAAATAAAGGTATCACAGAGAGAGAGAGAGAGAGAGAGATAAAGCAGAGTTCATGGTGCCATCTCATCATTAAATCGCATACCACTGAAATTAATAGACCAGTTCATATACCTCGGTGGCAATATCTCATCTACTGAAAGTAATGTCAACGTACAAATAGATAAAGCGTGAACTCCTATTGACAGGGTAACGACCCTGTGGAAATCTGATCTCTCTAATAAAATAAAGCGGAAATTCTTCCGAACTGTGGTAGCCGTGTCAGTACGTCTGTACGGTTGCACCACCAGGATGTTAACAAAATGATTGGAGAAAAAAGTTTGAGGGAAACTTCACAAGGATGCTGCATGCTGTTTTGAACTGATCCTGGAAGCAGCGTCCTTTAACGCCTCCCATCTCACAAACCACCCAAGTAAGACGAACTTACTGGGAACTGCTGAAGAAGTAAGGACGAATGCATAAGCGATGTTTTCTCATGGACTACTATGCAAGGGCAGCAAGATCTTGCATTCATAAACACTGTGCTGACACTGGATGATGAGTGAGAGAGTCAAGGGAAGACGTGCGGTCGGTACGCCTTGATGATGATGATGATGATGATTGATATTGAGGCGTCTGAAAAGTTTGCAGTCGAAGTGCACAAAGATTAATGAATAATTAACTGTGGTGGTCAAAATTACCAGTCGCAAGTGTACTGACAAGATGATAAATGGACGAGTAGAGGATTTAGAATAAGAAGCCAGAAATATAAAGAAAATCAAGCGTACTGACATCAGAAGACAAACACAAAGGACTCTAGATCGAATTAGGTGCTCAGAGGAAATTAAAAAAAAAAAAGAAAAAAAAAAGAAAAAGAAAAAAGAATGGTAGTATAGAACATTTCTATAAGAAAATAGATTAAAGCCAGAAATTTCAGGACATGTCAAAGTAATGAGGTTTATAATGAAATAAAAGATGAGTATGTTAATATATAATTACCGAATATGTCTCATGACTCAGTTCCATAATTGTCTCATAACTGCGTTCGTACGAAAATGGCTGATCACAGTGTAGTAGTAGTAGTAGTAGTAATTTACTAAACCTTTTGCTTAGATGTGGCTCAAGGCCATATGAATGGGGCACCCAATGAGGCTCGAACTCACACTTGCGGGTTTGCTAGTCAAGCTTGCTAAACATTACATCACCCGAGTTACCCATCTTGCAACGTGTAGTAATTCACTAAGCTTTTTGCTTAGACGTGACACAAGGCCGAACGAATGGGGCACCCATTGAGTCTCGAACTCACTCTTACAAATTTGCAAGTCAAGCTTGCTAATCATTACTATACCCAAGGCGCCCAGCTGATAAGAGAATGAAAAGTTGGATCTTGCCGGAAGAACAAAGGGTCATTATTACAGAGGTACATTGTATCGTTCCCTTACATTCGTAAATAAGATTGATTGATTGATTGATTTTAACGTCACACCAACTCGTTTAGGGTCATTTGATTATGCCCAGAGGTGAAGGAATCGCGTTCATATTTAAGTTTTTTTGTGTAGTTGTTTTTAAGAGTATTTTTTCGTACACTGTCTTCACAAATACGAGTAATTTTTAACATATCTATAAGGAAGGCTTAGATCAGCAGTAGTAGTTGTTGTCTAGCAGACTCTTTAACGATATGTATGGCATATCGCCTATTACTGTTCTGACGCTGCTTATGTATACTCCAATGTACGCTGCATTGCCACATTTGCATAACACCTGCGGGTATGTGCAAATAAGCATATCAATGGGCCGGCGGTGTTACCTTGTCAAAGCGTTCCTGAGTAATGTTCTTTTATACAATATCTATTTGACCTATACATAGGAACTTATCTGGTACAACCACTCCGGGTCAAAGTGGACCTTGGAGTCGTGGCAGGGAAGGGGTAGAGCATACTCCCCACTAACAGATCGCCCTGTCGGCTGGGGCTGTAGAATACGCCGACTGCACCTCTGCAGAGGAGTAAGACCCCCCCCTAATGAGGCCACCTGTTGGCCGTGGGTGGTGACCCGTAAGGCGCTAGGACGGATCCCTGGTGGTTGAGCAGTCATTGATCCGGTGACAGAGTGGTCATTGGCTTGTAACACACCACTTTGGCCCTTACTTGGTCTGACGGGCGGTCGGATTGGACCCGATCCGATCAATCGGCTGGTCATGTCAAGCCCTAGCACCTATATATTTTATCCCGACCGTACTTTTAAATCTGCACTTGCAGCAAGCTCCCAACCCTTATCTGTTAGTTGCTAGAAGGCGGTGGCTGAGGGTCAATTGTGTTGAGAATATGAATTTGACCAGTGCTGAGAACTTAAAATTGGCAACGGCTCGGAAGCCTACACTCAACTTGAGTATACTGGTCGCGTATCCCCGTCTCAGCTAAGGCGAATGGGTTACCCCCTTGGTTCATTCCCAACACAAGTTGGACTCCGTGGTGGGTGGTGGAGCGCAGAGCCAGTGAAAAATAACCAGCATATATGGCGTCTTCAAACAAAAAATCTAAACGAAACCTCTCGGAATCAGACTTAAAGAATGTGGCAGCAGACTTCCCCAGATTGATTTTTATTGAATCACTGGAGGAGGTATGCCTTGCCAAATTCTCGCCTTTCCTCATAGAAAAAGTAATATCTACAAGAGCTAGTCCGAAAACTATTAATAAAACAAGGAATGGTAACTTGCTTATCGAGGTAGACAACTGGAGACAGGAAGAAAATATATTAAAAATAAAAACGTTTAATACGACCAAATACAGAGCGTACCCGCATGAGAAACTCAACACTTCCAAAGGAGTTATCAGGAGTAGAGAGTTGGTATTGGCTACAGAAGACGAGATAGCATCAGCCCAGGGAAAACAGAGAATCTCAATCAGAAAAGGTGAACAACGAATCCAGACCAACACTTACATCCTAACATTTAATAAGTCCCGAACTCCAAAAGAGGTGAAGATCGGCTATTGTCTTGAGAGAGTTGAGCTGTATGTCATAGCTCCCCTGAGGTGCTTCAAATGTCAAAAATATGGACACAACAGGGAAGTCTGTAGAGGACAACAGACATGTGCCAAATACGGTCAAAAGGACCCGGACCATGTAGAGGAAGATTGCTTGAAGAAATTCGATGTGCAAACTGCCAACAAGATCATCCGGCTTACGCAAGAACTTGCGCTATTTACCAAAAAGAAAAAGAAATAATTGAGGTTAAACACAAGGGGAATGTTTCCTTCCTAGAAGGTAGGAGAATTGTAGGGAACTATATGGGAGAATGCAACTACGCCTCCGTTGCACGGAGGGCGGATAGAACCAATGACGACTACAAATATAGAACACTGGTGGAGAAATTGATCTAGTTGGAATCCAATGATTGGCCAAAACTCGGTCGAATTTTACCAAGCACCAGCTCAGCAACAAGTTGCGAATGGAGAGAGATCCAATGTTGTAGTCCAAACAAAAACACACATAGGATCTATCACTCCAACACGAACTACTCCTAAAAGTGCAAAATCTCCATCAAAACAGCCGTTACATAAATCACCAATCCGTCCACCAAAAAGCATTAAAGATAGACTAAAAAAACCTGTCTCCCATAAGACCTCAACAACTGAGACAAAAATCACAACTCCACATTAGCTAAACAGCGAAAATACAGATGAATACCAAAGTGAATAAGGAAAGACCAGGAAGTCCATTCAAAATACCCTCAACAACAAAGTCGCCTCTAACAACCAAACCATCCAATGCTCAACAACCAACAAAACCCCTACAAAGGACGTATAGTATAGAGAGTATGGATAGCGACACAGACCGCCAAGTTGCCAGCCTTAATCTGGAAGAAATAATAAAAAACTACAATACTTAAGACCACTTAACTATCGGCAAACTCATAAGTTCGATCAATTTTTTTAGATTTTTAACCCCTTAAATATCATATGTATCTATTTAAATGTGTGCTAACAAATGACTGATGTTATATTCTTATTGTTACATAGAAACTCTTGTAATAATTTAACTGAGCGCAAACAAATGAGGAAAAGTAAATAGAATGATTTATACTACCCGCATATCTATGCTAAACTGAATTGTTTGAATTAGAACTGTTTGACGAAATCGAATAACTTGAAATAGGAATGTTTTTGCCAATTAAACTGTACTAACATCTAAACTGCATGCTTATGCAAAACTGAATTGCTTGAAATGGAACTGTTTTTTAACAGTAAAACTGTACTTACGTTAAACTGAATTGCTATATATATAGAACTGATTTGACAAAAATAAAAATGGATTTAGCGTTAAATAACCTGCAAAGGTTAAAAATTAAATCGAACCAACCAACCAACCAACCACTAACAGAAGTAGTTTTGTGTCATATCTAGGAAATTCTTTTTGGGAAAATTTAAAGAATACAAAAAAGCAAAAACAAAATGATATAGAAAGTACGACCCTCTCTGACCCCATCAGTGATATAGATTTTGGATGGTAACAGGCTAGAGGGTGAAATCAGAACCGGGTGAATAGGGAGATGAATCAGAACACAATATTAAGGAGATTGACGATTCCTTTGAAACTATCAGGGACCATCAGAGTCATGCCTTATGTCGCTTTACGATTGGTTTAATTTGGTTGAGTTTTATGGAATACTAACCATTGTTGGTTATTTAATGCCAAATTCGGCATTATAAATATAGATATATATCAAATATATGACTTGTAAAACATATTTTGTCGATGATATTCTTAAATGAGCCTGACCTCTTTTTTGCACACAGTTAAATTGTTTCAAGTATTGCTATATAACAGTCACAATTTAACACCAGTCATTTGTTTGCACACAGTTTGTTCTATTTGAACCGTTGATAGGACCCTATCAGGTGCTACCATTCCTGGTCAGAGTGGACATGAGAGCAATGGCAATGAAGGGTTATTCCACATTCCTCAAATCTACAAGACTGAAGCCTCGCCATCAGATGGTTAAATATCATATCCAGGACACTCGTTGGGGGAGGTGTTGTATACCCACATACATATACAAATGTAAGCGGAAACATAATCAAACATAATTTACGAACTTCAATGAACGAACGAACCCACTTCTTTATAAAAATATGTATCTCTTACACTGTGGTGATAGATGAGTGGAGACAGGGACAGACTGCTATATTGACCCAACTTCTTTTCTTGACCATAGCAGCACTTCTTCCACATCTTGGCTGGGGTTACTCAACTGGGAGTCGTTGAGGGCCACAGCCTTCAGTCTGCAAGCTGACTCTCACTCTGGCCTTCCTGTGTCCGACTAACTCAACTGTCGCCGGCACCTGCCTATATTCTTTCATAACGCCCACTTACTTCCGCTTCTTCTTCCGCTCATTTGCACAGGTGTATCTCTGATTGACGGCTCGGTCAAAGGTCAATATACAATGGAAGGTCTTACCCCTCTTACCCCTCACACCAATTCTAACTGATAGGTGTTGATTGAAATCTCCTCAGATCTACTGGGCTCTTCTAAGTATCCAATTCAATTTTGATAGAATCGTTGTGTTTGTGGTTTTAATTCTTCCTCTAACCTCCAATTCCTTCATGCTATTTCCCAATTTTTGGAGACCGTTTCAAGGACTTCAACAACAATTAATATCATCGTCAGCTTCATGTTCCACAGTGTTTCAGCGCTCTACTAACGTTTATGTATTTGTTCGTCTTTTAGCTTTCTTTCATTTTCCTTCTATAATTCTCTGGAATGGCAAAATACACCCGATAACAATTTGTTTTTTCTTGTTAATTGACACTCGGTCAGAGAATTTTATGGGTCTCATTTTCAAGGACAGATTCTGGTTTGTGCATATACAATTTGTCAGTATTGTCAAACTTAAGTCTCTTGCACGATTCCCAGTGGATCACCTTTCTAACCCAATCACGTCTGCTTGTATTTCTTTTGTACCATTTTGCTGCATTCTCTAATTATGTGATGAACTGTTTGTTCTCTTAGACTACATAACCTACATTCGATATTTTCCCGCATATTTTATTATTTTGCTTTGACATAATTACGTCTTCTGGTTTTATTTGTGCGGCTCAAACTCGAGATTCAGTTTCTCTCTTTAGGTTTCCTCTGCGTAGCCATATTCTGGTTATATATCATGTGCAATTTCCTTAGTTTTTCTCTTGAAGTATCTCTATAGTGGTTTTTCTTCCTATTTTTGTTTTCTAGATTTTATTATTGTTATTATTCCTTGAGTTATTTCTATTGATATTTCTAATATGGCTTGCTGTAATCAATCTCTCTTTGATTTTTTGGTATATTCTTCCAGCCCGTGAATTGTATTCATGCAATCCTTAATGCTGATAGCCCAATCGGCTGGAGCTGTTGAATACACCGACTGCATCTCTGCCGCGAGGTAAGCCCCACCCCTAACGAATGTCCTGATGTGACATTAAACAATATGATGGTGAGGCTCCAGTAATACTAAAGCTTTAGGGAATGCGGAATACTCTTTCATCGCCATCATTCCCAGGTCCACTTTGGCCTGGGCACCTTTTTATTTCCAAGTCCCCCAGTCCTTTAGTGACTGTATCGAGTGTGCTAATTACAATTAGTATTACCGTCACTTTCAAGTTCCATAGTTTTTTCCCTTCTCTAGCAAAGTCTAGGTATTTATTTTTCTTTTCGCTTTCCTTCAGTTTTGTCCTGTGGTCAGCCGGAACAACAAAATCCACAATTCGATAGGTTCTCTTTTTTTTTTTATTTACTATCACTAGGTCTGTTCGTTTGGCCGAGATTAGATGATCTGTTTGTATCTTAAATCTCAGAAAATTTTGTGCGTCTCATTTTCTAGGACTGATTCTGTGTTGCGCATTTACTATTTGTTCGTATGGTCAAATCTAAATTTCTTGCACCCTCTGTCTAGTGTTATATTCTTTTTGCGCTAATTTACAGCATTCGCTTATTATCTGATTGATCGTTTCGTCTATACCATGGAGGTGCCCGTGGTGTAATGGTTATCGTCGTAGGAATTGGACACGACGACACGAGTTCAAATCCTCGACGAGACTGATTGCATTTCACATAGCACTAATACCCTTGGGAAAGGTATGAACCCAATAATTCTCCCCCCAGCTATGGGTAGATAGTAGGACAGACTGGGTTCTTCAGCCTTGGTGAGGCAACTAGTCTAAGAGAATGAAAACTCTGAATTCAAGCCTGTTAAACTCCGCTCAAAAATTGACCTTGTGTCATATCCTGCCCGAGCGGAGGAGTCGGTAAATATGGTTTCGTCTATATCACCACGTAATCTATATCTGCTTTTTTGTTGTGGTTGTCTATTTTTGTTTTGACATTGTTAGTCCTTATCGTGTCGCTTTGTGCTGCTATCAGAAGAGATTTACTTTTTCGCATGAGGTTTCCCTTTCTTTGCTTGTCCAAGTCTTCTCGTGTGAGATTTCGCTTATTCGTTTGCTTGAAGTGTGCATACAGTTGTTTTTTCTTCCAATTTTGTTTTCTGGTTATTTTTGTTCAGTTGATGCTTTTGTTGTTTGTATTGTTACTGGTCGCTATAATCGGTTTTCCCCCGCGCTTCTTTTTTGTAGTCTTCTAGTCGTTGCATCGGTGCATTGTTGCTATGTTGAATACTGGCAAGTCCTCTTCCTCCTTCTTTTCTTGACGCATATAGTCTGTGTACGTCATCTCTTGGATGTAAGGCCTTATGCATCGTTATAAGTTTTTTGTTACCTGGTCCATTTGTTGAAGTTCTTCTCTGTTTCACTTTAGGAATGGTCCTGAGAATCTTACGTGAGGGAGAACCCAGGTTTTTATACCTTTGATGAGATTCCTGCCATGTAGTTTGGTTACGAGTAGTTTTCTCGTTCTCCTGAGGTATTGTTTTTTAGCTTTTTCTTTGATCACCGGTTAGTTGATTGTGTTCGCTTCCAGTATTCTCAAGTATTTGTAGGTTTCATGTTCTTCGAGCGTTCTAATTTTTTTCTTGATTTTGTAGTTCTATTCCTTTCGTTATTTGTCGTTTCCCGCTTTTCATTATTAGCATAGCACATTTTTCTATAACCAAATTCCATCCCTATATCGTCACTGTATATCCTCAATGCCTGTATTAGGGGTCCCAATTCTTTTCCCTTTTTCACGAAGAGTTTGATACAAGGATCATTAAATAAGTTTCCAGAATTTTTAGTATGGGCACTTTTATTGATAATACACAAATAAAACTCTAGTCCCCTTCGAAGTTATCTCCTCCGGCTGCAATGCACTTGCTCCCTATCCAACAACTTCTGGAAGGCCCCGTAGAAGTCATCTTGTGTGAACGTGTCAATGACCTTCGCCACAGCCTCTTTCATCTCCTCAATTGTCTCTTAACGACATACGTTTCTGTGGCATTTTATCCAAGTTTAAAACAGAATTTTCTTGCATATCGTTCTTCCTCACGTCCAGATTGCATTTTTGAAATTCACGAGCTGTGACAATCAGGCTTCAGTAGGGTGTATTCCAATTGCTGTTGTAGCTGTTCATTTGAAGCTGAAATCATAAAAATTGGTCAGTCATCTTATAAGATGTATAGCAATAAGATACTGAATTTTGAAGAGTCGACGACAATTTTAAATGCCTGTACAAAAAAGTCTGGAAACTTATCGAATGCACCACGTAGATTTCTCCAATTTAAAGCAATATTCTTTTATTAAAGGGGATCCAACTTTCCCGAATGGTAGTTAATAAATCTTCTTTTATGAATGGAGTCTTTGTATCGACAAAAACATTTCCAACGCAAATTATCAATTGGATTTATATCCATACTGTTATTACGTAAGAAGGTACAAATAAAAGATTGTAACACTACTGTTCTCAAATAGACGCTTGCATTACCACGATTCTCTTTATTCCCTTGATAGCACTACGGTACTACATAGACATTTGTACCACCACGGTTCTAACGGGTTTATGAATGTAGCACTACGCCTTAAGTGTCACTCGGACTCCCGTTGCAACCTCACCGTGAGAAAAAGTAAAGAAGTGACGAACACATCAAAACACTGTTCTGGTTCGCTAACATAAAAGTTTATTCGTTAGTACAACTTTTAGTAGTCGTCGAGAAGAAAGAAACAAAGTATGAACTGATTTGGTTTGGTTTCTTTGTTTAATGGCATATCAACCTTTGTAGGTTATTTAATGCCAATGCTATTCTCCTAGAAGAACAGTAGTGGTACTATTTAACCCATAGCTGGAGGGAGAATAAGGGGGTTCATACCTTTCCCAAGGGTATTTGCCCGAAAGTGAACGTAATAGCGCGACTGGAGTACGAACTTGCGTATAACGATTCCGCAGTCCATCGCTTTAACCATTGCACCACGAAGACACCCCAGTATGAACTGAGTCGATCTCCTTAGCCAGACAGAGTGAAATAAAACGTCGTGTGAAGAGAGCAGACACAGACCTTGAATTAACTTTCTCGGTTTTTGCTGTGGTTCTAATACATTCTTGCTTGTTTTTTTCGTCTTTAGAGGTTCGCAGTGGGTGTGTGACCTCTTCGCATGCCCCATAGAAGTCCTCTTGTGTGAGCGTGTCAATGACCTTCGTCACAGCCTCTTTCATCTCCTCAATTGTCTCTTAACGACAGCCTCTGAGCTTAGGGAATGTCACAGGGAGCAAGGTCTGGACTATAGGGAGGGTGAGGAACTGTGCTGATGCCCATCTTGGTCAAATAGTCTGTGACAAGGATGGAATTGTGGACTGGTGCATTGTTCTGGTGAAAATGCCACTGACCCGATTCGAAGAGTGCTGGCCTCTTCCGATGGAATCTCTTCCTGAACTACCTTAAAATCTCAACCGTTTAGCCAATCAACTGTGGTGTATTGACTTCCTTACTCCTCCCACACCTCTCATCATCCCTCACAGACTCCCTGCCTTCCTTGAATCACTTATATCACTCAAAAACTGATGCTCGATTCATGCAAGATACTCCAAAAGCAGTATGAAACATTCCATTCGTTTCTGTGGCATTTTTTCCAAGTTTAAATAAAAATTTTATTGCATATCGTTCTTCTAAAGTATCCTCACGTCCAGATTGCATTTTTGAAAGTCACCAGTTGTGACAATCAGGCTTCAGTAGGGTGTATTCCAATTGCTGCTGTAACTATTCCTTTGAAGCTGAAATCATAAAACTTGGTCAGTTATCTCATAAGATGTATAGCAATAAGATACAGAATTTTCAAGAGTCTACGATAATTTTAAATGGCTGTACAAAAAAGTCTGGAAACATATTGAATTCACCTCGTATCATTCATTTTCATTAGGTAGTTGTTTTTTTTCTTGCGATTTTTGAAGTTTGCATCCGCCTGTGCATTTCCTAAGTGTGTGACTCAGTGGCATAATCACTATCACAAGTAGTAATAGTGATAGCGTATCGCCCTGGAAGATCCCTCTCTGGATTCTCACGTGGATTAGCTCTACCTCCTGCTGTCAGTTTGACTCTTCAGTTTTCCATGGTATTTTTGATAAACTTTATGACTTCGGATATTTTGTTAATTTTGAGACTGTCTATTATCCAGCTTTTTGGGACCATATCATATACCTTTTTGTAGTCAATCCATGGCATAGCTAAATTTTTCTGCCTTGTTTTGCTGTCCTTGAGGAATGTATTGATCAATGTATAGTAGATGTCCTGTACACCCAGTCCATTATCATTATCATTATTATTTCACTTCTTACAAGTTTTTCACACCGGCATCAGCTGGTAGTCTTTTACTGGAGTCTGAATGACAGCAAATCTCCTCAGGTCTCCAGGACTCTTCTCAGTATTCTAACCAATCTCATCAATCTTGTGATCTGAATGGTCTTAATTTTTCCTCTGATTTCAAATTCTTCTGGTCCTCTTTCCTAGCCTTCGCAGACTGTTCCAAGTGCACCAACTACAATTGGTATCACAGTCACCATTATGTTCCACTTGTTTTATTTCTCAGCTTAGGTCCAAGTATTTGTCCATCTTTTCGATTATTATTTTTGCTTATTAGAGTTTTTCACATTAGTGTTAGCTGATGGTTTTTCACTGGAGTTTGAGTTTCAGCAAATCTCCTCAAGTCTCCTGGACTCTTCTCAGTATTCTGGCTGTTATTATTATTATTATTATTATTATTATTATTATTATTATTAGTTCCCTCTCAGCAAGGTTTTCACAACAGTTTTAACTTGTTGTCTTTCACTGGAGTCTGAGTGACAGCAAGTCTCCTTAGGTCTCCAGGACTCTTCTTGATATTCTGACCGATCTTAGCGATGCTGTAGCTTGGATGGTTTAGATTCCTCTTCTGATCTCCAATTCTCCTCGTTTCCTTTCCCAACTCCTGCGGACCATTCCAAGTGCACCAACTACAATTTATATCACCATCACCCTCATGTTCCACTTTTTAAAAATTTCTCAGCTAAGGTCCAAGTATTCGTCCATATTTTCGATTATTATTATTATTTCCCTCTCTGCAAGTTTTTCACAACAGTTTTAACTCGCTGTCTTTCATTGGAGTCTAAGTAACAGCAAATCTCCTTAGGTCTCCAGGATATTCTGACCAATCTTAGCGATGCTGTAGCTTGGACGGTTTAGATTCCTCTTCTGATCTCCAGTTCTCCTCGTCTCCTTTCTCAGCTCCTGCGGACCATTCCAAGTGCACCGGCTACAATTGGCACCACCGTCACCCTCATGTCCAGCTTTGTCAGCTCGAATGCAAATTTCTTCTTCTTCTTCTTCTTCTTCTTCTTCTTCTTCTATTATTATTATTATTATTATTATTATTATTATTATTATTATTGCCCCAGTTTCTTGCAATTTATCATATTTGAGAGAATTGTCAATTCAAGATAAGAAAACTAATTTACTTTCACGTATTCTCGGTTGATTTAACAATATACGCGAAATTAACGAAGAAGTCTGGTCAATTTAACCGCGATGATAAAAAGTATTGAATATAAGCCAGTTCAATTAGGAAATGAGACATACGTACGCCGAATCTCACGTTCGGTAATTAATTCTATCAGAAGACAAATCAGTATAAACATTTCCATTAACTATTTTTATAATGAATTGTTTAATGTTCAAGAAATTAATTCCCTGGGTAAATAATCGATGTCAATAATTAGAAATAGTTCTTCTGTACTTTATTGACGGCCAAAATGTTTGATAAAACGCTAGAACACAAGTAAAGGTTTTCATGTACAAATGTGTTTATGCTTTATGAAAAAATTAGATGCTAACATCAAGAAGGTGGTGGTGGTGGTGGGGGGTCGTTAACAAAATAAATAAATAAATAAGTTAAAAACAAAATAAAAAATAATCAGCTGAAGCCATGAAACAAAACAAAACAAAGCAAAAATAATAATCAGAAGCCACGAAGCTATATTCCTACGGAATTAAAATCTTTTAAATTAAAAAAAAATAAAAATGAAAATATATTTTCTGCCATGAGAAGATAATTATTCACATTTAATTAAAATAATTATTCACATTTAATTAAAAGATCGATAATTAGACTATGAGGTAGTTCTTCAAAATGTAGATATTGCATATAATTATTTCTTACTTGTGAGTAAATAACAATCAATATCAAGGTGTTCTAACAACACGGATTCTTATGAATCTCTCTCACCATCAGTCCCTATAGGGTATTGTTCCTGTCTAATCCTTCAGATGGCATCCAGTGACCGCGCAGAGTTGATGAATGTAAGATTTTGCTGAACGTTTAACACTGGTGTGTCCATGCGTAGGAGTCCATAGGAGAGCGCCACTTATGAGTTCTTTATTATTTCCCCAGCAGTACACATCTCGTCTTACGGGGATGGTTTGTGAGATGGGAAGTAAATGGCCGTACAACTGCTTTTTTGCAGAATCAAACTACCAGGATTTATTAAAAATAAAGGCATGCAGCATCCATTTCACTTTTTCTTCAAGCGTTTCGGTAGAATCCAAGTGGTCCGACCATACAGTCGTAAAGCTTGGAAGAATTCTCGTTATATTTCATCACGCGTGTTCTACTGGGATAGAAGCTCTGACCCCTGTGTTCGAAAACTCAGCTACAGAACCAAATTCAGACTTACTTAGACGCAAGAACATTTTCAACATCCTGACATTTGATCTCTCTGATAAAATAAAACGGTAAATCTTCCACATGTCAGCACTATTGTATGGTTGCACTTTTTGGGCTTTAAAGAAAATGAAAACCAACATGAGGAAACTAGTGAAAGGTCATTAGTGAATAATAATCAAACCATGTATTTTGCTAAACAGAGACACCATTTTTTTTTTTACTTATGAATATTTTAATCATTTTTTTTAAATATGTATTTGGTAGGGTCAAACATTTTTTTCGTATTTCAAATTCTTTCATGTTTTATGTTTCAGCATCTGCTTACAAGGCTGAGATTATGGAGGTGTCTATTGATGGTGCTTTTTGAGAGACCAAGCTCGGTTCAAGTGCTTGTGCTTGGCTGTGTGTTCAATCATTTTAAGCAAGGAATCATCTTCTTCCTAATCAGAATATCTCTCTGACTTTGGTTTGTCTTTGAGGCTGGTATCATCTTCCTTAAAACCTCTCAACCAGTTTTTTTATTACACGTTTATTGACTGTTCCCGGGTATTCCATAAAATCTATTTATTTTGCCGTTATCCTTGCATCCCATCCTTCTTTCTGCAAGTAACGTAAAATGATTCTAATGGCAATGTTTCTATCACCCAGTATCAAAGCTGTAAAAAAACCCCAAAAAACCCAGAACCAAAAACCAAAAAACAATGTTTATTTGTGCTGTATCGTGGCATGGAAAAGATATACAGTGAAATAGACTTAATTATTTATTAACTTAAGTGATACAGTCCGACTTGTATCATAAATCTCGCGCTGTAGGTGTTACGTCCGAAGTTGATCTACTACTGACTGACGTCCTTTCAGAGCTGTCTCTCTGCTGTCTTTCTACTTCTGTCTTCCCGTGCTCCAGAAACACGGCGTCTTTATACTTCCGCGATACCGGAAGTCATGTGGTACAAGCACTCTACAACAATTTGTTATATATGAGAATAAAGAATGAATAATTCGGCCACAACTGGACAACATCAAACTAATGATATAAAATTGTCAAAAATCATCTGTTAAAATCTGAAAAAACTGTTGACTCAATTTAGTAATAGCTCGAACATTTATTCATGAACTAAACCGAACCTTTGGATTGCATTGTGTAGGGATAATCTTTGGTGTATACATAATGAAACCATAGCAACAAGTGGCGAAATTAGCTTGGATTCTCTTAAAAATGACATACCCTGTAACCTGGTTTGGTCGTGGGGCGTTACTTTGTAATGTGTCTTGGGCAAAATAAGCCTGGCAGATTCTATCCATCTCCAATACCCTCCCACAAACTACCAGCTCTGCTAGCCTATCGAACCCTGGCAAAAGCCCCAAAATATATGGTTCAAAAGTTTGGTTTAGTTTGGTTGTGTTTTATGCTATGTCAACTCTTGTGGGTTTATTTGATGCCAAATCCTGCTCACACACACACACACACACACTCATATATATATATCATCATCATGTCGTGCTGGTAGCACGGATATCCCTGACCCTCTCTCGCCACTTTTCCCTATCGTTCATCGCCTCAGGCAGGTCTTCAGGACAACATCCTGTATCCTCATATAGTTGCTGAATGTGTGTTCGTGCTGGTCGTCCTGCTTTTGCACGGCCATGTGTCGGGGTCCATAAGAGTACATCACTTATGAGTTCGTCCCTGCTTCTCCAGCAGTGTCCTGCATGTCTGGTTCGTCTAACTTGAATAGTTTTCGTGATAGGAGGCAGGTGGCCGTACAGTTGGTGTCTTGTGGGGTGTTGCCGCCAGGACTTGTTCAAGATTGCTCGCAGCATTCTTGTGTAATTGTCGTCTAGCTTCTTCTCCAGTATATATATATTATTTCAAGAAAAAAACAATATTCGGTCACATTAGGATTTTTTTCTTTCACATTAAGATAATAAATTTATTTTCATCCTGTTAAGAGCATTGATATGAATCAAAGACTCAAAAATAATTTTTAACTGGACTTCCTCAGATCCAATAGGAAAATAAAATGAATTACAACCAGATTGGAAGGATAGTCAAATGAAGGAAAGAGAAGGAGGGATAGTCAAAGGAAGGAAAGAGAGGGAGAAACGAAATCCATTTCAGCTATGTATAGCCTTAATCCATGTAAGGCTAGTTCCGGTCCCTTCTCGTTTCAGATTAAGACAACTACAAAACCAATAAAATTAACACTTTAGTCATTACAGTAATACATATCCACATTTCAAACATTTCTAACAAAAATTACAAATTTTAATTCTAGTATGTCATCATTTTTTCTTTGAAAGGTACTAAAACCTCTGCTGTTAATGATACCAAAACCCTCCAAATTGGTCCCTTCTCTGGATTTACTGGATTGAAGAATACCTCTCTCTCTCTCTCTCTCTCTCTCTCTCTCTCTCTCACACACACACACACACACACATATATATATATATATAATTTGTAAGCGAATAGTTTATTGGTAATATCATTTTAAAACTAGACTGAGCACATTTGCTTGCACACAGTTAAATGGTTCCAATTATTGTTATCTGACACGATTCCAAATTAATAATTTGTTTGCACATACTTAAATAGTTTCAAACGTGGCTTTTTCTCATGAGTATTTCAACTTATCAAATATATTTACCTATTTGACTTCATATCATATTTACCCAACCCCACCGCTCGGGCAGGATATGACACAAGGTCAATTTTTTAAGCGGAGTTTAACAGGTTTGAATTCACAGTTTTCCTTCTCCTAGACTAGTTGCCTCACCAACGTTGAAGAACCCAGTCTGCCCTACTATTTACCCATAGCTGGAGGGAGAATTATTGGATTCATACCTTTCCTAAGGGTATTAGTGCTATGTGAAATGCAATCAGTCTCGTCCAGGATTTGAACTCGTGTCGCCGTGTCCATTTCCTACGGCGATAACCATTACACCACGGGCACTTCATATCAATCACTTGTTTTCACACAGATAGTTTCAAGTATAGTAAATGATAGAACAGTTCCATTTGACTCATAGATGGGACACAAATAGGTATAACCAGTCTGGGTCAGAGTCGACCTTGGGAAAATGGAAACAAAGGATATCCCTCATTTCCCCAAACTCCAAAACTGGAGCTTCACCATCAGATGCTGGTTGATGTCATATCCAGGATGTTTGTTGGTGGGGTGCAGTCGGCGAATTCTCCTACTCCAGCCAACAGCACAAACTGTCGAAAAGATAATGCAGATCAAAAATACAAAAATAACGAATTAAATAAGTTTGCTTACTTGAGTGGGTAGAGTGTTTGCCAATGGTCCTGGAGACCTGGGTTCAATCCCTGGTCGCGTCATATCAAAGACTTTAAAAATGGTACTTGATACCTCCTTGCTTAACACTCAGCAATATAAAGTACGTATCGAAGGTAAAGTAGAGCAATCCAGGGAAAAGAGTAGCGCCCACCCCTACAACTCGGTGTAGTAGCTATTGAAAAGGGAGCCTTCTGGTCGCCCTCGACTACGGTCGCCAACTTTGCTTTACTTTACTTGAAATAATACGCCAAAAAGAAAACCCAAATGATGAGAAAGTACCCATTCAATACAACCCTTCCACCGAAACCCCCCCACAAACTCTAAAACAAAACATGAACCCCCCAAAAAAGCCAAAAGCAAAATCACTCCATAAAATCTTTTACAGAGCTGAATAACTTTTGAAGTTAACATATTGCGTGTCTCAGTATACATAGTTCTTTTAAATACCCTGTCCGGTGGCAAAAGCAGCTTGGTCGCGCCAGGAGTGGCAGTACCGCCATGAGCTACCGAAACTGTGTTATCACCCTGTTTGGCGGCTGATGAGGGCAGGATATCGAACGGGATTTCACACGTTGTCTGATGAAAATATAGGGTGTTTGAATATACATAGTTACATAGGTTGTCTCAATATACATGGTTATATAGGGTGTTTCAATATACATGGTTATATAGGGTGTCTCAATATACATGGTTATATAGGGTGTTTCAATATACATGGTTATATAGGATGTTTTGAATTTACATGGTTATATAGGGTGCCTCAATATACATGATTATAGAGGGTGTTTCAATATACATGATTATATAGGGTGTTTCAATATACATGGTTATATAGGGTGTTTCTATATACATGGTTATATAGGGGGTTTTGAATTTACATGGTTATATAAGGTGTCTCAATATACATGGTTATATAGGGTGTCCCAATATACATGGTTATATAGGGCGTCTCAATATACATGGTTATATAGGATGTTTCAATATACATGGTTATATAAGATGTTTTGAATTTACATAGTTATATAGGGCGTCTCCATATACATAGTTTTATAGGGTGTCTCTATATTCATTGTTATATATGATGTTTCAATATACATGGTTATATAGGGTGTTTTGAATTTACATGGTTATATTGGGTGTCTCAATATACATGGTTATATAGGGTGTCTTATTTTCGTGGTTATATATGTTATTTCAATATACATGGTTATATAGGGTGTTTTGAATTTACATGGTTATATAGGGTGTCTCAATATACATGGTTATATAGGGTGTCTCAATATACATGGTTATATAGGATGTTTCTATATACATATTTATATAGGGTGTTTTGAATACACATTGGACCCATTTGACAGCTAATAACTCAACTAATAATAATTTTGTGTTCTTTTTTGTTTCAGATTTGAAAATAGTATACACTAACAACTAATAATCCTCGGTCATTATGTTTTGGAAAAAGAGAGGGAAAATATTTTGCATCACTACTTATTTGGTGACAAAATCATTCAAAACTGTCTCAAAATAGATGCATCCTATTAATATGATAATGGATCATTACTGAGAAAAAAACTCAATAAATATAGCATGTCCTGAAATCTGATATAAATTATAATAAAAAAAAACATCGATTTGATGTTTCTAGCTCAAAGGATGCATTTTTTGCTGGACGTGTTCCAAATGACTGCCATTACGCTTGTTTCGGTTATAAATCATTATCATGGGTTGCATCTATTTTGAGACACCCTTTATAAGGCTGAGTCAAATGTTTTATAATATCTTGGTAATGTGAGGTGCAATTCAGCATCTCCCGATACTTTTACTGAGGATGTGAAGGTGGTGAACTACACTGGACAGTAAGGCTCACCTCAGATCGTATCCTTGGTCTCCTTTGACCTGGAGTGGTAACACCTGATAAGGTCCTATCTATGGGTCAAATAGAACTATTTGACATTAAACTGAGTGCAAACAAATGACTTATGCTAAATTGAATTGCTTGAAATAGAACTCTTTGATCATTTAACTCTGCATAAACAAATGATGGATGCTTAATTGAATTGTTAGTGGTACATAGCAATACTTGAAAGTCTCTAACTTTGTTGACTTATGTTTAAAAATCACATATATATACATATATATATATGTATAAACCGGATTTGTCATTAAATGACCAACAATGGCTGATGTGCCATAAAAGCAAATCAAGCAAAACAATCTATATCCAGCAGTTTTGCATAACTTGACTTTGAAGGAGCTACCAGTTACACATACTAAATAAGTTACTGATTATTTATTACCCCTTGCAAAAATCATGTCAGTTGGGGCTGTAGAATACGCTGACTGCAACTCTACAGAAGGATAAGATCCCCTCCCTCATAATGATACTGGATATGACACTAAACTATCTGATCGTAAAGCTCTAGTCCACGAGCGGAGGAAAAACCGATACGAGACACTACGTGTCGATTGCGTGGAAAAGGGTTGGATATGCCATGTGATTCCTATTGAGGTTAGTTGGTTGTGGTTTTCTTGGACACTCAGTCATTTCGTTTCTTTTAAGAATTGGACTCACTGGCCGCAGTTTGAAAGTTGCCTCATATCGTCTTCAGACCACGGTGCAATATGCATCAAGCTGGATTTGGTTGTGAGCGAAAAGTCTTCCACTATTCACGTGTGATTAGTGTAATATTACGGACGGGAGCTGTCATTAAATTGCGGCGGTCTCAAGGTTAAAGAATATCAGCTGTCATCAGTCATTGGGTACAAAGGTCTGACGATCAAAAATATCACGAACCTCGCTCGTGCTGGCTGAGTGACCTGTAGAGTTCAAGTGTGATTTTAATATAATCACGCGTGAACTTTCACGTGTTGCACAACTGTTCCACTGGTGAGCATCGGACCTTCGGGAACCTTCGAATTGATCCATCAAATCGCTATATAAGAAAATCAAGTAGCGAGATTTTGGCAGTTCAAGACTGGTTTTCAAACAGGTTTCAACAGAGGTGCACGCCGCCCGACCCATATCATAACCCAGCCTGTCATAGCAATCCGACTGATATGATAAGTATCAACAGGCCGACGATAACAACGCCGCCCTCATCGCCAAGAACATGAAGGTGATCCTTTCCTACGTACGCTAGCTGAAGTGCACGGAGGGAAAGAGTGATACAGAAAGATGACGTTTAATAGCGACAAAAAAAAGAGAAGGCGAGGAAGAACGCTATTGAACGAACTTTTTAACTACAGTCCGCTGTAATCCCCAAGAATAAAAGCGACTACTATTTTCTTCGTTGAGATTCAAGTTTTAAGAGTTTCTTTTCAGCGAATTCATTTCTTTTTGTCAGACACAACGTTTTAATTTTTCGGTCCAATGCTACAATTACGTAACATCAAGAAACGTTTCCTGCAAGCGTGTAATGACATCAACGGCTGAAAGTAAATGCATTTTAAGAATCACAAATTTTGAGCTTGCTTGGACGAGAATAAAAGCATGGGAAAGGTTCAGGGCGATTGATTTTTTCTGGCGTTTGAGATCAGTGAGCCAGCGCGATACGGAGTTGGATTAAGAAGTAATCTAGGAGGTGATAAGAGAGGAACTCGGAGGACGTACTGCTACAGCGTTGGGAAAAGGAATTACCTACTAGGAGGCAGCTTTGACAGTGAATACTTGGATCAGTTTCACATTTCAAAACACACACACACACACACTTACTTTCGATAATCTATTACACACTGTCTTATTTCTAACTCTTGAACAGTTTTGCTCAATAGACTGAAACCATCCAACGAGAGCCGTGGTTTTGGATTGATCTCGAGTTCAATAGCGGTCAAGCATACTGATTGAAACTACGGTGTTTTTCTACGTGTTTAACGGTTCAGGACTTACTTTGAGTGCTACACTACTTGTCAGCAATAGACCTCACCAATGTAAGATATTCATTAAACAAACAAGATTAAATTGTTTGAATGAACGACATGATGTTTTTAAGCCACGCAGAGAAAATATTATTGAATAACACAATATTGAGAAAAAATGAAATTTATTGACTCAAATATTTAAATTAATACTTAGTTACCCTTCCTCAAGCTTTCACAACAGTCTTAATTCTTTCAGACATACGAGGAGCACACAATAAGTTTCCAGACCTTTTTCGTATGGGCACTTTTATTGATAGTAAGTACATGAAACACTGGTCCCCTTCTAAGTAATCTCCCCCGGCTACAATACACTTGTTGTACCGTTACAACAACTTCTGGAAGGCCCCATGGAAGTCCTCTTGTGTGAGCGTGTCAATGACCTTCGTCACAGCCTCTTTCATCTCCTCAATTGTCTCTTAACGACAGCCTCTGAGCTTAGGGAATAACCAAAAGTCACAGGGAGCAAGGTCTGGACTATAGGGAGGGTGAGAAACTATCTTGATGCCCATCTTTGTCAAATAGTCTGTGACAAGGATGGAGTTGTAGACTGGTGCATTGTTCTGATGGAAATTCCACTGACCCGATTTGAAGAGTGCTTGCCTCTTCCCAAGGAATCTCTTCCTGAATTCCCTTAAAAACTCAACATAGTAAACCTAACCCTAACCCTAACCGTTTGGCCAATCAGCTGTGGTGTATTGACTTCCTTACTCCTACCACACCTCTCATCATCCCTCACAGACTTCCTGCCTTCCTTGAATCTCTTATGCCACTCAAAAACTGATCCTCCATTCATGCAAGATTCACCAAAAGTAGTCTGAAGCATTCCATATGTTTCTGTGGCATTTTTTCCAAGTTTAAAACAGAATTTTATTGCATATTGTTCTTCTAAAGTGTCGGATTGCATTTTTGAAATTCAGTAGCTGTGACAATCAGGCTTCAGTAGGGTGTATTCCAATTGCTGCTGTAGCTGTTCATTTGAAGCTGAAATCATAAAAATTGGTCAGTCATCTCATAAGATATATAGAAATAAGATACTGAATTTTGAAGAGTCGACGACAATTTTAAATAACTGTAAAAAAAAGTCTGGAAACTTATCGAATGCACCACGTAGGTTTCTCTAATTTAAAGCAATATTCTTTATCAAAGGGGATCCAACTTTCCCGAATGGTAGTTAATAAATCGTCTTTTATGAATGGAGTCTTTGTATCGACAAAAACATTTCTAACACAAATTTTCAATTGGATTTATATCCATACTGTTGTAAGGTAACAAGGTACAAATAAAAGATTGTAACACTACAGTTCTCAAATAGACGCTTGCATTACCACGATTCTCTTTATTCCCTTGATAGCACTACGGTACTACATAGACATTTGTACCACCACGGTTCTAACGGGTTTATGAATGTAGCACTACGCCTTAAGTGTCACTCGGACTCCCGTTGCAACCTCACCGTGAGAAAAAGTAAAGAAGTGACGAACACATCAAAACACTGTTCTGGTTCGCTAATACAAAAGTTTATTCGCTACTACAACCTTTAGTAGTCGTCGAGAAGAAAGAAACAAAGTATGTACTGAGTCGATCTCTTTAGCTAGACAGAATGAAATAAAACGTCGTGAGAAGAGAGTTGACACAGACCTTGAATTATCTTTCTCGGTTTTTGCTGTGGTTCTAACACGTGCTTGCTCGTTTTTTCCGTCTTTAGAGGTTCGCGGTGGGTGTGAGACATCTTCGCAAGAGCTCACCCAAAATGAGTGCCGTAATTTTCGGCCGTCTTCACATCGTCGTGGTCAACTGCAGTCTTTACATTGTCGCGTCTCGTCGCCAATTAACTCTTTTACAGTTTTCTTTCCCGCGTTTCCCTTAACGGCTTCTTCGTTTGAAGAACCAATCAGAACTCGTCGCTGATTTGTTGCTGATACATTTCTATTTTTAAGCCAGGCGTCCGCTGCTAATTCACCTCGACTTTCCGATTCATTTCTCTCTTATATCCTTTTTCTGTCTGTCTGTCTGTCTGCTTTCATTTAAAATTCCTTTCTTTCCCCCTGTTCCGTGGTTGACTTTTTAAACAATCAACTGGAGTCCCTAATTATTTTACATCGACCATGTCATTCATTATATATGCCTTTCCTGAAGAAAAACTTTAACTTCCTTTGCTCTGTGACAAGATGCACTATCGCCTGAAAAATTATTTCATCATCACCAAACCAATTTTCTAACGATGAAATGTACACATTTTCCTGGATTTCAGTTTACACGTGCACACTGGTTGTAGTTGATTGCCATCTCCATAGACCCTTCAAATGACATGCAACCCCATATCATGAGTGATTTGAGAAATTTATTTGTTTTCTTTAGGCATCATCTTTATATATTTCGTTCGAACTGCAGCAGAAAAAGTTCCTGAATCATTGTCTTGGCCAATGCAGATTCTTGATTTATCACTGAATGCCACTTTCATCCAATTGTCCACACAGCATGATTGTTTCTCTTTTGCCGACTTTAACCAAATTTTTGAGTAAGTGCTTTTTTTTTTCTTTGGCTTTTCTGTATGTAAATCTCATTTCATTCAGCCGATTTCTCACAGTTCTCTTACAAATTTCTCTTTCGACCCATTTCTTTTTTTATTTGTTTTGTTGTAGATTTTCTATATTCAATATATATTGCTTTGAGTTTTGCTGTATTTCGTGGTCTACCAGTGTGTTTTCCTTTGGTTAAACACCCCATTTCTTTTACATCTGCACTAAATTTTAGATTCTGCAAACTGTGAACAACCAAAGTCTTTCGTCAAAGTACACTGAGTATTGTCTTGTTGAATTAGCTTTCCGATCTTTTCCGTTGTTTGAATTGATTGTTATTTAGCCGGAGCCATGTTTTCTTTCAATTAAGTATGGTCAACCACTGGCTGTCTTTTAGCTGTTGACCGATTTGCAAATCAAAGCTTCTGCGGGTGTTCGTTTTCAGAATGCACATTGCAAGATCATCTCATCCTTTTTTCCTTAATACTGGGTCATTCAATGATATTTTACTCTTTATGACTTGGAAAATATGCCATTGGTTTTGTTTCGGTTTTGTTAGGTTTGGTTTAATGGTATATCAACCATTGTAGTTTATTTAATGACAAGTCCATTTTTATACATATAAAGTAAATAAAGTTAGCGACAGTAGACGAGGGCAACCAGAAGGCTCCCTTTTCCATAGCTACTACACAGAGGCGTAGGGGAGGGCGCTACTCAATTGTCTGGATTGGTCCTCTTTACTCTTGATCTGTACCTTATAATGCTGAGTGTTGAATAAGGCGGCGTCAAGTACCATTTTTTAGTCTTTGGTATGACTCGATCTAGGAATGAACCCCGGTCTCCCGGACCATTAAGCGAACACTCTAACCATTATACCGATAGCCTGGTTATAAACAGTTCTATTTCAAGCAAATCAGTTTAGCATAAGTACACAGTTTACTTCTATTTGACCTATAGATAGGACCCTATCAGGTGTTACCACTCCAGACCGGAGTTGACCTGATATCGATGGCAATAACGGGGTACTCTGCATTCTCCAAAGCTCTAGCATTACAGGAACCTTACCATCAGATTGTTTAGTGTCATATCCAGGACACTTGTTGGGGGAGCCTTACATCTCTGCAGTTATGCAGCCGGTGTATTCTACAGCCCCAGCCCACTCGGGCAACCATTAATTGAGATGATATAATCTAGTTTGTTTAATGAATATTTTAAGAAGCCAGAACATTCAGCTATTCAATAAAAATGTTTTGCGTTTTATTTATTTTTAGTTTATTTACAGCTAAATAAAATACCACAGTGAAATCCTTTAGGTGTTCTAATTCTATAAATCTTGCTTGTGTTGTATTTTGGCCTTCGACCCGGCCAAAAATGCCATTCCAAGGTGATGCACCGGAAGGAGGTGACACATTCTAATGGCAGTTATGAGAGGAAATCGCGTGGGCGGAAATTGGCTGATGAAATGGGACGAGGTAAAAAATTCCCATGGTACACTCATAGACTGAGGCACCGCAGAGAGTGACCTGTGAACTGCATGACAGTTATTTCCGCTTGATGACGATCAAACATGCGATTCCAAAGATCGAGTAGGCGACTGAGTGGTCGTTGAACTATTATATAACTCAGTCAAGACAGAAGTCAGACAGTTAGAGATCGGACGGAGTTATAGAACGAGAAAGATACAACGCTGACGGCCATAAGAGTGGGGTCAAAAAATTGCAGTTTCTGTTCGGTATTTAGCTCCCTCTCACACGCAAACCTTGAGTAACCCTTTTCGAACCCTTACAATAAAGTGAGAGGTACATATATTAATAAAGAAGTCTTCCTGCGTCTTTATTATTGTGTCGTTATGATACGGCATATGAGAATATAACACTTGTAGTAGTATTTCTTTCATTAGAGTATTGACCAAAAAGCCTCAACATAAAAATTAGTGAATAAACGAATGAATAGCATGCAATCAAGAAATACAGTTTATTTACTTCTTCATAAAAGACAATAGGTAAAAGGCAATAAAAATGGCTCTCTAAAATACTCTAAGAACGACATATCAACCTGTCTAGGGTTATTTTTTGCCTAGGTAATCATGTTCATTGAATAAGCGTATTTGTGCGTTGTTCTTTCTTTAGAAATTTTTTTTGGTCACGAAATAATTTTCAAACAGATCAAATTGATCTAGCCTAAACATGTTCTACCCACCACTTCGGATCCGAGTGGACCTAGGAGTAATGATAATGAATGAAAACTCCTCTATCCCTCGATATCCAGAAATTCTGCAGAGACCCCTAATTGTTCGGAATCCAGGATTATTTCTATTGGTTTCTCCTCGGCATCAGTGCAGTTTAATGTCATGCACATGACACCCCCACTTTTTGGAGGGGTCTTACACCGCTGCAGAGAATTCAGTCAACATATTCTTAGCCCTGCCGACGGGGTTGAACTGCCGTTCAGAATTTACATGAAGAAATATATATTTGTTTTATAACAATCGGTTGCACGAAATGTTCCTTGTGCATCGGTTTGTTTTGTAACAACGACTGCAAAACAAATTCAAAATGTTCCAAAATTTTTTTCTTAGCACAGTCCTCACATGGCGTTGGGGTGAACGTGCTTGACTGTAACATTGTGATAAACGAATTCGAATTCCAGTCACACTATTACGTTCACTTTCGGACTAAAACCTTTGGGAAAGGCATGAACTCTTATTCTTCCTAGCTATGGGTTGAATATCAACATTACCGTCCTTCTACGAGCAAGAATTTGGTATTAAATAACCCACAAAGGTTGATATACCATTAAACAAAGAAACAAAACAACATTTCTTCTTGAAGAGATTTTTCTTTTCTGCAGAATTCGAACGGTGTTTTTTTTCTTTTATCTAAAATCTCTTTCCTGGGAGAATAAGGAGGAAGTTTTCTTCTTTTGTCGTTGAGAATTGATTGAACTCTAAGAGAAACCAAAAGCAACAATATTGGATTCCGGGCAGTTAGGGGTCTCAGAAGAACTCCAATAAATAACAGATCGGTCGTCCTTTTTGTCAACTGCACGTCTACGTAATTAGGGCTTTTTTTTTTTTTTTTGAAGATGCTGATGTCATTTTCTTTCTGATCCACGTTTCACTCTGTTTCTTCTATGCAACTTCTTTATTCAATTAGAATGAACAGAATCCCAAAGGGACCCAAACCGGGGTTGCCTATTCTCTTTTGCAGGAAAGGATTTTTCGGAGAAATTCGACACGTGCACTCTTTCAAGTTCAACGTGGAAAATCTTTCCAGTAAATTGTCGTGAGATTTGAACATGGTAGACCCTCAAACTTACAGAATTCTTTTTCCTTTTTCGAAAAAAAAAAACAAAACAAGAAAACAACAACCACAACAAAAAACACCCCCCCAAACAAAAACAAAGCACCCCCCCAAAAAAAAAGAAAAATGAAAAACAATTATTTTACATTTTATTAGGGGGTTCACTTTCACATTTTAATTCAATGAAGACTGATCACCCATTTCCTGAACAGTTAGAAAAGACAAATAACCAGAGAGGTCGAATTATTTTATTTTATTCATTTTTTTAATTCCTAGCGGAAGTGACTTTCCTTTTTTTAAATACATGTTCATGAAATGAGTGATTATTCTACATTGAATTAGAATGGGAAAGTTAAACCCCCTAATGAATTGTAAATTTCATTTTTTCGAAAAAGAATTTTAGTGAGTTTAAGTGGTGAGTTTAAGCGTCACATCAAATAAATAAATAAATAAATAAATAAATAAAACAATTACGGGAAAAGTTTACCCCGGAAAACTTGAATGGGTGTACATAAAGAATATTACCGAATTCTATTTGTTAAACAGGTTTGGTTTGGTTTTATGGCATATCAACCAATGTAGGTTATTTAATACCAAATCCTATTTATGCATCTATATTAAATATATATGATTTGGTTTGGTTAGGTTTTATGGCATATCAACCATTGTAGGCTATTTAAAGCCAAATCCTATTTATACATATATATTAAATATATATGATTTGGTTTGCTTTGATTTGGTTTTATGGCATATCAACCATTGTTGGAGAGTCACAGATCCGGTCGGGTGTGTCCTGGCTCCGGTGGCAGTCGGTAACCTCGAGCCTCAGAAGGGCGTCCACAAGGCTTTAACCCTCCCTGAAAGAGTTAGGTTTATTGCCTGGCGCCTGAGGCATATCTTTTTAGAAGAATGCCGACGAGACCTGAGGTATTTTTGTGCTCACCAGGTGTGTCTGAGGTACGCCTCTGTACCTGGACCCATCTAAAACAAGGCCTTGTACCACACTCATTCTGTCAGTAGGACGTACGACAAATATCGATTCGACCGACACCGTTTATCGAATACAAAATGACTGCCTTCTGTGTCTGATCATTTCCCACCTAGAAAACTATTTTCATTTTTTGTTTAATAGAATACGCGTTATAATATTAACCTGTCTAAGGTTATTTTATGCCTCGAGGTTAAGGAATTGCATTCACTGTAAATTCATTTTGTAGAGTTATTCCTTAAAGTTTTCGGGTGGGGGGAAAGAGTTTGAACTCAGTCCTATCAAATATTAATTATTTATAAACCAATATATTTGACCTATAAATGGGACCTTAATAGATACTTCTACTGTTATATAACATATGACATGGATTTTCGGTTCATTCCTAGTGACCCCGTGTGCTTTGACAAGCCGTCACGTTGTGATTAGTAAACAGGGGGATGGCAGTGTGTCGAGAAAGGCCGGTCGAGCAGCTGTGTAACCGAAAGGAGACTACGTGATATGAGAACCACGTGGTCAGAATTAGACTGAGTCCCGAGAACCGGGAGTCGAGCCAGAGATAGGCAGTCGATCTGAGGCGTCTCCGATGTCTCTGACGATACGGCTTGCAAGTGGGTGCAAGCGTTGGCACCCGCAAGCTCCCGGAAGAAGATATGGGACAAGAAGAAGTGTCCTCACTGAGTATATTTCTCTCCATCTATCTCTCAAACTAACAACAAACGGTGTGCCCCTTTCGAGAATAAAATAAGAGATATATTTTTATATATACGTGTTCCTCGTTGTTCATAAAGACACAGCTGAGTATACAACATACACGATTTGGTGCATAAGTGATCAGCAATAACAGCAGGGTATTGAAAGATAGGACCAGAAAGAAGATGCTGGAAAAAAAAAAAAAAAAGGAAAAGCAATGATGTCACAAAGTGCGTGGTTCTAAATTTTAAGCAGAGATAAGAGTCTCTAAAAAAAAAAAAAAAGAAAAATATAATAAGGGTGAATTGGAACCAACGAAAAAAATATTGGACGATCAACAAAGCGGCTGATAGAAGAAGAAGAAGAAAAAAGCAAGAACGAAACAGAACGAACGAGACACGTAAAGAAAGAAGAAAAATAGAGAGATAGAAAAAAATAAAAGAAGGAGAAACATCGACCTTATTGAAAACAAAAAAAAAGAAGGAATATGAAAGATGAAAAAAAAAAAAGAAAAGAAAAGAGAACTGTAAGTAAATTGCTCATTCTAAGAATATTGTAATTTGTTTACTCTGTCGTTCATATTAAGGGTTCGTGCTGAGAGAATTTGAAATGATTGCAGAAAATAAATGACAATTGGGAAGTCTTGTAGGCTTATATATTAATGTTTAATTGGCCTTTCTAAAAGATAAAATCGAAATAATTTTAGAAAAAAAAAAAAAAAAAAAGATTGAGCCCTACATATAAAGCATAGAAAAATGATGAAAACTACTATATGTAATTTTGAAACGGAGTTAGGGAGAGGAAAAGAAAAGAAAGAAAAATGGCCCCAGTGGACCATTCTGTCCCTATGTTAAAATGAAAGACAGGTCATAATGTAAACTTCCACTTGGGTTGTGAATTCTAATTTTTTGGAATGAATTTGGTAGTAAGTTGATGTGGTTCAATATTGGTAGATTTCTTTTCTGATTGTACTGAATTCTGGCCTCTGGAAGCCTGGCATGTGGCCATGGGAAGGAGCCTAGAAAAAGGATAGAATGGTTGTTTTGCTTTGGAAAAATGGTTGATTTTGTTGGAGAATGGAGCAAGTGAATTTGACGGTGTTGGTATTTTGAGTTTCCATGTGTTGGAAAAATATGTGCACTTGTTTCCAGACTGGGGATTCAGGTCGAATTAAGAAAAGAAAGAATATTATTGGAAAGGTTTGATTAACGAACGATGCTTGTTTTGTGGAAATACTTATTAGAAATTGAATCAGCGGGGATGCACGAACCCATAGTTACAATATTAAGGTTAAGACATAGAGGCAGATATAAGGTTAACAAATAGTGAATGAGCAATTAAAAAAAAGAAGAAAAGAAACTTGAACATTGCGGAACACAGCATAAAAAAGGGAAAGAAAGGGGAAAACAAAGAAAGAAAAAAAAAAAACGAACATTTTAAGGAAAAATAGAGTGCATAGATTGAACTTTGTGGACTTTAATTGTTGACATATTGTTAATATTGTTTTGATTTGTTGAGAATAGTTGAAAAATTAGTAAAAAAAAAAAAGAGTTTGCTTGAGTTTAAAGGCGACATTAGAAATATTAATATTTCATTTTATGAAATTTTACGAAAAACCATTGACAGGAGATTTGATATTAAGTTTATGTAGATTTTAAAATTTATGTTGTTACTAATTTTTTTTGGAAGATTAGATTTTCGTGGAATTGGAAATACTTTTTTTTAAGTTTCTGTTTTCGGACTAGTTACGGACTGACTCTAGATTAGGACAGAGATTCATCCAAGTTGTGTTACGGATTATTTCTGGGCATACGGTAAGAAATAATTCTATTGAGGAATTCACCGTCCCGTGGATTTGTTTAAAGGCTTTTGGTGGCCAGAATTTTCAGATTGGTGTTCCAAATTGATGGAATAAAGGAAAGAAAAGCCAGGCCTGCTCCAATATTTTGTGGATGATGTCTTAGATCTTTCAGTCCCAATGATGTTTGGGATTCGTGCGTGATTCCGCGAAGTGAAACGAATTTGGAAAAGGTGATGTGCCTATATCTTAGTAGCCACGAGGGTTCCGGATTAAACTGAAAAGCAACCCGGTGAGGGTGTGATCAGGTAAAGCATGTCCCTCAAGGGTTTACAGATGAATAGGCACGATAACAGAAAATTAATAATGAAAAAACAAGTAACACATTGCTAATGAATATTTTTGCGTGGTCTATTTTAGGTGGTTTACTGCATGCGTGTCAGATTGTGATACATTTTGATGTATTGTTATTTTATGGAATTGTGATGCATTGTTTTGGGCCATGATTTTTATGGATTTATGATGACTGTTTTGGGCCTTGGAGATATTGTTTTTTAGTTTGTGAAATTCTCCATTTACTCCAGATAGGAACTTGTTGAGCGAAGGGCTGGGGCGTGGTCATTAGGAATCCAGGCGAAATGTATTGCTGGAATGACCAGGGTCACTAGGTTTGTGACCAGGATTTGGGATTAGAGTATGGTCCTTTTATGGTTTCGAGATTTTTCAAGGAATTGCAGAGGGCCCTATTAAGTTTATGGAAAATGAGAGATGCATCTGTATTGTACTTTGATGCATGCATGTCGGGATAGCTAACCGCCCAAAGAATAGTATGAAATAAATTTAGATAATAATTAGACTGGGCAAGTGTTACGTAAAGGTCGCCTTCTAATTGTTTTAAGATTGTACTGTTTTTGCTGTTGTTTGAGTAATTTTCTTTGTTTTGTGTGAGGTGCTGAGGGAAGATAGAGAGAGACGTGAAGAAAATGTCCATACGTGGACATTTTGAAAAATGGGATAGAGAGGAATGTTATATATGCCACTCAAAAACTTCGATTCATGCAAGATGCTCCAAAAGCAGTCTAAAGCATTCCATACGTTTCTGTGGCATAATTTTTTCCAAGTTTAAAACAGAATTTTATTGCATATCGTTCTTCTAAAGTGTCCTCACGTCCAGATTGTATTTTTGAAATTCACCAACTGTGACAATCAAGCTTTAGTAGGGTGTATTCTAATTGCTGCTCTAGCTGTTCATTTGAACCTGAAATCATAATAATTGGTCAGTCATCTCATAAGAGGTATAGCAATAACATACTAAATTTTTAAGAGTCAACGACAATTTTAAATGCCTGTAAAAAAAAAAGTCTGGAAACTTATTGAATTCACCACGTACGTGTTCCTCGTTGTTCATAAAGATACCGCTGAGTATACAACACCTGACGACCTGGGACTAATAGGAATAATGGAGTACTCCATACTATTAAGATTTCCAGAAATGGAGCTCACCCAGGATAACCTCTTCTTCCACATCTACAGGGGTTTTAGTAAACAGAGCACCCAACACGGTGAGACAAATGATATTGTTTAAAACAAAATATAAAAACAAATACAATATAAAAAATAAATAATTTGAAAAATATATCCGACAAAACTTCTTTTTTTTCAGATTTCATCGAATAAACTAGTAAAATGCAAGACGAAATCCAGTCCTGTTGGCGGGGTTTAGAACAATTTGACTGTATCCCCCATCCACTACAGTGTGGTAATATCCACCTTAAGCCTCCCAAATAATATATATCAAATATTATTCAAACAATTGAGCTGCTTCTTCATCGTCTTAATGTGCTTTACGCAACCTTTTTGACCGATCCAGCCATGTTGGCGGGGCTTAAAATATGGTTGACTATATTCCCCCACCTCCAGTAGGGTAATGCCCATATTAAGCGCCCCCTTAAAAAGACGTGTTTTGGGTATGACACTAAACTGCATCTGACGATGAGGCTTTAGTTCTCGAGATATAGCGAGTGAGGAACCTTATCACTGTAATTATTTCCAGGTCCACTCTGACCCGAAGTAGAAGTACCTGTTTGGACCCTATCAAAAGATCAAATAGTTGAGTTAAAAATTATTTGCATTCCATAGGACTGCGTGAAAAAAATCTCTAAAGAACCCCCCCACAAAACATCTAAATATGAACGAACAATAAACGCCATTCCCTAACCTCTTGGCAGAAAATAAACCTAGACGAGTAGACATGGCGTTAAAATCACTCGATCAGTTTCGAAAAATAGCTCTGGTTTCTGATTTACTACGAAACATCAAATGAACTAAGAATTGCAATTTTTTAAAAATACTACAAATAAAAAAACAACAAAAATTGAATGTTTGCTATGATACGGGTATCGGCACATTTTAGATTGAAAAAATAATTACATTTGTTTCATTGTCACTGCTCCCATGATTGCATTTTGTCAATGTCAAAGAATTTAAATTACTTTTTTTAAAAGTTATCTCATGCTTTTTCACAATAGTATACAAAGATGGGGTCGTTGGTAGCATAACGGTTATCATCGTAGGGAGTTGACTGGACAACTCGAGTTGAAATCTTGCACCGAAACTAATACCCCTCGAAAAAAGTGTGAATTCCTCTATTACCGCTCCACCCAGGAGTAAATAGAGTGGGCTCTTTAACCTTGGTATGTCAACTAGCATTTGAGAATGAAAGCCCTGATTTCAAACCAGACCTGGAGAGGGATGGGCTTCGCTGAGCTATTCCTGGCTAAGACACGCTACATGAATAGCGACACCCGCGCCAACTCTGTTGCGGACCCAGTTTGATGTATGATGAATAGATATTGAATGTAAGTAATTAACCGTTGTGTAAAGTCGAAAAATAATCTTAAGTACACCTATATTTACGAAGAATCGTACATACAATTCAGAATTGGAAAGCACCATGATATGGCGAAATCCATTGATTCTGGTTTGTATAATGTCAATCTTGACAAGCAAATAAATGGTGCAAGCACAAATCAGAGGCTGTTCTGTAGAAGGGAACCTTGAAACTCAAACTAATCGTGTTGTCCAATCCTGATAATTAGATCTAATCAATTATAAAATTCAGCCCAGTCAGTCGGCTGGGGCTGAAGAATATACCAACTGCATCACTGCAGAGGGGTAAGAACCCCCTAAAGAGTGTTCTAGATATGACACTAAACCGAATCTGATGGTGAGGCTTCAGTCCTGGGAATATGGGGAATATGGAATACTCCTTCGTTGCCATTACTCCCTGGTTCACACGGACTCGAAGAGGTAGTACCAGTGTCCCATTTATGGGTCAAATGGAACTGTTCTAGCATTTAACTTATGTTAAATTGAATTGTGAGTTTTCTTTGCAATACTTGAACCCATTTAACAAAATTAGTTTATTGATATTCCATAGTAATACGTTGGACCATTTAACTGTGTATAACTGAATGAATAAAGTTAAATAGAATTAGCAGCATTAATAAGCAATACTTGTAACCACTCCAATGTGAGCAAGAAAAAAGGATTAATATTAAATGGAATTATTTGTATTGGATATTAATACTTACAAACGTGTGCAAAAAATAGCGATACTTAATTGGGTGGCAACAAGTTAACTCGTTTTTTTTTCAAATAAAATTACGAACAAAATATTCACTTACAAATCATATATCATCATCATCATCATCATCATCATCATGTGCCGCTTGCACGGATATCCCAGACCCACTCTCACCTCTTTTCCCTATCGTTCATCGCTTCCGGCTGGTCTTCAGAGCTACATCCCGTATCCTCACATAGCTGCTGTATGTATGTTCGAGCTGGTCGTCCTGCTTTTGCTCGGCCATATATGGGGGTCCATAGGAGTACATCACTTATGAGCTCGTCTCTGCTTCTCCAGCAGTGTCTAACTTGGATAGTTTTCGTGATGGGAGACTGGTGGCCGTATAGTTGGTGCTTTGTGGGGTGTTGCCGCCCGGACTTGTTCAATATTGCTCGCAACATTCTTATGTAATTGCCGTCTAGCTTCTTCTCCAGCCGTTTTGTTAGCGTCCAAGTAGTGCATCCATACAGCAGCATAAACACGACTGCTGCCTGGAAGAAACTGCGTTTCATTTTATCGGTCAGGTCTGATTTCCATATGATCGATAACTTATCGATAGTTGTCCATGCCTTCGTTAGCCGCGTGTCGATGTCCTTTTCGGTTGATGAGACACTGCTTCCTAGGTTGGTGAATTTGTCTACCAGTTTCAGAGAGGTTCCGTCTAGTGTGGAGATGTCGCCTGCTTGATTAAAGCACATATATTCAGTTTTGTATGCATTGACATGGAGGCCAATGCCTGCGGTGGCTCGTTCCAAACTATGAAATAGTGTTTCGGCTTGGTTGGGCGTATTTGTCTGTATCGCTATGTCATCGGCGTAGTCGGCGTCGTTAATTGTTTTTGCGGGGTACCTTCTGCTTCTTTTCTTTGTCAGCTCGAAGCCGCTTTCTCTGATTTTATCGATCGTTGTTCTAAGCACGTAGTCTTGGCAGATAATAAAGAGGTCTTGCGTGTCCCCTTGTAGTACTCCTGCTACAATGTCGAAGTATTCTGTGTCTCCATCCCGTGAACGTACTTTCAATTTGGTGTTTCTATAAAGAATTGTTATTGCTGCTACGGTTTCTTTTGGTTGGCCGTATGCTAGTAGGATTTGTTCCACCATCCCTCTGTGAATGGAATTGAAAATGGTCGACAAATAGTTATGTCGCCTGTAGGTCTTTTGCCTGTATGCTTTCAAGGATTCTACGGATGGTCAATATTTGTGAGGTCGTGGATCTATTTCTTCGGAAGCCATTTTGGTTTTTCCTAAGGATGTTGTCGATTTTGGGTTCTATGCGGTTTCGTAGTAGGGTATTGTAAATTTTGGCTGCTATGGATGTAAGAGTTCTACCACGGTAGTTCTTGGCTAATCCGAGGTCACCTTTTTTTAGGGAAGGGGAGGATGCATCCCTTCATCCATCTGTCTATCGGATTTTGATTATAGACTGCGTTGCAGTGTCGGAGCAGTATGTCGTCGAATTGTCTGGTCTTCCATACTTCTGGGGGAATTTCGTCAAGCCCTGCAGCTTTCAACTGTGACTGATGTTGAATAAAATTGTTTGTGTTATATAGAAATACTTGAAACTATCAACTGTGTGCAAAAAATGAACTCTGGCTCATTTAAAAATGTTAACTACAAACTGTGTTTACAAATCACATTTGATATATATGGATAAACAGGATTTGGCATTAAATTACCTATAAGGGTTGATATGCCATCAAAACCCAACCAACTAACCAACTACAAAACCAGTTGCTGCTAGAAAGGAGTTAAATTGTTAGCAAGACAAATTAATAAAGGACAAAAATATCTTGGAGGTGCAGTTATCGCTACAGTTATTGCTGTAGAAATGGAATCAATTACACTTAACGCCTATGTTCTTGAGTCAGGCATAATTCTGTTCTCCTCCTAGCTATGAATAAACAGTAGGGCAAACTGGATTCTTTAGTCTTGGTCAGGCAAACAGTCTCGGAGATAGTTTGGTTTGATTGGGTTTTATGACATATCAATCATTGTGGGTTATTTAACCCAAATCCTGTTTTAACATACAGGGTGGAACGATAAAATTGTCACCCAAGAAAAGACGACATGGTTCCATTTCCGTTTAATGAAAACTGGTTTTCTTTTTTTGTTGCAGACCATCTACTAGTTGGCCAGTTGGGTACAAATCCCTAGAGAGATAGGAGCCTTCTATCATGTCTGAAAGTAACACAATGTTCAACGAACGAGATCGGAGATGCACCGCTGTACAACTCATCCTCTCTACCGATCCAAGTTATGAAAACAGGACCATTGCCAGCACCCTCAAAATGCAAATCTGGATTGCCACGAATAACAGGGACGTGCCCAGGGTGATGAAAACAAAGTTCCCGGCTACGGTTATGGTCTTTCGTGGGGTTTCAAGTGAGGGCCACATCATGCCACCTCACATCTTCGAAGTCGGCTTGAAAGTCAACACCAAAGTGTACCTTGATGTGCTGAAGAGAGGGGTGATGCCATGGTGCAATCAGGTGGCTGGTGGCAGACCCTGGGTGTGGCAGCTGGACTCGACGCCGGCCCATAAGTCCAAAGAGACGCAGGCTTGGTTTCAGAAGGAGTGCAACGACTTTGTACCCTTCTCTCACCGGCCCCCTCCCCTCCACCTAAACCCACTGGACTACTTCGTTTGATCATTCGTCAAGAACATCAACATGACCTCCCACAACACCAAAGCCAGCCTGATCGCCGCCATCCACCGAGTATTTGCCGAGCTCCCGCCGGCGCTTGTGGAAAAGGCATGCTCCCAGTTCCGGATCCGTATCGAGGCGGTGATCGAGGCTGAAGGCGGCTCCATTGAATAGATCTCAGCTCTAATACATAACCAAGTTACCTGAATTGATTCTTTCAATAAAAGTTTTAAAATAAAGCTGTAATGTTGTTTTCTTTAGGACGACAATTTTATCGTTCCACCCTGTATATATCAAATATATAGAATTTGATTTGCTTTGGTTTTATGGCATATTAACTATTGTTTGATGCCAAATCCTGTTTTTACATATGCATTAAATATCTGATTTGTAAACACATTTTGTACATACAGACAGTTAAATGATCAAACAGTTGTATTTCAAACAAGTCAATTTAACATCAGTCATTTGTTTGTACTCAGTTTAAATGTCAAACAGTTTTATTTGACCATAGATAAGACCCTATCAGGTGTTGCCACTCCGGGCCAGAGTGGACCTGGAAGCGATGGCAACGAAGGGGTACTCTGCATTACTTAAAGCTCCAGCATTACTGGACATTCACCATCAGATTGTTTAATGTTATATCTAGGACACACACGTAGGCGGGGTGGGGTGGGGGTTTCTTGCCCCTTTGCAGAGATGCAGTCGGTGTATTCTACAGCTCCATCCGACTGGAGTCCAGTAAAACCAATTTTACATCGCTAAAAAGTTGTCCTTGTGTCACACCCTGTCCGTTGCCGATATGTTGGGTAAATACATATATCTTTTTCAATAAACAAAAGGATTTTTTTATTTAATAAACGGATTTTTTATTCAATAAACAAAGAGTTTTTTTATCTAATAAACAAAAGTATTCTTTATTCAATAAACAGAGGGATTTTTTTATTTTATAAACAGAGGGATTTTTTTAAAATAGCAATTTGAATTTTACCAGAATCTTTTTTCCACAAATGTAAACTCTGAATTATTTGGAATTGGTTTCTAGCAAAAGCTACTTTAATCTCGGAAAAGATATTTGTATTGAAATTAGCGGGAAATCAACCAGAGTGCTCCAGACTTGAACAGAGGTCTGTCATGAAAGTTTTGGCGGCTAAGAAGTGCAAACCGTGTGAAATTGACAGAAGAATGTGTGATGTGTTCGGAGAAAACTGTTTTAGTTAAAAATGGCTACAAAAGGGATAAACATGAGTTTTTTTTACAACGATTCTGGATCGAAAAGACAATCAAAAGAGTGGAAGCTTGCTGGCGTAGATAAGAAAAAGTCCCGGGCGAAGGTTATGTTGCCGGTTTTCTGGGACACAAAAGGATCCATCTCTATTGATTTCCTTGAAAAAGGAGCCACGGTAAACAGTGTTTCATATTACCAACAACTCAGACAAAATTCATCTTATTTATTGAGAAGATTTTAGTATTCTTATAAAGCCATAACTAGTTTGGTGTTCGGCGGATGATAAGCGTTGAAACTCTGATCTCAGATTGTTTCTGGTCGGCTTTTTACACGTTTTATAGTGTGCTTTTCTACCGTTCGCACCAACCTTTGAAATTTTCTTTTATCGATTTTTCCCTTACGCTCGCATCCAGGAAAGATCTTGACAGTCGCATGCAGAGGAAAGTTCTTTATAACACATTAATAACGAGCTTACTAAAACAAGGATAGTAAACTCTTTCAAGGTGGCCTTGTACCATTTAGAAGTCGGAATAAACTTTTGGCTACAACAGCTCATTTGGTATTCTTAGACGGGGCTTCTTTGTCTTGAGAGTAAGAGAAAGAGAGAGAGAAAGTGAGTGAGAGAGAGAGAAAGAGAGAGAGAGAGAGAGAGAGAGAGAGAGAGAGAGAGTTATCCTGTAACCTGGGGTTAGTTGTGGGGGCGCTATTCATGTATCGTGTCCAGGGCAGGAATAGTTTGGCAAAGCGTTTCTCTCTCCAGGTCTGGTTTGAAATAAGGTTTTTCCTTCTCAAATGATGGTTGCCATACCAAGGTTAAAGAGCCCACTCTGTTTACTCCCAGGTGGAGGGAGAATAGTTGGATTCACACTTTTCCAAGGGGTATTAGTAATTCTGAAAGAAAGAAAAAGAGAGAGAGAGAGAAAGAGAGAGAGAGAGAGAGAGAGAGAGAGAGAGAGAGAGAGAGAGAGAGAGAGAGAGAAAGTTATCATGTAACCTGGGGTAAGTTGTGGGGGCGCTATTCATGTATCGTGTCCAGGGCAGGAATAGCTTGGCGAGGCCTTTCTCTTTCCAGGCCTGGTTTGAAATCAGGGTTTTCTTTCTCAAATGTTAGTTGCCATACCAAGGTTAAAGAGCCAACTCTATTTACTCCTAGGGGGAGGGTAATAGATGAATTCACACCTTTCCAAGGGGTATAAGTGTTCTGTGCAAGATTTCAACTCGAGTTGTCCAGTTAACTCCCAACGATGATAACCGTTATGCTACCAACAACCCCATCTTTGTATACTACTGTGAAAAAGCAAGAGATAATTTAAAAAAAAACGTAATTTAAGTTCTTTGACATTGACAAAATGTAATCATGTGAGCAGTGACAATGAAACAAATGTAATTATTTTTTCAATCTAAAATGTGCCGATACCCGTATCTTAGCAAACATTCAATTTTTGTTGTCTTTTATTTGTAGTATTTAAAAAAAAATTCCAATTCTTAGTTCATTTGATGTTTCGTAGTAAATCAGAAACCTGAGCTATTTTGAAATTGATCGAGTGATTTTAACGCCATGTCTACTCGTCTAGGTTTATTTTCTACCTAGAGGTTAGGGAATCGCGTTTATTGTTCGTTCATATTTAGATGTTTTGTGGGGAGGGGTTCTTAAGAGTTTTTTTTTCACATTGTTCCATCGAATGCGAATAATTTTTAACTTGAACTATTTGATCTTTAGATGGGGCCCAAACAGGTACTTCTACTCCGGGTCAGAGTGGACCTGGAAGTAATGGCAGTTATGAGTTTGTTTGTCTATTTGTTTGGTTTGGTTTTATGGCATATCAACCTTTGTAAGTTATTTAATGCCAAATCTATTTTTATACAAATAAACAGTTCTATTTCAAACAATTCAGTTTAGTATAAGTACACATTTTAATTGTCCAAAACTTTTCTATTTCAAGCTATTCAGTTTAGTCAAACAGTTTTAATTCAAACAATTCAGTTTAGTATACGTATGTGTTTTGTTTACACATAGTTAAATGTCAAAACTGTTCTATTTCAAACAATTCAGTTTTGTGAAAGTACAGTTTCAATGTCAACACTTTTCTGTTTCAAACAATTCAGTTTAGCATACAAAAACAGTTCCATTTTAAACAATTCAGTTTAACACAAATACGCAGTTTAAATATCAAAACAGTTCTATTTCTAGCATTTCAGTTTAGCATAAGTACACAGTTTAGTTCTATTTGATCCATAGATAGGACCCTATTAGGTGCTATCACTCCGAGCCAGAGTGGACGTGGGAGCGATAGCAATGAAGACGTACTCCACATTCCCCCCAAACTCCAGCATTACTGGAGCCTCACCATCAGATTGTTTAGTGCCATATCTAGGACACTCGTTGTGGGGGTCTTACCCGTCTGCAGAGAAGCCGACTGAGCAAAGCAGTGATAAGGTTCCTCACTCCACATATCTCCATCATTGAAGCCTCATGAGCAGATGCAGTTTAGTGTCGTACCCAGAACACTTTTTAAGTGTGTGTGTGTGTGGGGGGGGTTAAGGTAGGCATTACTCCACTAGAGGAGGGATATGGTCAAGCATATTTTAAACCCCGCCAACATGACTGGATCGGTCACAAAGGTTGCGTAAAGCACATGAAGATGAAGAAGCAGCTCAATTGTTTGAATAATTTTTGATATATATTATTTGGGAGGTATAAGGTGGATATTACCACACTGTAGTAGGGAGGGGGATACAATCAAATTGTTCTAAACCCTGCCAACGGGGGTGGATTTCGTCTTGCGTTTTACTAGTTTATTCGATGAAATCTAAATAAAAAAAAGTTGTGTTCATGTTTGATTTTGTCATAAAGTTTTGTCAGATATATTTTTCAAATTTCATAGTGTATTTTTCATGTTTTATGCTGCATTCATTTTGATATTTTGTTTTAAACAATATCCTTTTCCGTGTTGGGTTCCCTGTTTACTGTAACCCTTGTAGATGTGTAAGACCCCCTCCAAAAAAGAGGGTGTCCTGGATGAACTCCATTCCTGTATACATCTACTGTATTCCCAGTAGATGTGTAAGACCCAACCTCAAAAAAAAAAAAAAAAAAAAAAAAAGGAAAGGGTGTCCTGGGAAAGCTACTAAATTGTGACTGATAGCAAGTCTCCATTTCCGGAATTCTCAATAATTCTCATTAGTCCCAGGTCGTCACTGACAAGGAATAGAAGTATCTGTTAAGATCTCATTTATTGGTCAAATAGATTGGTTTATAAATAGTTAGTATTTGATAGGACTGCGTGCAAACTCTCCTCCTCCTTAAGGAACAACATATAGTTAAAATCAATCATTCATATTTTTTCATCTTGTTCATTTGCACCTCTCAGCTATACTTGTTGGTATTTTGTTACTTGTCGGCAAAATTGGTAATCGCTGGCTTGTCATATCGAAGAAAGAAATAATGAAAGCACTTTGAAATGAGAAAAGGACTTATTGTTGTCATAATCGATTATACCGACGGATGAGCTTCATCCCCGTAAAGTATCCGGAAGACAAACAGGTTTGATCTCTGGTCACATCAATTGTTCATCTTCATCGATCATTTTCATAATAAATTATGGATTGAATGAAAGTTTTGACCGCAGCCAGATAAATGATGAAAGGAACCATTGGATACAATTCTATTGATTCTTTTCGATGCCTGAAAAAAATATCATCTCAGGAATGTTATTGACATTCACACGAAAAAGAAAATTCTACTTCATCATCAAGGTGTGACGACAGCATGGATTGCTTTAACTTTCTCGACACCGTAATTGGTAAGTTCTCAAGACGGCACCCAGTGTCCGTGCAGAGATAATGAACGATGTCTCCATGTACAGGAAGGCGTTTTCATCATTTGTTTCTATATAAATCTATTATGGAAGCGCTCGTAGTGTAATGGTTACCATCATAGGAAGTTGACACCGAAACCCGAGTTCAAATCCTGGGCGAAGCAGTTTGCATTTTAAATAGCACTAATACCTTTGGGAATCAAATTACTCTCCCTCCAGCTACGAGTAAAAAGAAAACAAGACTTGGTTCTTTGACCTTGGTATTGCAACCGACCTAGGAAAAGGAAAACTAAATAAAAATTTGTTAAACTCCGCTTAAAAATTAACCTTTTGCCGCATTTTGCTCGTGCAGAGGGGTTTAGCAGATGTCATTGGCCTCCATGTAAATACAGACGAAACGGAATACATGTGTTTTAATAAAAAAAAAAAGACATCTCCACACTAAACGGTGGTTCTCTGAAACTACAGGACAAGTTCACCGATCACGGAAGCAGAGTCTCATCTACTGAAAATGACATCAATATACGACTAGCGAAGGCATAGACTGCTATCGATAGGTTATTGATTATATCGAAGTCAGACTCATCCGATAAAATAAAACGCAATTTTTTTCCAAACAGCGTTCGAGTCAAGTCTACTATATTGATGCACCACATAGACGTTGACTAAGCGTATAGAGAAAAAGCTAGACGGGAATTACACTGGAATACTACGAGCTATATTGGACAAATCCTGGAACCAACATCCCACAAAATAGCTGCTTTACGGCCACCTACCTCCCATCTCTAAAACCATCCAAATCAAACGAACAAAACATGCGGGACACTGCTGAAGAAGCAAGGACGAACTCATATGTACCCCTTCACACGAACGTACAAGTGTTGGCCGACTAACTAGAACTTACCTACAACAGTCCTGTGCGGACACTGAATGTAGTCTAGAAGACCTGCCGGAAGCGATGGATGACAAAGACGAATGGTGAGAGAGGGTTAGTGAAATCAGTGCTAGCAGCATGAATATATATATATATATATATATATATATATATATATATAGGATCTGACCGCCATAATATCGCTAAACTTTGAGCCAAATTATTATCCCCTTTATTAGGTACCATCAGAAACGCCCCCCTCCCAATCTAACTGACATCAATATGCACAACAAATATTTCAAATCCTTATACACCAATATACCAGTTTATAAATGCATTGAACGTCTGCATAATTACCTTCGAAAATCTAATACCACATTTCCTATATATATATATATATATGGAGAGAGAGAGAGAGAGAGAGAGAGAGAGAGAGAGAGATAGAGAGAGAGAGAGAGAGAGAGAGAGAGATGAAAAATAATGATAAGACAAATAGGAATTTACTTTTATCGACCTGAGGTCATTTTCAAGAGAACTAATAGATACACAACACAAATAGTGCATTATATATATATATATATATATATATATATATATATATATATATATACCACTTACCCAGTCGGCTGGGGCTGTGAAATACACCGACTGCATCTTAGCAGAGGGGTAAGAAACCCCACCACCCGATGAGTGCCCTAGATATGCCACTGAACAATCTGATGGAGAGGCTCCAGTAATGCTGGAGCTTTGGGGGAATGCAGAGTTCCCCTTCACTGTCATCGCTCTAAGGTCCACTCTGGGATGGAGTGGTAGCACCTGATAGGGTCCGATCTATAGGTCAAATAGAACTAAACTGTGTACTTATACTAAACTGAACTGCCTGAAATAGAACTGTTTTGACATTTAAACTGTGTAATTATGCTGAACTGAATTGTTTAAAATGGAACTGTTTTTGTATGCTAAACTGAATTGTTTGAAATAGAACTATTTTAACATTCAACTGAGTGTAAACAAAAAGATATACTTATACTAAACTGAATTGTTTATATAACTGTTTATTTGTATAAAATGGATTTGGCATTAAATAACCTACAAAGATTGACATGCCATAAAGCCAAACCAAACCAAACCAAATATATCCACCACAGGATAATATCCGGGTGTAACAAATATTCTGATGACTTAATCTGTGTGGCAACGTTGATATTACTCACAAAGGAAATGAGTGGAATCGTCGTCGTCTGCTGATCTGAAGTTAATGCTGTTTATTTGACGCTGGGGTTTTAATTGCACCACGAAAATGCTTTAACATCAGGAGGTGATGTACAGAGAATTTATACGAATTTATAAGACAATCATGAAGTTGGAAAATGTTCAATTTTTGCTTTTAAAGAAAACCGAGACTAACTCCAGTAAATTCCTTATACTATAAAAAAAATACTCTAATTTACTCTTGCCCTGTCAGCTGGGGTTATAGAATACACTGACTGCACCTCTGCAGAATGGTAAGACCCCCCTAACGAGTGTCCTGGATATGACACTAAACAAATCTGATGGTGAGGTTCTTGCCATCGCTCCCAGGTCCACTCTGGTCCGGAGTGGTAGCACCCGATAGGACCCTATCTATGGGTTAAATAGAACTAACAGCATACTTATGCTAAAATAAATTGTTTGAGTAAACTGAATAGCTTGAAATAGAAATGTTTTTGACAATTAAACTGTACTTATATTTAAACTGCGTGCTTATGCTTAACTGAAGTATTTGAAATAGAACTGTTTTTCGACATTAAAACTGTATTTACACTTAACTGAATTATTACATATAACTGCTTGAATAGTTTGAAATAGAAATGTTTTTGACAATTAAACTGTGTACTTATGCTAAACTGAATTGTTTTAAATAGAACAGATTATTTACATAAGAATGGATTTGGCGTTAAATAGTCTACAAGGGTTGATATGCCATAAAACCCAACAAACCAAACCAAACCATTTAATTTACTCATGTGGTCTGTCTTTGGCTGGAAAAGTTTGGCCGAGATTTGGTTTAAATTAAAAGTTTTCCTTCTAGTCTCACTCTGTCAGCTTGGCTTTGAATATTCTGATTGGATCCCTTAAAAAGAGAAAAAAAAAGAAACCCACAAAGAGTAGTGTCCTCGATATGATACTAAATTGTATCTGATAGTGAGGCACCAGTTATAGAGAGTGTGGAGTACCCATTTAAGGTCATTACTCCTGTTAGAGACGCTGCTTCCTAGGTAGGTGAACTTGTCCACTAGTTTCAGTCCTGGCGGTAACAACCCACAAGGCACCAACTATACGGCCACCTGCCTCCCATCACGAAAACTATCCAAGATAGACGAAACAGACGCATAGGACACTGCTGGAGAAGCAGGGAGGAGCCCATAAGTGATGTACTCCTATGGACCCCCACACATGGCCGGGCAAAAGCAGGACGACCAGCTCGAACACACATTCAGCAGCTATGTGAGGATACGGGATGTAGCCCTGAAGACCTGCCAGAGGCGATGAACGATAGGGAGAAGAGGCGAGAGAGGGTTAGGGATATCCGTGCTAGCGGCACGACATGAAGATGATGATGACTCCTGTTAGAGTCCTTGTCACCATTTTGATCTTTTATTCACAGAATCCAATTTTAGTAATCCAAAGGACACGTCTTCAACCAGCAATTGAGTATCGAAGTATTAGAGGATTAAATTGCAAATTATTTTAATGCTTTCAGTCCTCGTCTCTGATTGGCCAATTTTTATCGGAAGTGTGTGTTCTTGCCGGGAAAGTTCATAAATAGAAATGACAATCCTTTGTCCATTCATAGCCCAAGCCAAGGAGGTACCCGTGGTGTAATGGTTATCGTCGTAGGAAATGGACATGGCAACACGAGTTCAAATCCTAGACGAGACTGATTGCATTTCAGATAGCACTAATACTCTTGGGAAAGGTATGAATCCAATAATTCTCCCTCCAGCTATGGGTAAATAGTAGGATAGACTAGGTTCTTCAGCCTTGGTGAAGGAATACTCTGAATTCAAATCTGTTAAACTTCGCTTAAAAACTGACCTTGTGTCATAACCTGCCCGAGCAGAGGGGTTGGGTAAATATGGTTAATTATTATAATACTCCTTGAGAGTTTTTCCTATCAGTGTCAGCTGATAGTCTTTCACTGGAGTTTGAGCGACAACAAGTACCTTCAACTCTCCAGGACACTTCCCAGTATTCTGGCCGATCTAAACAATGCTGTAGATGATCTCCACTCGTCCTCTTATTTCCAAGTCCTCTCGTCCTTTTACTTCTTTGGTGATTGCACCAAAAGCACCAATAACTATTGGCATCACCGTCACTTTCTTGTTCCATGGTTTTTCAGTTCCAGGTACTTACTATCATTATTTATTCATTAGGGGTTTTTCACATCTGCGCTAGCTGATGGTCTTTCATTGGAGTTTGAGTGACAGCAAGTCTCCTCAAGTCTCCAGGACTCTTTTCAGTATTCTGGCAGTTCTCAATAATGCTGTAGTTTGGATGGTCACAACTCGTCCGCCAACTTCCAAGTTCTCCAGTCCCTTTAGTAATCCTTTAGTTACTGTACCAAAAGCACCAATCACAATTGGTATCATTGTCACCTTCATGTTCCCTTGTTTGTTTTTTTTAATTCTTTAGCAAGATCCAGGTACTTATCCATCTTTTCACATTCTTTCAGTTTTATTCTGTGGTCAGCCGGGACAGCAAAGTCGTCAATTTTGCAAATTCCCTTTTTTTGTTGATTATTATAAGGTCTGGACTTCTGGCCGAGATTAGGGGATACTCTTAATAGATCATGCAAGGGATTGGTGGTTCTAAGAATTATATTTCTGAACGATGATCACACACACACACACACACACACACACACACACACACACACACTAAACTCATGTATATATATATATATATATATATATATATATATATAATGTATGGTAATTCTTTGGTTACATTTTAATCATCATTCATCATCATGTCCTGCTGGGAGCACGGATATCCCTGACCCTCTCTCGCCACTCCTCCCTATCGTTCATCGTTCTAGGCAGGTCTTCAGGACAACATCCCGTATCCTCACATAGCCGCTGAATGTATGTTCGTGCTGGTCGTCCTGCCTTCGCACGGCCATGTGTGGGGGTCCATAAGAGTACATCTCTTATGAGTTCGTCCCTGTTTCTCCAGCAGTGTCCTCCATGTCTGGTTCGTCTAACTTGAATAGTTTTCGTGATAGGAGGCAGGTGGCCGTACAGTTGGTGTCTTGTGGGGTGTTGCCGCCAGGGAAAACACCGGTTCTCGTCCGATCACCGAAGTTAAGCAGCATCGAGCCTGGTCAGTACTTGGATGGGTGACCGCCTGGGAATACCAGGTGCTGTAAGCATTTTCTACATTTTAATACATGCATATAATTCCACCAGAAACGACAAAAACAATCAACATTTTAACTTTTCTTGAAAAATTATACTATGGAAAAGGACTAGGACAGATATATTTTAAATTTTTCCTCAATTCTTCGAATTGGCCACTTTCTTTGGTATCATTATGATCTACGCAACAAATTCTACTAAAAACCATGCGGATTGTAAGAGAAACTAAAAAAGCCTAGCATAAATATAATTAGAGTTGCTTTTTGTAAGTTCTTCCTAATGTAAAAGTTGTTAGCTTGCAATGTGATTGATTATTATTGTTTTAATCAATTTCTGGAAACAGAATTTTATTACTATAAATGGATAATACAAGCGATTGTTGGATCTAAGAACTTTCAGCTGTTTCCCTCCTGTCAACGCCTCAACAATATTCAGTATCTCTTTGCCAACTGCACATGTCTAGTTATACCAGCCAATAAACTTCTAACGGATACAGTTTTCTTCCATCAAACGCGACATGTTTATTTGCCTATTTGGCTCCAGAAATCTTCGTTTTCTGTATTATATTTCGATCTTAGCATCGCAAAATTAACAACACTGTCGCCTTCTTTCTTATGTAAAGTTGCCACATGTATTTGAAGTAAACATTGGGCAGTGAAAACTCAGGACATAAAGGATTACTGGAAATCAGTCTACTGTACGTGTTATGAATATTACTATGGGAATTGGTTTTACATTCACGAATGATGTCATGCCAATCTAAGATGGCGAAAGGCGAGTATTTTTGATATATGTACAAAAAAGCAAAAAAGATGGTTGTTTCAGTTTCTTTGTTTAATGGCATACCAACTCTTTTTAGGTTATTTAATGCCAAACCCATTCTCCTAGAAGAACACTAGGGGTACTATTTAACCCATAGTTGGGAGGATAAGGGTGTTCATACCTTTCCCAAGGGTATTTGCCCGAAAGTGAACGTAATAGCGCGACTGGAGTACGAACTCGCGTACTACGATTCCACAGTCCATCGCTTTAACCATTACATCACGAGGACACCCCCTAAAGATGGTTGTGTAGCAGAGCATTTTAAGAAGGCAACTAAAAGAACAAGATTGATTTGTGTAACTTGGATCTAATTTTAATTTATTTTTTTCCATGTCGACGAGGCTAAGAGTGCGCTGACTTATCCCTCAAAGCGAGGGGTCCTGGGTATGACACTAAACTGTATCTGATAGGAAAGCCCCGGTTCTCTAGCTTTGAATGTAGAGTACCTCTTCAGTGCCATTACTCCCAGGTCAACTCTGTCCCGGAGCAGTAGTAACTGTTAGGATCATATTTATGGGTTAAATGGATCTGTCTATTTAAAAATTCTATGATACGTGAAAAATTTAAAACAAGCTTCAGTAGAGCATACATTGTGAATTTTAAACAAAAAAGACCTTTTTTTTTGGTCACGTCTCGTCAGAAACACCGAGCAAACCAAGAAATAAAGTGGAAGAATCAAGGTAGATGACGAAAGAGAGAGAGAGAGAGAGAGAGAGAGAGAGAGAGACCTTAGGAGGGAAAATGTTTACTTGGAGGGATTGCTTCAGTTTTCTTTTGTTTTTGTCAACTACCTTGATTTTCCTCTATATTGCCTGATTATAACGGTGTTTCTCTGACGAGACGTAACCGAAAAAAAAGTCAATTCTTTCATAAGTAACAATGTATGCTTCACTTAAAGCAATTCTAAATATTATTTGTTTGAATTCGATAAGACAGCGTCTAAAAAAAAAAAAAAGAAAAAATTTTAAATAAAAATAAAAATAAAATGTGAAAAAACAAAATCAAAAAAAGAAAAAAACCCGCAAAAACAAACAAAAAACAACAAAAACTTCTATGAAACAATAACACAAAAATGTAAACATGAACGAAATTCGGAGTGTTCTCGGGGGTAATAGTTAAAAGGCTGGACAGTGGAATCTTAGTCAGCGAGTTCGAACTCCAGTCGCGCTAATACGTTTACTTTTGGACAAATACCTTTGGGAAATGTATGAATCTCCTTATCCTCCCAACTATGGGTTAAATAGTACCACTACTGTTTTTAAGAAGGATGGATTTGGCATTAAATAATCCAAGAAGTTTATATACCCTTAAACTACAAACAATGAACGCGATTCCCTAATGTTCATTTGCCTCCATTCGGAGTATGCATCATATATCTACTGCTAAATCGATTGTTTTGTTGGTTGGTCAGCACCCAGCTCCTCACTAGTTCTTTCGTCGTCTTGTTCAAATTCTTTCCTCATCGACTGGTTTGTTCATCTCGTCGTCATTTTTGTTCTTTATCTTCACTGTTGCTGTGCTCCAACATTCTTAGATCTTCGTTGCTGTGATAACAAATAACGGTTGGTGGGTTGTTTGGGTTTATGGCATATCAACCTTTGTAGGTTATTTAACGCCAAATCCAATTTTTTGAAAATAGTACTATTTCAAACAATTCAGTTTAGCATGAGTACATAGTTTAATTGTCAAAAACGCTTCTATTTCAAGCTATTCAGTTTAGTCAAACAGCTCCAACTCAGCCAACTCAGTTTAGTATAAGTACACATTTTGTTCACACACCGTAAAATGTCAAAACAGTTCTATATTAAACAATTCAGTTTGGTGTAAGTAGAGTTTCAATGTCAAAAATAGTTCCATTTCAAACAATTCAGTTTAGCATAAGCACGCAGTTTAAATCTAAGTACACAGTTTATTTGTCAAAAACAGTTCTATTTCAAGTTATTCAGTTTAGTCAAATAGTTCTAATTCAAACAAATCAGTTTAGCAGGAATATGCAGTTAGTTCTATTTAACCCATAGATAGGGCCCTACCAAGTACAACCATTCTAAGCCAGAGTGGACCTGGGAGCAATGGCAATGAAGGGGCGCTCTGCATATCCCAATGCTCCAGCATTACATGACATCTCCAGGACTCTCATTGGAGGCTCTTGTTCGTCTGCAAAGGTGCTGTCGGTGTATTCTACACCCCAAACGAAAGGGCAATACACAGAGTTAATGTGAAAACAGTTTTATTTCAGATAATTCAATTTTGCATAAGTACACAGTTTAGATATCAAAGCAGTTCTATTTCGAGCAATTCAGTTTAGCATAAGTACGCAGTTCAAATGTCAAAACAGTTCTATTTTAAACAATTCAGTTTAGCAAAAATACGCTGATTAAAATTCCAAAAAAAGTAAACTCAAACCACGGTGGGGGTGTCCTCGTGGTGTGAGGGTTAAAGCGATGGACTGCGGAATCGTAGTAAGCGAGTTCGAATTCCAGTCGTGCTATTGTGTTCACTTATGAACAAATACCCTTGAGAAAAGTATGAACCCCTCATCCCCCCAGCTATGGGTTAAATAGTACCACTGCTGTTCTTCTAGAAGGATGGCTTTGGCATTAAATAACCTACAAAGGTTGATATGCCATAAAACAAAGAAACCAAACCAAACCAATCAAACCACGGTTCAGTTCTATTTAACCCATAGATAAGGTGCTACCACCCTGGATCAGAGTGGACCTGGGAACGATGGCAATAAAAGGGTACTCCGTATTCCCCAAAGCTCCAGCATTACTGGAACTTCACCATCAGATTTGTTTATTGTCATATCCAGGACACTCTTTGGCCGGGTCTTACCCCTCTGTAGAGGTGCAGTTGGTATATTCTACAGCATCCCCCAGCTGACTGGGCAAACAAATAACGGAGGCAAATTTCTAAGGTGCACATTACTTCATTATCGACAACACTTCTTCGTCACCTGCTGTGACCTTGCAGGGAATCAGTGAGCAGAGCACAGATGTAAACAACAGCTCTCGTTGGCTTTTCCCACCGATTAAATGTTCAATCGTCTGATCACATGACATCTCAATCCAATCAGAATCATGGATTCAAACAACCCCTTGTTTGGTACTATGCTGTCATGGTTATCTGTACCGAGACCGATATCAGCGCCGAATTTGATGCTATGGCAAGTAACGGTACTTTATTATGGCCTTCGCTCTGTGACTACCACATGTGTTTCCAGGTAGTCGGTTTATCAATCCCCTCTGTGCCCACGTTGTGTTTGAAAGATCCGCAGTTAGAGAATGACAATTTTTCCGGAACTTCTTCTAAAGGTCGAGATGATTCGTTGGAACAATGTTGCCCGTGTGTTGGTAACTCAAACACAAAAAGAACTCTCCGTCAACAATTAACATCCATTTATTGAAACGTATTGGTGTAATATATCCAACTTATTTATAGAAATTGTCGCTTTATTATTCAGATATGCTGTTCAATTTTCAGACTGCACACCAGTAGCATGAGAGAGAGAGAGAGAGAGAGAGAGAGAGAGAGAGAGAAAGAGAGAATCTGTAAGGGTCTATGAACAGAGACACAAAGAGACACTCTCTGATCCGACTGATGTCTAACCCCAACTTACAACTGACTCCCAAACGACTGAACGTTAACTTTTAACTGAAACTTCTAATTAACAGCCTTTTCAAAATTCGCTAATTTTTATATTTCTAAAATCATGATATCGTTAGTGTGATGTTATCTTACGAAGTTATCGCGTCATCTCACACGTGTCCCCAATTTCCCCGTGTTTTCAATTCTTCAATCAAACTTGTGACATGACATAATTCTATTTTGTTCCCGTTTGATCTTCCAGTCCTGGTCGCTGGTGCATTCGTTTGAACTTTCCGATTTGATTACATTTCCCTTCAAAGATTTTAGCTAACTTAACAGCCAACTGAAACACTCATGGTCTGACCAAACTAGATAATAAAACAATTAATACAATCAACCATCACAATAATTAGGTTATAGTTAGGAGGTGTCCGTGGTGTAATGGTTATCGTCGTAGGAAATGGACACGGCGACACGAGTTCAAATCCTGGACGAGTCTGATTACATTTCACATAGCACTAATACCCTTGGGAAAGGTATGAATCCAATTATTCTCCCTCCAGCTATGGGTAAATAGTAGGGCAGAAGAAATACTAAGAGAAGAAATACTCTGAATTCAAACCTGTTAAACTCCACTTAAAAATTGACCTTGTGTCATATCCTTCCCGAGGGAAGGGTTGGTAAATATGATTAGGTTATAGTCAATCATCCCCATCACACCAACTAAAAGACTCCACTATTTCCCCACTCACAGAGAGAGAGAGAGAGAGAGAGAGAGAGAGAGAGAGAGAGAGAGAGAGTGACTCAGATTTTTCTCAAAGTTCGTTCATGAACTGAGTGGTATCCTTTGAGAGAGAGAGAGAGAGGTCATGTGTTTATTGTTTTCTATTTAAATGTTATTATTCGTAACAGTTAGCCTTAATAAATAACTACACACAAAAAATGTAAATATGAAGGTACAATGAATACGATTCCCTAACCTCTTGGCATAGGATAAGTCTAGACGGCTTGGCATACCGTTAATAAATCAATTTGTCAATATAATTCTTTTCATCACATAGCATTAATACCCTTGGGAAAGGTATGAATCCAATTATTCTCTCTCCAGCTATGGGTAAATAGTAGGACAGACTAGGTCCTTCAGCCTTGGTGAGGCAACTAGTCTAGGAGAAGGAAAACCTTGTGTCATATCCTTCCCGAGCGGAGGGGTTGGTAAATATGATTAGGTTATAGTCAATCATCCCCATCACACCAACTAAAGACTCCACTATTTCCACTTCAGAGTTAGAGAGAGAGAGAGACAGACAGACAGACAGAGACTAAGATTTTTCTCAAAACTCGTTCATGAACTGAATGGTGTCCTTTAAGAGAGAGAGAGAGAGAGAGAGAGAGAGAGAGAGAGAGAGCGTGGGAGAGAGAGAGGTCATGTGTTTATTGTTTTCTATTTAAATGTAATTATTCGTAACAATTAGCCTTAGTAAATAACTACACACAAAAAGATGTATATATGAAGGTACAATGAATACGATTCCCTAACCTCTTGGCATAGGATAAGTCTAGACAGCTTGACATGCCGTTAATAAATCAATTTGTCAATGTAATTCCTTTCATCATATATCCAAAGTTTCTGTTGGATAATATTTATGAGGTTTGATTCATGTGATCTTGGTCAGTTATCGGAACGGGACTTTAATTATTGATTTTAACAAACATGACGTCCATATTTACAATAAAAGTCCTTATATTCAAATGAAATCCTGTATTTCATATTACATAATTGTAAAGCATTTAGTGTAAATATTGTTTGGTCCCTGTGACGTAGTGGCTAACATGATAGACGATGATATCGTATTAAGCGAGTTCGAACTCCAGTCACGCTATAGAGTTCACTTTTGGACTAATACTCTTGGGAAAGGCATGAACCCCTTTATCCCCACCAGCTATGTTCTTCTATAATAATGACTTGGGCATTTGATACTCCACGTCGAGTGATATGCCAGTAAATATTTTAGAATTACTACAAAACACCTTGGAATTTTTCACAAGACAATATTATCTTCGTATAATGTTACAAAAAATATAATCAGGAAATGAGGGAGTTCCTGTGGCGTAGTGGTTAACGTATAAGCGAGTTCAAACTCCAATTGAGTTATTGATTTCAATTTCGGACAAATCCGCACAGCTATAGCGGTCGTATTGATACTGCTATATGGATGCACTACTTGGACACTAACTAAACGGCTGGTGAAGAAGCTAGACGATAATTACACAAGAATGCTGCGAGCAATATCAAACAAGTCCTGGCGGCAACACCCCACAAGGCACCAACTATACGGCCACCTGCCCCCCATCACGAAAACTATCCAAGTTAGACGAACCAGACATGCAGGACACTGCTGGAGAAGCAGGGACGAGCTCATAAGTGATGCACTCCTATGGACCCCCACACATGGCCGGGCAAAAGCAGGACGACCAGCTCGAACATACATATAGCAGCTATGTGAGGACTAGGGGTGTAGCCCTGAAGACCTGCCAGAGGCGATGAACGATAGGGAGAAGTGGCGAGAGATGGTCAGGGATATCCGTGCTAGCGGCACGACGATGATGACTGCTCTTCTACAAGAATTGCTTCGGCATTAAATAACCCTCAAAGATTGATGTGCCACTAAACAAAGAATCTAAACCAGCCTTCTATCTATGTCTATTGCACTAGCTACTCAGGATGTCTGTTAAGATTACTTAACGGGATATTGTCAAAGATATTTGCGTTGAGGCCACCACTTCTTACGCTGACAAAATGTAAGGTGCAGCTGGAAGAGCGATTTGAATATGTTCTTGAGGATTAAAATTGATGAATTGATTTTAATGGTATGCTAACCCATTTAGGGTTATTTTATGCCTATAGGTTGGGAAGTCACGTTCATATTTACATTTTTTGTATAGTTTTCATTCAGATTTTTTTTCACATAGTCACATCGAATTCAAATAATTTTTCAAACAAGTAGAGGTCATGTGTTTATTGTTTTCTATTCAAAAGCAATTATTCTTAACAATAAACTTTAATAAATAACTACACACAAAAAATGTGAATATGAACGTACGATGAATACGATTCCCTAACCTCTTGGCATAGGATAAGTTTAGACGGCTTGACATGCCGTTAATAAACCAATTTGCCAATGTAATTCCTTTCATCATATATTTGAACCATAGATGGGCTCTTAACAGGTACTACCACTTCGGTTCATAGTGAACCTGGGAGTAATAGCATCTCCAGATGTAGTTTAATTTTATACCAAGACATAAAAATCAATCTTCGAAGAGGAACCTTTTCAAAACAGAACCTGTTGACTGGCATCAGCATAAGGTTGTTTTTTTTTCCTTTCGGTAACAACTATGGATCATAATGTGTAATCATTGTATTACACACTTCTTGTAATATTTGACCGTGTTCATCAGGTTCAGCTATCAAATAGTACAAGATGAAAGAGAAACGACAAAAACAAAAAAACAAAAAACAAAAAAAAAACAGCTATTGTTTTTTACCATAACGAGCTAATCAAGTAGAAAAAGAAAACAACTTGATGCGAAATCTCTGTACTATAGTTGTACCGAAAGACCTTAAAATAGTTACGCCGCAGATCTAAATTACTTTCAAATGCAAACGTCCAGCACTGCAGACACGATCTTGATTGAATTCATCGGCACACGGATCAATTGTTAGAGAAAACTAAAAAAGCCCAGCGTAAATATAATTAGAGTTTCTTTTTGTAAGTTCTTCCTAATGTAATAGTAGAATTAGCTTGCAAGGTTATTGATTATATGAAAGTTTTAAATATATTGCTTCTTCGTGCAAATAGCTTAGATTTCTAAATCCAATATTAATTATTGATTGGTTTGAGACCACGAATGCAGTGGACTCTGATATGACTTACTATGAATCATATTTCATGGAGGTGCCCGTGTAATTGTTATCGTCGTAGGAAATGAACACGGCGACCCGAGTTCAAATCCTGGACTTGACTGATTGCATTTCACATAGCACTAATACCCTTGGGAAAGGTATGAATCCAATTATTCTCCCTCCAGCTATGGGTAAATAGTAGGACAGACTAGGTTCTTCAGCCTTGGGTAGGCAACTAGTCTAGGAGAAGGAAAACTCTGAATTCAAACCTGTTAAACTCTGCTTAAAAATTGACCTTGTGTCATATCCTGCCCGAGCGGAGGGGTTGGGTAAATAGGATGAATCATATTTCATAAACTATGATCACATACACACTTATAGACCACGCACAC
>OY757921.1:78671646-78691646 GCA_963585895.1 Sepioteuthis lessoniana | reverse complement strand
GAAGCAGGTGTTAACGCGGGTGCGCGCGAGTGGATGGAGGTGTCACTCAGATGTCATAACAGTCCGAGACGATACTGGGTGACAAGGTGCGGGTGACGTCACGCACCGGAAGCACGCGGAAGTTTGTGTGAGAATATGAAGAAAATAAGAGTCGGGTTTTGGACGCCAAACGAGAAGGATCGATTTTGGAGCTCGCAAGCGCGAGGCGAACGTGCACCCGATGGGGGGGGTGCGCTCGAGTTGGGGGCCAAATGAATAAGACAGCATTGAAGATTGTGTCTCTCCTCCTTACGTCGAAACCTTTAACTCAAAGTTAATAAAAAGGTTTCGTACCTGAACAAGAAGTAGTTACGTGTTTTTGAGATTCCTGTTCTTTATATATTCTATCGTTATGAACATTACATGTCTATTTTGCACATGGCCATATTCGTGTATATGGCTACGCAACATATTGTTCACATAGATCCGTTTAAAAATTAATTATATTAGAGCAAGAATTCTTGATGCCATTAAACAGTAAATTATTTGCACTTAGAATAGTTACTTGAAGCTACAATTATTTACTTATGATTATTACAAGTTACCGGAGGTGCCCGTGGTGTAATGGTTATCGTCGTAGGAAATGGACACGAGTTCAAATCCTGGCCGTGATGGGTTGCATTTCACATAGCACTAATACCCTTGGGAAAGGTATGAATCCAATTATTCTCCCTCCAGCTATGGGTAAATAGTTGAGCAGACTAGGTTCTTCAGCCTTGGTGAGGCAACTAGTCTAGGAGAAGAAAAACTCTGAATTCAAACCTGTTAAATTCTGCGTAAAAATTGACCTTGTGTCATATCCTTCCCGAGCGGAGGGGTTGGTAAATATGTATTACAAGTTACTCGAAATTTAACTGTAGACAAACAAATGACTATTTTAAATAGAAATAAGGAGCAGCACCCGTAGCACAGTAGGTAACGCACTGGACTGTATTATCGTAATAAGTGAGTTCGAACTAGACTGGTTGACATACCGCTAAGATTAATCAATCCGGTCTTTCTCCTAAACTGGTTGCCCTACCAAAGTTAAAGAGCTCAGTCTTTACTATTACTTACTCATAGCTGAAGTAGTGGAGTGTCCTCATGGCGTAGTGGCTAAAATGTTAGACTGCGACATCTTGTTGAGTGGATGCGAACTCCAATCGAACTAATACTCTTGGGAAAGTTAAGAATCCCCTTTTTTTCAGCTATGGGTTCAATAGTACTACTACTGTTCTTCTACAAGGATGGTTTAGGCTTTGAATAACCCACAAAGGTTTATATGCCATGAAACCGAACCAAATTTAAATATATGGTTTGGTTTGTTGGGTTTTATGGCATATCAGCCCTTGTAGGCTATTTAACGCCAAATCCATTCTTATGTAAATAATCTGTTCTATTTAAAACAATTCAGTTTAGCATAAGTACACAGTTTAATTGTCAAAAATATTTCTGTTTCAAACTATTCAAGCAGTTATATGTAATAATTCAGTTAAGTGTAAATACAGTTTTAATGTCGAAAAACAGTTCTATTTCAAATACTTCAGTTAAGTATAAACACGTAGTTTAAATGCAAGTACGGTTTAATTGTCAAAAACATTTCTATTTCAAGCTATTCAGTTTACTCAAACAATTCAGTTTAGCATAAGTATGCTGTTAGTTCTATTTAACCCATAGATAGGGTCCTATCAGGTGCTACCACTCCGGGCCAGAGCGGACCTGGGAGCGATGGTAATGAAGGGGTACTCCGCATTCCCCAAAGCTCCAGCATTGCTGGAACCTCACCATCAGATTGTTTAGTATCTTATCCAGGAAACTCGTAGGGGGTCTTATCCCCTCTGCAGAGAAGCAGTCGGTGTATTCTACAGCCTCAGCCGACTGGGCAAAAATTTAAATAGGAACAATTACTTGATATCTTACAATCATTAGTATTACATAGGAATATTTGCAACGATAAAATTGTGTGCAAACTATTTGCATTGGATAGGAATACTTTATAACCGTCAGCAAAACTATTAATAAACAACAACAACAACAACAACAACAAATGAATATATAAATGTATGATAAATGCAATTCCCTAACCACTTGGCATAAAATAATCCTACCCGGGTTGACATACCATTAAAATTAATCAATGAAGCAATCAACCATTTTTTTATATGTCCCTAATAAAGTGAGATTTTTTTCCTGTCAAAAAGACAGAAAATAATAATAATAATAATAATAATAATAACAGCAACATATTTGGTAAGGTGAATTTAAAATCCCCTACTCAGTCCCACATATCGATTTTTATTTTCTGATCAATATTTTCGCACTTTTACAGACATGCAACTACTTCCTAGCAGCAAAGTTTATGTAAGCATGTCGGGATAGGTGGAAAAAAAGACATGCTATGCAAAAGTGGTTTGACTAATTAAATATATGGAACCATTAAATGTAACTTATTTCATTCAATGCAGTTAGAGGAGACGTCCCTGTGGCGTAGTGGATAACGTGCTGGCCTACGACATCGTAGTAAAGAGATATCAAACTTCACTGGTGCTTTTACATCCACTTGGGAAAAGTATCGCCTTCAGTTATTGGTTAACTAGTGGTGCCTGTGGTGAAATGGTTATCGTCGTAGGGAATGGACACGGCGACACGAGTTTAAATCCTGGACAAGACTGATTGCATTTCAGATAGCACTAATACCCTTGGGAAAGGTATGAATCCAAGAACTCTCCCTCCAGCTATGGGCAAATAGTAGGGCAGACTAGGTTCTTCAGCCTTGGTGAGGCAGCTAATCAAGGAGAAGGAAAACTGTGAATTCAAACCTGTTAAACTCCGCTTAAAAATTGACCTTGTGTCATATCCTGCCCGAGCGCAGGGGTTGGTAAATATGGTTATCGGTTAACTAGTCTCACTTCTGTTTTTCTACAAGGATGGCTTTGGCATTAAATAAAACAAACCAATGCAGTCATTTAGTTTTGAGATTTATTAATCATCTGAAGAAAGTGATCAAAAGTTAATCATAACGTTAAAATTCTCCCTTCAATATCATCTCAAGACTGGGGGTCAAATTTCCAAATCGGTCAAATATAAGATATTCTACCAAAGATGTCTAAAGGGTTAAATATAAAAATTTATATGTCTATTTATATGACAATACAAAAAAAAAAAAAAAAGAAAAACGAAGAATGCTATTTCGTTGGAAGTGAACCTGGCAACCAGAGTTCAAATCCTGGGTCAGTTTGTTTGCATTTCACATTGCACTAATGCCCCTTGAAAACGAATGAATCCGATAATTCCCCGTTCAGCTTTGAGTAAAGAGCAAGATAGACAGAGCACTTTAAACCTTCGTATGGCAACCAGTCTAGGAGAAAGATCGGATCGTTTGATTCTAACGTCAGGGTTATTTTATACCAAAAGATTGGAGAATAGCATTCATATTAACATTTTTTGTGTAACAGTTTTTTTAAGAATATTTTAACACGGTCTTATCGAATACAAATAACTTTTTCCAGTGATGAGACCCTAATAGGTACCACCACTCCGGGTCAGAGTAGAGCTGGAGATAATGAAGAGGTACTGTACACTTCCCAGATCTCAAGAACTGGATCCTAACGATCAGATGTAGTTTACTGTCATACATAGGACAACCCATTTTTTGGGAGTGGGGTCTGCAGGGAATAAATTCAGTATATTCTAAGTATTTCCAACAGGGTGAAACTAGGAGAAAAAACTCTGAATTCAAATTAGATCTTGGAAGAGATTGACCCACCGGGCTATTCCAGGCCCAGACACATTACATGAGTTGCACTTCCACGACCAAACAATCTTATGGGATAAGTTTTATTCTTTATCCATCGACAATACTATGCCATTCTTCTAAGTAACTGCCAGCTAGACAGATAATTTAATTTCTCAGCGATAGACGAGCGCATAAATACCCGTTTCAAAGAATGTGGTTGTTGATCAATCATTTGTTTTGGGACCCAACAAGATGACAATTTCCGATATCCCCCCTTTTTTATGAACCACCAACATCGGAGGAACAGGTACCACAAAGAGTTTCTCAAGATTGTGAGGTCTATCATCTTGAATCAAAGCTTTAACACAGTGTTGTTTCCTGGAAAGGAGAGTAAGTGAAATGAGATGGGGTAAAATGAGAGAACGGTAAGAGTTGTGAGATGAAAGGAAAGGTGCGAAATGAAAGGAGAGTAAGTGAAGTGAAGTGAAAGTAGATGAAGTGAGGTCTATCATCTAGAATCAAAGCTTTAACATAGTGTTGTTTCCTGGAAAGGTTTGGTTTGGTTTCTTTGTTTAATGGCATATCAACCTCCGTAGATGTTTTAATGACTAAGACATCCTTCCAGAAGAACAGCACCCGTACTATCTAACCCATAGCTGGGAGGACAAAGAAGTTCAAAACTTTCCTAAGAGTATTTGTCTGAAAGTGAACGTAATAGCGCGACTGGAATTCGAACTCGCTTACATTTTCTATTTTTAACCATTACACCATGAAGACACCCGCTTCCTGGAAAGGATAGTAAATGAAGTGAGATGGATTAAAAGGAGAGTAAGGTAAGGGTTGTGAGATGAAACAAGAGTAGATGGAGTGATTGGAAATGAAAGGAGAGTAAGTGAAGTGAAGTGAGGTGAAATGCAAGGAGAGTAAGTGAAGTGACATGAGGTGAAATGCAAGGAGAGTAAGTGAAGTGACGTGAGGTGAAATGAAAGGAGAGTAAGTGAAGTGACGTGAGGTGAAATGAAAGGAGAGTAAGTGAAGTGACGTGAGGTGAAATGAAAGGAGAGTAAGTGAAGTGACGTGAGGTGAAATGAAAGGAGAGTAAGTGAAGTGACGTGAGATGAAATGAAAGGAGAGTAAGTGAAGTGACGTGAGGTGGAATGCAAGGAGAGTAAGTGGAGAGAAGTGAGGTGAAATGAACGTAGATGAAGTGAGGGGATGTGAAAGGAGTGTAGGTGAAGTGAGGTGTTGTGTTAGGACAGTAGGTGAAATACTGTGAGGCGAAAGGAGAGTAGATGGATTGAGGTGCAGTGAAAGGAGAGTGAAGTGAGATCAAGTGAAAGAAGCGTTAGTGAAGTGATGTCAGGTAACAGGAGAGTAGGTGAAGTGAGGTGAGGTGAAAGGAGAGTAGGTGAAGTGAAGGGAAGTGAGTTGAAGGAAGAGTAAGGGAAGTTAGTTAAAGTAGCAATGAAATTTTAGGTTCACTTTCACCTTCCATCTTACGATATCTGTCGACAGTTTTACTTCTCCATCTGTCTGTCAGCTGTTTAATTGAATTGTTAGTGATACATAGAAATACTTGGAAGCATTTAACTTTGATGAGTTATGCTAAACTGAATTGTTTGAAATAGAACTGTTTGATCATTTAAATGTGTATAAGCAGATGACTGGTGTTTAATTGAATTGTAGGTGTTAAATTGCAATACCTGAACACATTTAACTGCGTGCAAACAAATGATTAATAGTAAATAGAATTATTCATATTAAATAGAAATAGAAATAAGTGAAGCCACTAAACTGTATTGCAAAAAAAAAAAGTGAGCTTAAGATCGTTTAAAAATGTTATGTCCAAAATGTATTTAGAAATATATTTAATATATATTTATAAAAAGGATTTGACATTAAATAACCTACAATGGTTGATATGCCATAAACCAAACCAAACCAAACCAAACGAATCATCTATATTTACTTAGATGTGTGCAAACAAATGATCGATGTTAAATTGTTACTGTTACATAGAAATACTTGAAACCATTTTACTGTGTGCAAACAAATGATTAATAGGAAATAGAATGATTTGTATTAGATAGAAATACTTGGGACCATTCAACTGTGCGGTGGAAATGAGTTCAGCCTTGTTTATTATCAGCAAAATTACAATTCATATGTATTTAATATATATATATGTATAAATAACATTTGGCATTAAATAACCTACAATGGTTGATATGCCATAGAATCAAACTAAACCAAAACTAAAGCTTTTGTCTGTCTTACTCTTTTGTGGGCTTTCTGATGTGATTCATAATATCTCTTGTCTCACCGAGTTGTATCACAACTCATCAACGGAGCTACCTTCAAGCTGGGATCGAAACCCGGCAGAAAGTCTCAATGAGTTGAATTAGCCAACTTCTTAACATTCCTTGGACCATCATATACAAAAAAAGGCTATATTGTATCGAAATAGCTTTTTATTTGATTATTGTTATGAACTTTTTATACGTATATATTAACCTAAAACAATTAGTTTACTTTGAAAATACTTGCCTGATGAGATAGGAACTCGGGTAGTCGGCTTTGTAAGCAGGAACTCTGATCATAATAATAAATCATAATCCTATTTACCAACCCCTCCGCTCGGGAAGGATATGACACAAGGTCAATTTTTACGCAGAATTTAACAGGTTTGAATTCAGAGTTTTCCTTCTCTTAGACTAGTTGCCTCACCAAGGCTGAAGAACCTAGTCTGCTCAACTATTTACCCATAGCTGGAGGGAGAATAATTGGATTCATACCTTTCTCAAGGGTATTAGTGCTATGTGAAATGCAATCTGTCTCGTCCAGGATTTGAACTCGTGTCGCCGTGTCCGTTTCCTACGACGATAACCATTACACCACGGGCACCTCCCTTAGTCCAACCCCTCCGCTCGAGCAGGATATGACACAAGGTCAATTTTTAAGCGGAGTTTAACAGGTTTCAATTCAGAGTTCTCCTTCTCCTTGACTAGTTGCCTCACCAAGGCTGAAGAACGCAGTCTGTCCTACTATTTACCTACTATGACGATAACCATTACACCAAGGGCACCTCCATGATAACAAATCATAATGATTAGCCTAACTATTTCATTTATCACCCTCATAAATATTCTTTGGATTTTCTCAGTAAGTATAAATTGAAAGGTATACTTGAGGAAATGCTGAACACTTCTCGACTGAATAGGGAAGATCTATTTTAAATATAAAGAAGTTTTATTTAAAAAATCTTTCGTTTTGAAACATTAACGGAACTTGTAGATCGGTGTATCAATGTGTTGAATTGTGAATTGAACAATTCATGCTTCGAGATTACCCCTTTTTGGTCGTGTCGGGAACTTTTCAGCGTACCTCTGTATATAGGAACATGCTAAGATTTTAAAATGGCTATATGTATAGAAAAACGCTTAAAGGATGATCATAGCACACACACACACACACACACACACACACACATATATATATATATATATGTTTATGCTTGTGAGTACATGTGTTTGTTCGTGTGTACAGTATGCATACGTATTATAAAGATAGATAGGTAAATATATAAAGTGTTTTGAAGGTCATTTTCAAACAAAAATATACACCATCTACATATTTTTTACGAAAAGGAAAATGCATTTTGCTTGGTATTTATTATCATTATTATTTATTTATTCGAGTTTTTGTGACAGCAAGTTTCCTCAAGTCTCCAGGACTCTTCTCAGTATTCTGGTCGTTCTTAGTTATGCTGTAGTTTGGATGGAGACCATCGTCCGCTAACTTCCAAGTCCTCCAGTCCTTTTAATAATTCTTTAGTTACTGTACCAAAAGCACCAATTACAATTGGTATGATTGTCACCTTCATGTTGCATAGTTTTTCAATTCCCTAGCAAGGTCGAGGTACTTCGTCTTTCTTTTCACATTCTTTCAGTTTTATTCTGTGATCAGCCGAGACAGCAAAGTCGACAATTTTGCAAATTCTCTTTTTTTTGTTGTTGATTATTATAAGGTCTGGTCGTCTGACTGAGATTAGGTGATCCGTCTGTATGTCAAAGTCTCATTGTTGCTATTATTATTCACTCATTAGAGCTTTTCACATCAGCTTTTCACATCAGCTTTTCACATCAGCGATAGCCAATGGTTTTCACTGGAGTCTGAGTGACAGCAAGTCTCCAGGACTCTTCTTAGTATTCTGGCCGTTCTCAACAATGCTGTCGCTTGGATGGTCTCCACTCGTCCGCCAACTTCCAAGTCCTCTAGTCCTTTAGCAATCCTTTAGTTACTGTTCCAAACGCACCAATTACAATTGGTATAATTGTCACCTTTATGTTCCACAGTTTTTTCAATTCCCTAGCAAGGTCGAGGTACTTATCCATCTTTTCACATTTTTTCAGTTTTATTCTGTGGTCAGCCGGGACAGTAAAGTCGACTATTTTGAAAGTTCTCTTTTTTTTTTTTGGTTGATTATTATTAAATCTGGTCTTCTGGTCGGGATTAGGTGATCCGTTTGTATGTTAAAGTCCAATGGGAGTTTATGCGTGGCATTTTCTAGGACAGGTGCTGGGTTGTGCATATACCATTTGTTAGTATGGTCGAATTTAAATTTCTTACACATTTCTCAGTGAATCACCTTGCTGACCCAGTCGTGTCTCATCTTATACTCCCTCTGTGCTAATTTGCTGCATTCGCTTATTATATGATTGATGGTTTCATCTCTTTCACCACATAGCTTGCATTTGCTATTTTGTTGAGTCTTATCATCATTATTATTATTATTTACTCCTTTTGAGTTTTTCACACCAGCGTTAGCCAATAGTTTCTAACTGAACTTTGAGTCACGGCAAATCTCCTAAAATCTCCAGGACTCTCCTTAGTATTCTGGCTGATCTTAATAATGCTGTAGTTTGGATGATCTCGACTCGTTCTCTTACTTTCAAGTCCTCCAGTCCCAGTACCAATTCTTTGGTGTCTCTTCCAAAAGCACTAATTATAATTGTTATTACCGCCACTTTCATGTTCCACAGTTTTTTTAATTCCTTAGCAAGGTCTTGGTACTTACCTCTCTTTTAGTTTTCTTTCAATTTTACTATATGATCAGTCAGGACAACAAAACCCTCAATACGACAAGTTCTTTTTTTCTAATAGTTTATTACTAGGTCTGGTCGTCTGGCTGAGATTAGGTGATCCGTTTGTATGTCAAAGTCCCATAGGAGTTCATGTGTGTCATTTTCTAGGACAGATACTGGGTTTTGTATATACCATTTATTTGTATGGTCAAATTTCAATTTCTTGCACAATTCCCAGTGAATCACCTTGCCCACCCAGTTGTGTCTAGTTTTGTACTCTTTCTGTGCAAACATTATTATTATTATTGCACTCCTCGCGAGTTTTTCAACCAGTTTTAACTGGTGGTCTTCGACTGGAGTCTCCTCAGGTCTATAGGTCTCTTCTTAGAATTCTAGCTGATCTTTACAATGCTGTCGTCTGGATGGTCTCGATTCTTCCTCAGATTTCCAAATCCATCAGTCTTTTGTCCAAACCTTTAAGGATCCTTCTAAACGCTCCAACAACAATTGGTACCACTGTGATCCTTTTGTTCTACAGTTTTTAAAACTCTCTGGCAAGATCCAAGTACATGTCTATCTTTTCGCTTTCTTTTATTTTTACTCTATGGTTCCCTGGGTCGGCAAAATCCCCAAGATTCTAAATTCTTTTTTCCTTTTTAATTATATTTACCAACCTCTCCGCTCGAGCAGGATATGACACAAGGTCAATTTTTAAGCGGAGTTTAACAGGTTTCAATTCAGAGTTTTCCTTCTCCTAGACTAGTTGCCTCACCAAGGCTGAAGAACGCAGTCTGTCCTACTATTTACCTACTATGACGATAACCATTACACCAAGGGCACCTCCATGATAACAAATCATAATGATTAGCCTAACTATTTCATTTATCACCCTCATAAATATTCTTTGGATTAGTGCTATGTGAATTGCAATCAGTCTCGTCCAGGATTTGAACTCGTGTCGCCGTGTTCATTTCCTACGACGATAACCATTACACCACGGGCACCTCCAATTTTTTTCCTTTTTAATCAACGTCTGGTCTTCTAGTCGGGATTAGGTGATATGTTTGTATCTTAAAATCCCAGATAATTTTATGCATTTTATTTTCAAGATGGATTCTTCTGCTTTGTGCATATACTATTTGTTAGTTTAGTCAAATTTTAAAGTATAATTTCATTCCTTGCGATTTTTACACACCAGCGTTATTTAGTGGTCAATGACAACAATCCTCCTCAGGTCTAAAGAACTCCCCTGAGTATTTTAGGTGATCTTAACATTGATGTGGTCGGGATGGTTTTGATTCTTCCTCTTAATTCCAGTTCCCCCAGTCTTCTATTCAATCTTCTGTTCCAAATGTACCATTTACAATTTGTATCACTAATCCACTCATGGTCCACTATTGTTTCAGCCCTCTGGCAAGATCCAGGTATTTGTCTATCTTTTCGCTTTCTTTCTCTTTTACTCAATGATCCTCTGGAACAAGCAACATCCAGTAGATAAAAAGTTCTTTTATCTTGTTAATTAATCGGTTTAGCCGAGATTTGCTGATCCGTTTGCAGCGCCCTTCCCCTACACCTCGGTGTAGTAGCTATTGAAAAGGGAGCCTTCTGGTCGTCCTCGACTACGGTCGCCAACTTTACATACTTACTATCATCATAATCTATCATTATTATTATTATCTATTATTATCATAATATATCATTATATTATCGGGGATGTAATGGTTAAAGTGATGGACTTCGGAATTGTAGTACGCGAGTTCGTACTCCAGTCACGCTATTACGTTCACTTTCGGGCAAATACCCTTGGGAAAGGTATGAACCTCCTTATCCTTCCAGCTATGGGTTAAATAATACCACTACTGTTATTCTTGAAGAATAGCTTTGGCATTAAATAACCTACAAAGAGTTGATATGCCATTAAACAAAGAAACCAAACCATTATATTATCATATTTATCATTTCACGTGTGTGTGTTTATGTATGCATGTATGTGTGTGTTGTACATTCATATATGGAGAAAAATAAAACAATATTGAAAATCAGATTGATATTTGCTATAAATACTGAACGATGGCTGGATCACTCTTTCTCTCTCTGTCTTACACACACACACACACATACACATGAATGAAATATAATTCTGGTACATTCATCACATGATTCGTAAAGATATCTAGGCTCAAGCCGACTTGTCTCTATTCATTATTTTTTAAGGATGAAATAAATATGCCAAATGCGCATTTTTTCCCCCCTCTGCGTTGAATTTTCTGGAAATGAATGAATAGTTTCCATTTAAACTACAGGCATTTTCTTTCGATGAAGGTTATAAAAATTCAGCCAGGGAATTTGATTATTGTATAATCAAATTTCCAGACTCTCAAAAATATGGATACGACCAAAATTCCCGTCCGAACAGGACCCGCTAAATTAGTTTTTGTTCGGTAATATAATATCAATAACCATTTTATTTAATGATTTATAATCTTTCCTTTTAATAAAATTATGTTTTGTTATCAGCCCTGTCGACTGGGGATTAAGAATACGTCGATTGCACCACTGCTTAGGGGTAAGACTCTACCCCTGACAACGAGTGTCCTGTGTATGATACTAGACTAAATAGGATGGTGAGGCTCTAAACCTAGAGATCTGGGGAGTGTGAAATACCTCTTTATTGCCATTACTCCCAGGTCCACTCTGATCCGAAGTGGTAATACCTGTCAGGGTTTTATCTATTGGTCAAACAGAATTGTTCAATTATTTACAAAGGATTATTATAATTAATCATTTGAATTCATTAAGCTGTATACAAATTATTTATATAAGATAGGGATATTTTGATAAAGAGAATTCCTAAATGTTAACTTTCAATACTTGATATCATTTAACAATGTGTAACAGTCCAGTGGGTTGGAAAGAATGTAGGATACATCAACTGCATCTCTGCTGAGGGGTAAGACCACCCCAATGAGTGTACTAGATATGACACAAAACAATCTCAGCCCAGTCGGCTAGAAGGGCTGTAGAATACATCGACTGCATCTCTGCTGAGGGGTAAGACCACCCCCAATGAGTGTACTAGATATGACACAAAACAATCTCAGCCCAGTCAGCTAGAAGGGCTGTAGAATACATCAACTGCATCTCTGCTGAGGGGTAAGACCACCCCAATGAGTGTACTAGATATGACACAAAACAATCTCAGCCCAGTCGGCTAGAAGGGCTGTAGAATACATCGACTGCTTCTCTGCTGAGGGGTAAGATCACCACAATGAGTGTACTAGATATGACACAAAACAATCTCAGCCCAGTCGGCTAGAAGGGCTGTAGAATACATCGACTGCTTCTCTGCTGAGGGGTAAGATCACCACAATGAGTGTACTAGATATGACACAAAACAATCTCAGCCCAGTCGGCTAGAAGGGCTGTAGAATACATCGACTGCATCTCTGCTGAGGGGTAAGACCACCCCAATGTCTGTACTAGATATGACACAAAACAATCTCAGCCCAGTCGGCTAGAAGGGCTGTAGAATACATCGACTGCTTCTCTGCTGAGGGGTAAGACCACCCCCAATGAGTGTACTAGATATGACACAAAACAATCTCAGCCCAGTCGGCTAGAAGGGCTGTAGAATACATCGACTGCTTCTCTGCTGAGGGGTAAGATCACACCAATGAATGTACTACATATGACACAAAACAATCTCAGCCCAGTCGGCTAGAAGGGCTGTAGAATACATCGACTGCTTCTCTGCTGAGGGGTAAGACCACCCCAATGAGTGTACTAGATATGACACAAAACAATCTCAGCCCAGTCGGCTAGAAGGGCTGTAGAATACATCGACTGCATCTCTGCTGAGGGGTAAGACCACCCCCAATGAGTGTACTAGATATGACACAAAACAATCTCAGCCCAGTCAGCTAGAAGGGCTGTAGAATACATCAACTGCATCTCTGCTGAGGGGTAAGACCACCCCCAATGAGTGTACTAGATATGACACAGCAATCGGGTGGTGAGGTTCCAGTAATACTAAATCTTTGAGGAATACGAAATACCTTTAATTGCCATATCTCCCAGGTCCACACTTGCTCGGAGTTGTAGTACTAAATAGGGTCCTCTGGGTCAAATATAACTGTTTGACATTTAAACTGTGAGCAAACAAATGACTTCTGCTTAATTGACTTGTTTGAAATAGAACTGTTTGATCATTTAACTGTGTGTAAACAAATGACTGACGTTTAATTGAATTATTAGTGATAGATAGCACTAAATGGAACCATTTAACTTTGTTGACTTATGCTAAATTGAATTGTTAGAAATAGAACTGTTTATTCATTTAACTGTGATCATCTAAAATGTGTTTACAAATTATATATTTAATATTTATGTAAAAATAGAATTTGGCATTAAATAACCAACACTGGTTGATATGCCATAAAACCAAACCAAACCAAACCAAATCAAACTGGAAGCAAATGATTAATGATATTAAATATATTTATTAGTATCAGATAGCAATACTTATAGCCAATTAACTGTGTGCAAACAAATGAGCTTTAACAAGTCGTTTAAAAATAAAGTTTATTCATTGATAAATTATATATATATATATATATATATACTCCTGGACAAAAATATAAGACCACCCTCAAAAATAAAGGAAAAAGATATTGTTTACAATTTTTAAATTATGAAAATCAGATATATGAAAGATAAGGTCAAGAGACATTTAAATTTAAAACGAGAAGAAATTTCAATTCATTTTTTATATGTATATTAGCATTTATGCTAAATTTTAAAATTTATTTTCGACCTAAATGTAAGACCACAAATAAAAACAAGAAAAAAGGACTTAATTTAAATGAAAATTCATTATATATAGACTATATAATATAAAAGCTATTAAAACTGTAATACTTAAAATACTAAAAACATAAATGGCTAAGAAAACTCACCATCATCATGTCGCGCTGCTAGCATGGATCTCCCTCGAACTCTCGCGCCACCTATTCATATCGTCCATCGTTCCCGGCTGGGATTCAAGTCTACATCCTCTATCGACACGCAGCTGTTGTATATAGGTTCAAGCTGATCGTCCAACTTTTGTTCGTCCATGTTCAGGAGTCCACAGGTGTACATCGCTTATGAGTTCGTCCTTACTTCTCCAGCAGTACTCCACATGTCTGGTTCGTCTAACTTTGATAGTTTTCGTGATGGGTAGTAGGTGACAGTACAGCTGTTGTTTTGTCGAGTGTTGTCTCCAAGACTTGTTCAATATGGCTCGCCGCATTCTAGTGTAATTGCTGTCAAGCTTTTTCTCCATACGTTTAGTCAGCGTCCATGTGGTGCATCCATATAGCAGTATCCACACAACTGCTGCTTGGAAAAAACTGCATTTTATTTTATCGGTCAGGTCTGACTTCCATATGACCGATGCCCTATCGATAACTGTCCATACCTTTGCTAGTCGCATGTTGATGTCATTCTCGGTTGATGAGACGCTACTTCCAAGATAGGTGAACTTGTCCTCTAGTTTCAGAGGGCCGCCCTTTAGTGTGGAGATGTCACCTCTTTGATTAAAGCACATGTATTCTGTTTTGTCTGCGTTAACATGGAGGCATATGCCACCCGCCGCTCGTTCCAGGCTATGTAGCAGGGATTCGGCTTGGGTGGGTGAATTTGCTAGACTCGTTATATCATCGGCGTAGTCCTCGTTCGTAATATCAGTGCAGGGTATCTTCTGCTTCCTTCCTTTGCCAGCTTAAAACCGTTTTCTATCATTAAATATCTAGACGTTCTAAGAACGTAGTCTAGACAGATAATCATCCGGCAGGGGGCTAATGTATCTCCTTGCAGTACACTTGCTACAATGTCGAAGTTGTCTGTGTCTCCGTCCGGCGAACGGACTTTTACTTTCGTGTTTTTATATAGCATCATTATGCCTGCGACGGTTTCTTTGGGTAGGCCGTAGGCGAGAAGTATTTGCTCCACCTTTCCTCTGTGTATGGAGTTATGGAGTCAAACGCATTGGAGAAGTCGACGAATAATAGTGTTTGCCCAAACACCTAGAATTCGACGGATAGTCAAAATTTGTGATGTCGTGGATCGATTCCTTCAGAAGCGATTTTGGTTCTTCCTAAGTATTTTCTCAATTTTCGGTTCTATGCGGTTGCATATTAGAGCATTGTAGATACTATTTACCAACCCCTCCGCTCGGGCAGGATATGACACAAGGTCAATTTTTAAGCGGAGTTTAACAGGTTTAAATTCAGAGTTTTTCTTCTCCTAGACTAGTTGCCTCACCAAGGCTGAAGAACCTAGTCCGTCCTACTATTTACCCATAGCTGGAGGGAGAATAAGGGGGTTCATACCTTTCCCAAGGGTATTTGCCCGAAAGTGAACGTAATAGCGCGACTGGAGTACGAACTCGCGTACTACGATTCCGCAGTTCATCGCTTTAACCATTACACCACGAGGACACCCCCAAGCATTGTAGATGTTAGCCGCTATGGATGTAAGGCTTATACATCAGTAGTTCTTGGCAATTTCAAGGTCACCCTTCTTGGGGAAAGGGAGGATGCATCCCTTTGTTCATCTGTCTATTGCGTTCTGTTTATATACAGATCAGTATATACGGATCAGTATGTCGTCGAATTGCCTTGTCTTCTATACTTCTGGGGATATTTCGTCAAGCCTTGCTGCTCTCCTATGTTTAATTTTTCTTTGTATTGAATCGAGTTCTTCTTGCGTAAACTGTCCTAGTGTGATATCTAGTTGATTACTAATAATATTTGTGACTAGTACGTCTGTAACTTTCGGCGGTTTTCCAAGTGAATTCTCGCAATGTTGTTTCCACAGGTGTATTCTTTCTTCTTGGCTGACAACTTCCAGTTTAGCTTTCGCAGTACTCTTCCTTCTGCTCACTTCGTATACCCTGGACAGCTATCAATAAGCTACCGATCATAAGGAAGTCAGACCTGACCGATAAAATGAAACGCAATTTTTTCCAGGCAACGGTCGTGTCGATACTGATGTATGAATGCACTACTTGGACGCTAACTAAACGGCTGGAGAAGAAGCTAGCCGGTAATTACACAAGAATGTTGCGAGTAATATTGAACAAGTCCTGACGGCAACACCCCACAAGGCACCAACTATACGGACACCTGCCTCCCATCACGAAAACTATCCAAGTCAAACGAACCAGACATGCAGGACATTGATGGAGAAGCAGGGACGAGCTCATAAGTGATGTACTCCTATGGACGCCCATAAATGGCCGAGCAAAAGCAGGACGACCAGCTCGAACATACATACAGCAGCTATGTGAGGATACGGGATGTAGCCCTGAAGACCTGTCAGAGGCGATGAACGATAGGAAGAAGTTATGAATGTGCTTCCGGTACTGTTAGGCAGTTTGGAGGTTATTGGTATTTGTCGCACGTCCCACCAACCGGACGAGCGTGGCACAAGGCCTTTTGAGGTGGGTCCGGGCACAAGATCGTATCCCCAAAATGCCTCGGGCCCCGTCGACATTCCCCTAAAAAGGGGCACCTCAGGAGGGTTAGAGCCTGGGTGACGGCCCCTGAGGCTCGCGGATGCCGGTCAAAGCGCACTTCGACCAACTGCTACTGGAACCAGGACAGACCCGACCAGATGTGTGCACATAAAAAGCGCCTCTCAGAGAGTAGTGCATATGCTTCACTCTGCTTGGAGGTTATATTTGTCACTGCCTCCCACGAGACAGGACTTGACACAAGGTCAAGGTCCCGAAGGTCGATTATAGCGGGGATTAGAGGAGAGGAAGGTCGGGCTGTAGCCGAGGCACGAGCCCTGCTTGACTTTGCTGGTCATCGGCCCACTTAGGGCCTGATGAGCCAAACATTCCCGGCACAAATGCCTAATTATAGCTTAAACTAGACTACGAGGTCCGGTGATATAGAAATATGACAAAGATGTCAATGCTGCAGCTTGCTCACCCGAAGGTAGCCCAGCCGAAGCCGGGAACCTTTTGGCTTCGAATCTGCTAAGGCATGACCGCTTAAAGTTGTGGGGAAGAAGGTCGGACCCGAGCCGAAGCTCAAGCCCTGCTGGACTATGCTGATCATCGGCCCACTTAGTGCAATGTGGGTCTGATGTGCCTAGCTCGACGTGGACTCAAATCTGGGTCCAGGCACGTATGCCTAATTATAGCTTAAACTGGACAGCAAGGTCCAGTGCTATACAAAGGTGTCAAAGGTGTCAATGATGCAGCCCGCCCACCCGAAGGTGGCCGAGCCAAAGCCAAAGTCTGCCATGGAGCATTGACCATCCGGCACGAATGCCAGACAGTCCGTTGAAAAGCCTCTGCACGAAGCAGTGGCTTGTCGAGGGTCCTCGCTGGAAGGAAATGTCTCCACTTTGCTTGGAGATGATCGGTATTTGTCGCACGTCCCACTAACTTGACGAGTGTGGCACAAAGGCTTTTTTTAGGTGGGTCCAGGCGCAGGACCATAGCCCTGGACACGCCTGGCGGCTCCTAAAATGCCTCAAGCCCCGGCATTCCCCTAAAAAGGGTCTCCTTAGGAGGGTTAGTGCCTGTGTGATGCCACCCTGAGGCTCGAGGATGCCGGTCAAGGCGAACTGCGACCGACTGCCATTGGTATAAACCCGGTTTAGTTTCCCTCTCATCCCCCCCCCTATGATGTGGAGATCGACTGTTTTCCGGCCTCCAGAGTAGACCGAAAACAAGCCGTGCTCTCCCTATGGGGGAGGGGGCCTAGACTAATTGGGATAAAAGAACAGACGGGAAAGGGTGAGGCTAGGAAATAGGACAATATGAAATACAGTTATGTGGGTTCAAGATCCTCAAAAGAAGCTGGGGTTGGCAGGTGGTTAGGGAAGAAAAAGAATGGGGTATGGGGAGGATCTGGAAAAAGTTAATATCTAACTGATGGGGACAATGACACACCTCACCCAACTAACTACGGGTCAAGGGGTCAAGAAATACATAAGTTCCTACTTACCCGGGGTGGGGTCCTGAGGGAACCGGACCATCATCGCCATGCGCAGGAAGAAGAGAGAACGATGACTCCAACATTGCCCCCTTTTGTACGACCAGGCTTGCTGCATGCACCCACCTTTTGTCGAATGTTATACAGTCCAAGCATTTTCTATCACATCTAATCTTGACCCTAAGCTGATGCCTAATCAGATCACGATGAGAAAAGTTTGCACCCTCATATAATCCCTTGTTTCGCGTCACCCAAATCACCATTCGAGCTACAAGTAGGATCGCGAGAAACACCACACGCTCTTCACCTTTATACGGAGGGTCAACGTTGTCCACGACGTAATCAATGTCGAGCAGCACGAGCTGCTTGGGGCTGATGCAGGCCGTCCACTCCTCGACTTGATTCCAGGCGGACTCGATCGCAGTAGTAGCAGGCGTGCAAAGCTGTTTCCTCTAAGCCACTGCCAGGTGAGCGAGAACTCGGAGTTGTTCAAGAAGCTCAAGCCTGGCGCCCAATTTAATTGTGAGCGAACATCTCCCAGTGACCAGCAGAGCCGTTTTACCAGAGGATCCGACGGAGCCCACCACTAACCCTCGATACAGCTTGTTTCGAGACCATGAAAGGTCACTGGACCGAGGAAGGTTTCGTATGAACCTTCGGCACTCGCGGGAAAACAAAAAAAAGCTGGAGGCCGGGCCCGAACCACACCCCGCAAACTTCGCTCTTGTCAAAGTTGACCTTAGCACCTGCTATCTTCTCGTACCTCTCGATCGCCTTCTTAACTGCCAGTATGTCCTGTCGGCTGGACACGAAAACAGTGATATCATCGGTGTACGTAGAGACCTTCGCTCGGATACGGCCGGTTAAGGAGACTCCATGCAGGGCCGGAAAAGCCTCCTCATCCCTAAGCCCACGGAGCAGGGGCTCCAAAGCGAGGACATTGAGAAGAGGGGACAAAGGGCTACCCCGCCGGACCGATCGCTCAATCGCGAAAGCCTTCCGTTTACCTGCACCACCGCCTGCAGGTTGTGGTACAACATGCTGATCCATTTGCGGAACTCCGGTTCGAATCCGGCGGTCTCCAAAACCGTCGCCAGGAACTGGTGGTCCACACTATCGCAGGTCTTGGACTGATCTAAATTGATCATCGCTGTTTCAGCGTTGTCTTCTAACCCCTCTAGGATTTCGCGAACCAGATGCAAGTTGTCCGGGGTCGATCTTCCCTTCACAGCGTAGTTCTGCTCCGGTCCAATCAGATCGCTAATAACAAGCTGCAAACGGTTTGCTAAGACCCGGGCTAAAATCTTTAACTCTGTGTTTAGCAGAGTTATTGGCCTGTAATCATCTAGATCCTCCCAAACACGCCTGCCCCCTTTCTTTAGCAATGTGATCATACCCTTCTTAATACTACAAAGAATGACTCCCTGGGCAAACCAATGGTTGAGCACATCCGTCAGAATCGGGAAAAACATGTGCGACATCCTCAAGTACACTTCGTTGGGTAAACCATCCAGTCCCGGTGACTTGTTGAGGCCGACCTGCTTCAACGCACTACGGACTAAGCATTCCGTAACCACACCCTCACAACTAGCCGCTTCCGTCGAACCAAGGCGGGGGAAGTCGGCTAAATAGTTGCGAAACTCCTGAACCGGGAGGTCAGGACAGCGGGCAAAGCGATCAAGAAAATGCGCCCAAAAAAGCCTCGCGCATCTCACGGTTCGACCGTCCGGGGATTTAACGAACTTGATTTACCGATTGGGAAACCTCCGTAACTCTTCCTTACGCATAAATGCGTTGCATCTCACGGCTTCACTGGAAACTCTTTTTAGCCGATTTATAACTACAAAACCCTTGTAACGCTCGCTAGCCTCGCGCTCAAGCTCCCGTCTAGCTAGATCTACGGATAAGGAGTCCCCCCTTCCACCGCCCGGGAGAGTCTATCCTCTAAAGACTTCGCCTTCTTGGCCTTATCTAATTGGAGCTGTTAGCCGTATTTGATGGTGAAGTCCCTAACCCTATACTTAAGGGATTCCCATCACCACCGTCCCCACTAGCGCCCACTGAATTAAGGTTTCCAGCCGTTCCCGGAAGTCCCTTATCTCCAGTAAGGAGGAATTGAACTTCCAGTAACCAGCCAGACTAGGCCTATTAGCTAGCTGCAGACTGACC
>OY757921.1:78511333-78671446 GCA_963585895.1 Sepioteuthis lessoniana | reverse complement strand
GAAACCAGTCGATAAGATCGAACTTGACTAAGAAATCGATCAAGCTGCTTTCACACCTTCCCGATCCTCTAACACCCCGCCCACCCCTATCTATCTTGGAATCCAGGATTGCATTCCAATCACCCACCTAGAACTACCCGCTTCGAGTCATCCAGCCGCCAAAAGAAGGAGCTTTTCTCACCAGTAGCATTGGGTGCATAAACCGCAACCATTCAGAACTCGAAGGTTTTAACGGCAAACATCTGCCACAACCAGCCGGTCCTCGTCACCACTGCAAAGACAAGATTGACATTCGCATTAAGGCTGCGTCCAACTAACAAAGAGACCCCCAGCATCGCAGTGGCCGCCGAATGCTGAAAAAGACCACAAAGTCGCCTTCCAGCATCCGACAGTTCTCCGTGCAAGTGAAGTGAGTCTCCTGCACGGTAGTGACATTCACACAGAGGTTCGACAGTTCACCAAGCAAGTCCCGCGCACTAGCTTCAATCACTCAGCCCACTCACGTTTAAACTGACAAGGTTTAGAGCCATCCTGACCAACTTACCTACTCAGTGTTGACGATGGGATGGAAATCATCGGGGGTGAGGATTGCTGACGGTCTGTCTTAAGGAGCCAGTGCCGATCTCAGTGGTAACTCGGCAATTCCTGGACAGTCCTCCGACATCAAGAGGGAACCGTACATTTAAAGATCTGTAAAAGGAAAGGGTGAACATAAATAGGGGTCCTCCTGCACATTTTGCCATCATTTTTTTAATGAGGGTGTGCTGAAACTCCGCCAGCCTTACGCCCGCATCAGTTTAACAAGCCTCTTCCAAGAACTTCCATACGACATGGGTACGGTTGCCAACTGAACAAACGAAGGTGTGTTACCATGGGTGCACCCCTGAAGTTTTAAAAATCCCCTATCGCTTCCAAGATCTACCGAGCACAGAGCCGCCGCCTTTTAAAAGTCTTCTTGATTCACCTCTGGCGGGACCGATTTGGCTCTTCACCGGGCTGGTTTGTCTGTAGTGGGGGAGGGGAATCTCACCTCGGATTGAGACTCCCGAATCTTGAAAAGTTCCGGAGAGAAGGAGGAGAGGGTAAGTAGGGGTAGAGATGAAGTATGAGGGGGACTTGCTTGTTGTAGGGGAGGTTTGTTGTTGTAGAGAGTTGGTGTTGGGAGGTTGATAATGGGGATGTTGTGGCACCATAGTGGATGTGCTTTCGGAGGGGTCTTGTTGGGGAGGACTGTTCGGTCATATTTTTAGAGGATCCCTCTCCATTGTCCTTCTCCTCTAAGATTGACATTAGTTTTCCATCGGTGTCTCCTCTGTAGCTGGCTCTGTTGCAGGTTTCTTGCTTTTCTTTTTCTTTGAGGAGACCTTTGTTGTCGGAGGTGAGGTACAGGTGAAGGAGCTACAGGTTTAATCGAGCTTCGGGATTCTGCTGTCTCTGGGGCTGGTTCCAGTGTTGCTGGGGTTGGGTCTAAGGTTGCCGGAGTTGGGTCCTAAGGTTTTTTTTCGACTGGGATCTTTTCTTTTGCCGGTGACCCGAACTCACTGCTTTTTGAGGGACTCCTTTTTCCCTTTTTTGCGAGAAACTTACTTTCCAGCCTTCATCGCTTTTCGGCTGGTCTGTACCCTTTGTTTTTCTCTGGCACTTCCTTCGTTGTCGCAGCTGCAGTAGCTGTAGTAGTGGTGGTTGTTCTTTTTGAGGGCAGAATTTAGCTATATGACCAATCTGCTTGCAGCCCCAGCTGCGAGACCGTCTGCCCTCCACCACTACCATCATCTGCCGATCTCGGACTGACGATGGTTTCCGGGATGGCTTGAAAAACCTTAGAAGATTTACTTCCTCAACGCACCCCATATGCGCTGAGGAAGGAGGCTAGCACCTCACCCGTGATGACACCGGGACGTTGCACACGGTTACCCATGTATTTCGGGTACCCATGTATTTCGACAGGTAACCGTAAGAACTTCGGGGCTATATTATTTGCTGCCACCCCTGTCCGCTTGCTCCTCTGTTGGCATCAGGACGTCCCATGTCTCAAAACTCCTGCGACAGAAATATTGACAGGGGACGCCCGCTGTTCTAAGCAGATCCTCGATGCTTTCCCTTCTTGAGTCTAGCCAACCTTCTGGTTTTGAGGTCTGTTACGACTAGAGAAACGATCCGGGACTCAATTTTCTTGACAATCTTAGGAATGGGCAAGGTTTCATTCCCAATGAAGAACTCGGCATACTTGCCCACTCTTTCCTCTTTCATAGTCCTCCGGATCTCTCTGTTGGACCTTCCATGTGCTTGCAGGTGTTGTTGGGGTTGGACTCGGGCTAACGACCTTCTGCCCCTGGCTGAATTGAGCTTGAGGATTTGGAGGGAGTAGGTAGCGACGGCCAATTTGACCCAATCCTTTGCGATTGGGTCCTGGGTCTCCCTCGTTCTTCCGGCTTACTTTTCGAGAACACTAGCTGCCACTAGCTCCTGGGCCACAAGACGAAACACTAACGAAGATTTGGACGCAGGAACTGACACGGTAGCGGATGTGGACCTGAACTCAGAAACAGAAGCCGAGACGGTCACTGAGGCGAACACGGACACGGACCCAGAGACGAACAAGGAGGACTGAACTGGAAACGGACGCGGCAATAGGCACACAGAAGCGGCACGAAAAGCAGACTCGGAAATGAAAACGGACACAGAAACGAGCACGAAAACGGACACAGAAACGGTAGCGAAAACGGACACGAAAGTATTCGCGTTTCTCAAAGAAATTAACGCGGATACTACTTTTTGATATACGCCAAAAGGTCAAGACTACCCTATTTGGATGATTTCTCTCCAAGTGTCAAGTAGGGTTGGTATATATGGAGGAGGAATAGTCAATTACCGTGTAGGTAGGTACCATAACAAGTTGGTTTTTAAGAGGTTTTTGTCCACAGTTTTGTTGAATACAATTAATTTTTCAAACAAATCTATTTGATCCCTAGATAGAACCTTAACAAGGTTTTACCATTCCGGTTAGAGTGGGCTTGGGAATTTTGGCAATGAAGGAGTACTCTACACTCAATGAATATCCGGGACTGGAGCTTCACAATCAAATGCAGTTTAGTGTTATATCTAAGACACAAACATCATCTCTTATGTCGCATTCGTTGAGGTAACGATTGCAAATTTAATAACAATAGCAAAATCTAAGATTATGATAATTGAATGAGGTTTCCAGTTTCTGAAATGTTATGCTTTCATAATTCTTCTGAAAGTTGGTCCAAGTTCATTAAATACACTCCACTGCGGATTTTCTTGGGATTGTTTAAAAAACGATTTTTTTCCCTTGACGGTTTTTATTTGCTTCTACTTTTTTCGACTTCCTTAATTGTCCTGCGTTGTTTTTTGAGTGATAAGAGACTTTTTTGTTATACGACGAAATTCTATTTCCCCAGTAGCTTCATGTGGCTAGCATGCTGGACTGAGACATTTTGGTAAGCGAATTAAAACTCCAGTCGCGCTATTACGTTCACTTTCAGACTAATACCTTGGAAAAGCTATGAACTTCATTATTTCCCCCAACCGTGTACTAAATAGCATCACTACTGATCTTTTAGAGGGACGAACTTGACATTAAATTACCCCCGAAGGTTGGTATGCTATTAAACAAAGAAAACAAAACATTTGGTCTACCCTGTTTGTTGAGAAAAAAAATCTATGTATAAAGTAATTTATTCTATCAGGGAAATTGAATAATTTTTTTCTCTTCATGAGTTCAAGAATCTACTATGAATTAATTAATAAAAAAGTATAAAGGTAAACAGTAAAAGATGAGGTGCAAAAGTTATTAGATACCAGGTAAAAGGTAAGAGATACCCGATAAAAAAATAAACAATAATAGGTAAGGGTTATAATAGGAAATATGTTATTGCCGCTACGGTTTCTTTAGGTATGACGTACGCTAGTAGGATTTGTTCCATCTTTCCTCTGTGAATGGAATCGAAAGCCTTGGTAAAGTCAACAAATATTAATGTCGCTTAGTTTCTGTCCAGGCAGCGGTCACATCGATACTGCCTATATGGCTGCACTACATGGACGCTAACAAAACGGCTGGAGAAGAAGCTAGACGGCAATCACACAAGAATGCTACGTGCAATCTTGAACAAGTCCTGGTGGCAACACCCCACAAGACACCAACTGTACGACCCACTTGCCCCCCTATCACGAAAACTATTCAAGTTAGACGAACCAAACATACAGGACACTGCTGGAGAAGCAGGGGACGAACTCATAAGAGATGTACTCTTATGGGACCCCCCCACACATGGCCGTGCAAAAGCAGGACGACCAGCACGAACATACATTCAGCAGCTATGTGAGGATACGGGATGTTGTCCTGAAGACCTACCCTAGGGCGATGAACGATAGGGAGGAGTGGCGAGAGAGGGTCAGGGATATCCGTGCTACCAGCGCGATATGATGATGATGATGATAATAGGAAATATCCATTACGTAATATATGATGCAAATCTTTGATAATGTAATTGTCAATATATATTTGGCTGAAAGTAATATTCAATATGTAAGATCTAAGTGCTCTAAGGTAAAAGATTGTCCAGTCGGCTGGGGTTGTAGAATATACCGACTGCACCTCTGCAGAGGGGTAAGACCCCACACCCCAATCAGTGTCCTAGATATAACACAAAACAACCTAATGGTGAGGCTCCAGTAATAATGGAGCTTTGGGGAATGCGAATTACTCCCAGGTCCACTTTGGTCTGGAGTGATTGCACCTGATAGGGTCCTATTTATGGGTCAAATAGAACTAAACTGTGTACTTATGCTAAACTGAATTGCTTGAAATAGAAAATATTTTTGCACTTAAACTGCAGACTTATGGTACACTGAATTGCTTGAAATATAACTGTTTTGGACATTTTACTGTGTGTAAACAAAAACTATACTTATACTAAACTGAATGCTTTGAATTAGAACTGTTTGACTCAAACTGAATAGATTGAAATAGAATTGTTTTTGACAATTAAACTGTGTACTTATACTAAACTGAATTGTTTAAAACAGAACTGTTTATTTGTATAAAAATGGATTTGGCATTAAATAACCAACAAAGGTGGATATGTTATAAAACCCAAACCAACAAACAAACAAATAAATAAATAAATAGATAAGGTCAAGGATGAATAATGGGTTGTTGGTAAAATCTGGCCGACGAAAACGAAACGAACAAGCATTGGTAAGAACAAACTTTTTGTATCTATCCTTTTTTACTGTAGTCTAGTCGGCTGCGGCTGTAGAATACGCCGACTGCATCTCTGCAGAGAGTTAAGACCCTCCCCACAACGAATGTTGTAGGTATGGCACTAAACTGCATCTGATGATGGGGCTCTATTTCCAGAGCTTTGGAAAATATGGAGTATTCCATTATTGCCATTACTCCCACGGTCCACTCTGACACGGAATAGTAGTACCTGTTAGGGTCCTATCTTTTTGTCAAATAGAAATATGTAATCATTTTCTAAACTTGAAACCATTTAACTGTGTGCCAAAAAATTCCTGTTATTAAACTGAATTATATGTATTAAATAGCAATATTTGGAACCATTAAACTGTGTGCAAATAAAACTACGAGCGTTTGATAGCAATTCGTGAAACCATTTAACTGTGTGCAAATAAAACTACGAGCGTTTGATAGCAATTCGTGGAACCATTTAACTGTGTGCAAATAAAACTGCGAGCGTTAGATAGCAATTCGTGAAACCATTTAACTGTGTGCAAATAAAACTACGAGCGTTAGATAGCAATTCGTGAAACCATTTAACTGTGTGCAAATAAAACTGCGAGCGTTAGATAGCAATTCGTGAAACCATTTAACTGTGTGCAAATAAAACTACGAGCGTTAGATAGCAATTCGTGAAACCATTTAACTGTGTGCAAATAAAACTGCGAGCGTTTGATAGCAGTTTGTGAAACCATTTAACTGAATGCTGTTACTAACAAACTATTCGTTTACAAATCATGCGTAATAAATATATATGTATAAACAGGATTTGGCATTAAATGAGAAACAAGGGTTGGTATGCTAAAAAATACAACTAACCGTTTTAGTTGAGCCTTGCTATCTAGAGATACAAAGGTATCAGTGATGCAGCTCACCCGAATGTGGCCCAGCCGAAGCAAGGCCCTTTCGGCCTCAGGTCTGCCATGGAGCATTGACCGTCTGGCACGAATATCAGACAGTAAATTATCCCCAAGCCCCTTCATATTGAAAACTATATATTATGATGATAGATTCTTTTTTATATTTGTCCAAATGATTCATATTTCATATTATTTTAAAGGCATTTGGTTTGGTTTAGTTTGGTTTGGTTTTGTTTGGTTTGGTTTTATGGCACATCAACCATTTTAGGTTATCAATACCAAATCCATTTTTATACATATAAACTGTTCTATTTCAAACAATTCAGTTTAGCATAAATACACCGTTTAGTTCTATTTGTGCCATAGATAGGACCCTATCAGCTGCTACCACTCCGGGTTAGAGGGAACCTGGGAACGATGGCAATGAAGGGGTACTCCACATTCCCCAAAACTCCAACATAACTGGAACCTCACTATCAGATTGTTTTGTGTCATATCCAAGACACTCGTTGGATAGGTGGGGGGATCTTATTCTTCTGCAAAGCAGTCGGTGTATTCAACAGCCCCAGCCGACTAAGCAAGAAGACATTTGCCACTTACCAAAAATGGCAGCCAACAACTCTTAACGGACAAATTATTAATGCAAATATTTTTTTTTATTTCATATTGAAAAAACGATTTAAATAAATAATTGGTGGTGACTGTATTTTCTACTGAGGGATAAGACCCCCCTCTGCTTCCCCAAATATGGGGAATCCTGGATATAACATTAAACTGAATCTAATGAAGAGGCTCTAGTTCTGGAGATCTGGGAAGTATGAAGTACCTCTTCATTATCATTACTCCCAAGTCCACTCTGTTCCTGAAAGGTAGTACCTGTTAAGTTCACATCTATATGCCAAAAAGATCTCTTCAAAAATTATTCGCAATCTATAGGATCGTGTGCAAAATTTAAAAACAGAAAAAAGAAAAGAAAAGAAAAACAATTATAAAAAAAATGTAAATGGGAGCACTATTCTCTAACCTCTACTCATAAAATAACCTTTACGGCTTGATTTGTCATTTGAAATGCGAAAATAGAATTTCACTAGGAGTACATTAAAATTTGCAGTTGCAGTTAAATTCTGGAAACCCTTGCATACTTTGTGTGTGTATATATATATATATATATATATATATATATATCGTTTTATTTTATCCATAAGATCTGAAGAAGTCCTATTAATTTTTTTTTTGGTGTTTTTGATTTATATTAAAAACCCATAACAGGATGGAAATAAATTTATAATCCTAATGTGACCGGTTTTGTTTTTTCTTAAAGAAATTATTGCTCTGTAATGTCAGTTACATTGAGTTCTTTACCAGGAAAATTCAAATGTTCACTGTTGAATGTTTTTTTTTTTTGCCCGGTGGAATTACTCCCAACTTCGCTTTAACTGGACCGAATAATATTATATATTTATATATCATCGTCATCATCATGACGTACCGATAGCACTGGCTCCTTTGACTCTGTCACACCTTCTGTCCCAATCGTTCATAACACTTATTATTTCCTCTAGACGGCACCCACTGTCCGTATATAACTGAGGCATGCAAGCTTTTACTAGTCAACCTGCACTGGTGCGTCCATGTGTTGGAGTCCACAATAAGCAAATTCAAACTCCACTCCAGAGCTCAGACGTATTTATTTAAAGCTGTGTAATTTCACGAAAAGAAAGTTTGGAAATCAACGTGATTTCACTGAGTTTCTTTGAGCGTATATCAGTATTGTTCTACTGATGATAAATCCACCCAGTCACCTGGGGCTGTAGAATGTGCTGACTGAGCCTCGGCAGAGGGTTAAGACCACCCCCCGCCAAACGAGTGAACTGAGTATGACACGATACTGAAACCGACGGTGAGGCTCTAATCGTGTAGGTTTAAAGAATGTAAACTACACTTTCACGGCAATTACTCCCAGATCTACTCTTACCCGATTGCTCAGTCGGATGGGGCTGTAGAATACACGGACTGCATCAATGTAGAGGGGTAATACCCACCCCCAATAATAATAATAAGGTTTTGATGATTAGGTTCCAGTAATGCTGGAGGTTTTGGGAATGCGGAGGATCCCTTCATTGCCACCGTTCCCAGATTCACTCGGGCCCGAAGTGGAAGCATCTGATAGGGTCCTATCTATGGCTCAAATAGAACCTAACTGCGTAGTTATGCTAGACTGACATGCTTGAAATAGAACTGTTTTGATATTTAAACTGCATACTTATGCTAAACTGAATTGTTTGATATAGAACTGATTATTTGCAAAAAATGGATTTGGCTTTAAATAACACATAAAGGTTGATATGCCATAAAATCAAAACAACCAACGACTCTGGCCCCAAGTTGTAGCAACTGTTAGGGTCTCAACAATGGATAAAATAGAACTGTTCAATCGTTTACAAAAGATTATTATTATAAGTTACTTAGGATTATACTGGTGTGTTCAAGTTATCTATATCACTTAGGAATACATTTAAAAGTATGCCAACGATTGATTGATATCAAATAGAATTATTAGGGTTGGATACCAATGTTTGAAAACATTGAAAAGTCTGCCTAAAATTTGGAGGTGCCCGTGGTGTAATGGTTATCGTCGTAGGAAATGTTAGGAAATCGTAGTTCAAATCCTGGACAGACTGATAGCATTTCACATAGCACTATAATCCAATTATTCTCCCTCCAGCAATGGGTAAATAGTAGGACAGACTGAATTCTTCAGCCTTAGTGAAGCAACTAGTCTTGGAGAAGTAAAACTCTGAATTCAAACCTGTTAAACTCCGCTTAAAAATTGACATTGTGTCATATCCTGCCCGAGCGGAGGGGTTGGTAAATATGAACAGTGTGCCTACAATTGATTAATATTAAATAGAAATATAAGGGTTTGATGCCAATGCTTGAAAACATTTAACAGTGTGGAAACAAATAACCTCTAACAAGTCGTTCACAAATTAAGTTGCAAAGAAACTATTCACTAACAAATTATAAATTACACACACACACACATATATATATATATATATGTGTATATATATATATATATATATATATTATGAGCGCTTCTATAAATTATATATATATATATATATATACAGTAGCGTCCAAAACTAAGGGACAAAATTTTTAAACCTAATATTTGTTAGAAATAACACCTGTGAAAAACTGAAATTTTGACAACTGGTAGACGTTATCATCCATAATAATATACAAAATTTGAATCATTTGCAAAGGATAGAAAAAGAATTATAACAATTATTTATTTGTTTTCAAATTTGGAACGTCCAAAAGTAAGGGACAAAATTGAGAAAAACAATGTAAACAGCCAAAAAACAATAAAAATACATGTACGATGAATATTTAGTAAATGAGCCCTTGCTTTCAATGACAGCTGCACATCTTCGACTAAAAGAACGAATCAGTTCTTGACAATCCTCGATACTAATTTTAGACCATTCTTCTTGAAGCTTCACCCACAAATCCTCCGTGTTAGTGGGATTCTTTCCATAACTTTCACTCCTAAGGTCTTCTAAAGATTTTCTATTGGATTTAAGTCAGGACTTTGCGGTGGCCAATCCATAATTTCGAAATCTTGCTCGCTAAGGTAGCTCATTACCACCTTTGCCTTGTGACATGGGGCATTATCTTGCATAAAGGTAGCCCTATCGAAACCTGAATTCTGTATGATTGGCACAACATGATCTTGAACAATGTTTTTATAGATCTGCGCGTTTACACGAGTTTGTAACCGGGCAAGAGGCGTTGTACCTTGACTAGAAAACATTCCAAATACCATGACGCCTCCTCCCCCAAACTTGACAGTTTTCTTAGTACACTTTGCAACTAATCTTTCTCCAATACGTCTCTTTACATTGTTTTTTCCATCATTTCCAAATAAATTAAACTTGCTTTCATCACTGAAAAATACTTTCGCCCAATTTTCATATGTCCAAATTACATACCTGTTTGCAAACTCTAATCTCTTCTTATTATTCTTCAAACTAACAAGTGGTTTCTTCCTTGGGGTTCGATTAAACACCCCTATTTCTTGCAGTCGTCTAGAAACAGTCTGCCATGACAAATTAACACATGAGGTACTATTGATAACCCTTTTAATTTCTGTGCAAGACTTAAAACGGTCCTTTAATGACATACGCTGCATTATTCGATCTTCTCTTGCCGAAGTTTTGCGGGTTCTGCCGGTTTTAAAAGCACTAACTATTTTGCCAGTATCATTGTAGGATTTAACAACCCTGCCTACAACACTCTTGGAGCGTTTCACTTTCTCTGAAATCTCTCTAATGGTGCGCTTTTCCTTGTGTAGCTTCACAATAGCTTGTCTCACAGAGTAATCAAGTTTTTGGCGTTTCGCCATGGTGCCGGCTGATGCAACGTTTACAAATGTCTAAGTAAGACTTATTCTTTAGAGGAAATCAAAAAATTTGAATATAGCATACTGTTTACATTGTTTTTCTCAATTTTGTCCCTTACTTTTGGACGATCCTATTTTGAATGATGATAATCGATGATAACGACTACCAGTTGTCAAAATTTCAGCTTTTCACAGTTGTTATTTCTAACAAATATTAGGTTTTAAAATTTTGTCCCTTAGTTTTGGATGCTACTGTATATAACTTATGAGAGCTTCTATAAATTGAAAACCTACATATACATATTACATGGTGGGGTCTGTGATGCTGGGTTCCATATATTACTATATGTATAACTCACCAAGTGAGTGATAACTTTAAACCATTAAAACACACACACACACACACACACACACACACACACACACACACACAAATATATATATATATATACATATATATATATATATATATATATATTAGAGAAATTAACGACCCGAAGCCTTGTTTTTTTATTAGTTACAACAAGGTGTAGGGGAAGGCCACAACTTCTTTCTCTGGATTGCTCCATTTTACCCTTGATCCGTACCTTATGTAGCTGAGTGTTCAGTAAGGCGGCGTCAGTTAGCATTTTTTTTAGTCTTTAGTATGACATAACCTGGGATTGAACCCTGGTCTCTCGAGCCGTTGACGAACACTCAACCCACTACGCTGAATGTATTCTACAGCCCCAGTCGACTGGGCAACTGGGTCAAATAGTAGAGCAGACTAGACTCTTTAGCTCTGACATGACAACCAATTTAGGAGAAAGAAAACTCAAAATTCAAACCTGTTAAACTCTGCTTAAAATGGACCTTGTGTCGCCTCCTGCCTGTTCGGAGGGTTTTGTATATATATATATATATATATATATATATATATATATATATATATAATCTTTTGACATATTGTATTTGTTACGTTTTCAAAATAAAAGTTGTTTTTTTTTTGTTAAGTTCTTGCGGTTGAGAGATTGCTCGGGAGAAAACTGAAAATGTTTAAAAGATCAAAACTTACAATTGTCATTTAGGTGGACATCATTTATTACTTGAACAATGGAAGGATGAAGTTTTGCCTTACAAACATGGTAACAGAAAAGTTTTTTTCCGGCCATTTCTTTATTTAAAATTTAATGAAATAACTTCATATTGTTTTAAACAAAGAGAAACCCGCAGCACCATTTGTTAATAACAAATAAAAATAAATTGCAGCCAACCACCAAATGAATACAACATTTGAAATCTTTTCATTAAAAATAATTAGAGGCAGAATAATTATACGTAAGAAAATATCCTGTTTCTTTTGGTTTCTGCGGCATTTTTCCTCGTGTAATTATACATCAATGCAAATTACTTTAATTAAGAATGTATTTCTGGAATTAATCTACGGTCCTTGAAATTATCTTAGGTTTTCAGGTGCCCGAATCTAACTCAAAATGAAATTATTCTTAGAAATACAGACCCCCACCCGCCAAAAAAAAACCAAAAAAAAAAAACCCCCCCCCCAAAAAAAAAAAAAAAAAAAAAAAAAAAAAAAAAAAAAACGAAACAAAACAAAACAAAAAACAGAACTATTTAAAATGAATGAAATTTTAATGAAATTTTTTTACATACAAAATCGTATAATTATATGATTGGAAACCAAACCAATATCGCTCGTGTGCGTATACACACAGAGAGATGCGGACACAATATATATATATATATATATATATATATATATATATATATATATATATATATATATAAGATGAACAAAATTGATAATATTTCCTACTATTTATTTTTTGATTGTTTTTAACTAGTTTCGAACTTCGGTTATCGTCAAAGAGAAAAAAGTCTTCGTGGAAAAAAAAATGCTCTCTGGAGAATTTTAAAGAAGTTTTCAAAAGTAATTTGATGTAATTTTCAACATACAAAAACTTATGACTATTTTAGAAACCAAGCCAAGAACACACACACACAATATATATATATATATATATATATATATATATATATATATATATATATATATATATTTATACAAATTCTCGAGGCGCTGCATATTAGAAATAAACAATCCAAACTTGAGAGAATTAATTTTGGATACAGTGCTTATATACTTAAATGTCTTAAGCTACTGTTGTTATTTATAGAAACAAATCTACAAATAAACGCTACAACAATACACCAGTATAAACAATAAACGCTCATTCTAACTAATTAGTAATGTATATGTAAAAGTTACATCCCTTTTACAATAAACATAACCCTGATGATGGCACTAGATTGGGGAGAAAGTTCTTAGGGAAACAATTAATTATGGAAGGTTTGTTAACCAATTCCTGTCGGCTATAAAAAAATCGATACGGCAACTTGAAAGGATAAACACAAAAAATGTCCATAATGTTTAATCAGGTATGTATAAACGAAGAAATGCTGCCCAAATATATATATATATATATATATATATATATATATATATATATATATATGTTTGTGTGTGTGTGTGTGTTAAACCTTAACTACCCTATCGAGACGGTTTATTAAACATCTGATACCAGTTCAATAGCCCTATATCTAAAAAAAACATTCTTGCTCCAAAACTGGAATTTTCGGAATATTCTTGTAAAAAACACAATATTAGAACAACAAAATAGCAAGCAAAAATTACAAAATCTCAGGACGCTCCATATCAGAAAGAAACTACCTAAACTCAATAGAACCAATTTCGAATCCAGTACTAATGTACTTAAATGTCTTTAACTACTGCTGCTATTTATAGAACTAAATTTAGGAATAGATGCTACTACAACACACTAGTACAAATAATAAACGCTAAATACTTACAAAGTAGTAATGTACATGCAAAGGTCTCATCGCTTTTGAAATATGCACACCCATCATGATGGCCCAAGACGTGAAAAAGTACTTGGGAAACAATTATAGGAGGTTTATTAACCAATTCCTTCCGGATGTCATAAAATTGATGCGACGAATCGAAAGGATAAATACAAAAATGGGTAGACAAAAAAATGTCCATTATATTTAATGTATAAACGAAGAAATGCTGCCCAGATACACACCCACACACACATATATACACACACATACAGACACACACACAGATACACATAAAAACACACACAGATACACACACACACACACACACACACATACACACACAGATACACAGATACACACACAGAGACACATACACACACAGATACACAAATACACACACAGATATACACAGACACACAAACACTCACAAATAAACACAGAGATACACAAACGGAGATATACACAGAGACACACACACAGAAACACACACACACACACAGATACACACACACACATACAGATACACAGACAGATACACACACACAGATAGATACACACACACACACACAGAGATACACACAATCGCACACACACACACACACACGCACACACACACACACACACACACACACACAGATACACCCACGCATATATATAATGAAAAATTAATAAAACAAATAGGGATGTTTCTTTTATGTTATTCATTTTCTAATTGTTCTCAACAACTTTCCACCTTAGGTTATCGTCTGGAGAAAAAGGTTTTGTGGAAAAAGTTTCTTTTAGAAAGTTTTTTTTTTTTTAATTTTAAAACATTTGATATGCTATAAAAGAAGCGACGAAAAAATGCATCAGTGACGTCACATATCCATTTGCTGAATGAAAATTATTTTCTGGCATCCAATATCTTCAATTAACCTTTCTATATCTGTTTTTTCTCTATGTTTTACAGCATATTTGTCAGAAGAATAAAAGTGAAGAGAAGGAGGTCAAATCAAAAAAATTGTTGTTGAAGTAAATGACAGCGACCTGTACAGTTGTAACAATGCATATATATATATATATATATATATATATATATATATATATATATATATAGTCATCCACAGACAGATCTGTTTCGTTCTATCAGAACTCACCAGTGTGGCTAGACATATATATATATATATATATATATATATATATATATATATATATATATATATATATATATATATATATATTAGTCTGGAGAAGGTCTGTGAATAAAGAATGGAATATTTCTTCTAAACCCGTTGTGTCTGATTTATCCACTTTTCCACTTATTTTTGTCATCTTGTCAGATTCACTAAAATCTACCATTTCACCATGTCTCTCTCTCTCTGTCTCTCTCTCTCTATATATATATTATTCAAAGCCAAGTCAGCCGATGGTGGGAACGATTCTATTTGAGGATTTTCTTCAATATTCATGTAATTCAAAATCTGATAGAGAGCTCAGTTTAAGATAATAATAAATTAAAATACAGAACAAATAATTCCATACAAAAGAAAAACCTTTAAAAATCCTTCATATTTGTTAGTGATAGTATTTATTTCAGCAGACCCTTTATTTTTTAAATATTAAATCTACATCTTCAGACAAAGAAACGGAGAGAAATTTCAAATGAAAATTTAGAAAAATTCCACAAATATCCAGACACCCTAACTCCCGAACCCAAATTTCCCACTTTTTTTAAATATAAAAACCGTACTACTTGTTTTTCATTTCTAGTTGACTAATATCATACAATTTCTGTAGTAAGACGTATCACTTGTTGACTCTTTTTTTCTTTTCACACACACACACACACATACACACACACACACATATATATATATATATAGTCATTCACAGTCAGACTCTTTCGTTGTATCACAACTCTTCAGTGTGACTAGACCTGTGAGATGCTTCGAGCTGGAATCGAAACTCGGCTAACTTTACGTCAGTCGGATATCTTTAATCTTTCCGCAGAGCTATCTTCAATCTCCGCGTAAGTGAAGGGATTTTTGCATATATATTCATATATACGCTATCGGTTACTAGAGTGTTCAATTCATGAGAAGAGCTTTACGCGTATGTGGCAGCCAGCAATCCCTAGATCTATTGCTCAACCCACTGGGAGTAGCGTATTTATTGTCATCCACGGAGAGACTATTTTGTTGTATCACAACTCTTTAGTGTGACTAGATACATAAGATGATTTAAGTTGGGATTGAAACCCGGCTGACTTGTGCCCTACTCGTTCACACATGATGTCACGTCCAGGAACTATTTTGGTCAAATCCAGGAAGCAACGCCTCACGAAACAACAGCTATTCAACCACTTACCTCTCATCTCAAAAACCATCCAAGTAAGACAAACAATACTTCCGGGAGCCTGCTGGAGAAGCAAGGATGAACTCATAAGTAAGGCTCTTCTATGAGCCCCTACACAAGGACGTGCCAAAGTTGGCCGACCAGCAGGAACTTATTTACATCAGTTCCGTGCAGACACAGGATATCCTCTGGAAAACCTGCCAGAAGCTATGGAGAGAGAGAGAGAGAGAGAGAGAGAGAGAGAGAGAGAGAGAGAGAGAGAGAGAGAGAGAGATAGGGAAATCTGTGCTATCAGCACAACTTGCTGATGATGATGATGATGTCCTCGAAAATGACCGAAGATGGTCGAAAGTAACCGAACTTGAACAGAGACTTTGGACAGTTTTAAAATTGCCTACTGCCACAGTAGTGATATCTCGATCGACCACAGGAAAAGTTGAATAATAAGTTAAACACTAAATCCTTGTCTGTCCTTTTTAATAAAACATGTCTACGAGAGAATCTGCAGCCTAAACACACACACACACACACACACACACACACACACACACACACACACACACACACACACATGTATATATATATATATATATATATATTTTTTATGTGTGTGTTTGTGGGTGATGTGTGTGTGTTTTATACAGGGATTTATTTTCTTTTGTAAATGGACAGCTAATTTTTGTCTATTTATAAAAAGAAGGCGGTTCTTTAATGGAAAATGAACAGTAAAAGAAAACCAGTTTTGTGTTATATGCAGAAATTACTTCGATAAAAGTAAGCTTTGCTATTTTCATACTGAGTGACCAAGACGTCGGCAGACAAAACTAATAATAGGTTTTAATTTTGCGTTGTGGCAAAAAACGACATCGAATGTTTGTCAGTACACGTTTCACCCTCTTGGTTGCATGCAAAACAGAGAGAGAGAGAGAGAGAGAGAGAGAGAGAGAGAGAGAGAGAGGCGGCGGGGCGGTTAGAGAAATTAAAGTTCATTGCAGTTCTTAAGAAATGACAAACAATTTTGACCTAATTGTTTGATGAAGAGTCTTTGATTCGTAAACTTGTTATTGTTACGGTTCGTTTTCTTTCGGCTTCTTTGTTTAGTGCCATATCAACCCACATGGGTTATTCAATGGCAAAACCATACCCGTTGAAAAAACAGCTGCAAACGCTATTCAACCAACCAATACCAGGTGGGGGATAAGAGAGTTCATGCCTTTACCTCAGGTATTTATTAGTTCTAAAGTAAACGTAAAAGCTCGACTGGAGTTCGAACTCGCTACTCGCAATCTCGCACGTTAACAGCCGATTATTTTGTTGAAGTTTTTTTTTTTTTTTCTTCCTTTTATAAAGGCTCGTCGTTTGTTGATTAAAGAAAATAACTAGTAAAATTGGTTTGTTGAAAAGTCACCGTCCGAAAGCGCCGAGGCCCTGCCTTAAAGAAATCATCAACCAAACCCCCAGAAAAGAACAGATGAACATAGAAGAGACTTGAAAATAAATAACACGTTTAATTCCAAGGTAAAAGACCCCCACAAAAAAAACCCTAACCAACCAAACCAAAAAAAAAAAACAAAAAAAAACCAAACAAACACAATTATCCCAAATAATTCAAATTCTCTTATTGTCACATTACGTCCGTCTTTTTTTTTTACAGTACCAAATTGATACATAAAGAATTTTGAATACTAATAGACTTAAAAAAAAAAGAAAAAAAGAAAGAAAGAACTCTAACGGATAGAATCATCTAAATATTCGAAATATCGCGCCCTTCTCGTGAATTACGAGAATTCGGTTTTAGCTAAAATTAAGAAATAATTACATAAATGAATAAATGACTTTTCGTTCTGATCCCGTCAGTTCACTAATGAAATACACACATACACACACACATACACACACATACATACACACACACACACACGCACACACACAAAGACGTGAGAGTTCCCGTGAAGTAGAGGTTAATACTATTTACCAACCCCTCCGCTCGGGCAGGATATGACACAAGGTCAATTTTTAAGCGGAGTTTAACAGGTTTGAATTCAGAGTTTTCCTTCTCCTAGACTAGTTGCCTAACCAAGGCTGAAGAACCTAGTCTGTCCTACTATTTACCCATAGCTGGAGGGAGAATAATTGGATTCATACCTTTCCCAAGGGTATTAGTGCTATGGGAAATGCAATCAGTCTCGTCCAGGATTTGAACTCGTGTCGCCGTGTCCATTTCCTACGACGATAACGACTACACCACGGGCAGAGTAGAGGTTAATAGGCTGGGCTGTGACATCGTAGTAAGCGAGTTCGAGCTCCAGTCGCGCTAATACGTTCACTTTCGTACTAATAACCTTGAGAAAGTCATGAACCCTATTATCCTCACAATTCTTTTATTAAATGGCTTTGGCATTGAATACCCCCACGAAGTTTGATATGTGATTAAACAAAGAAACCACACCAAACCACACGCACACACTGAATTCCGTATTTTTAGCTTAAATTCTTTATTTATAAGAAAGATTTTTTCAGGTTGGTTGGGTGTTTGGATTTTATGGCATATCGACCTTGGTAGGTTATTTAATGCCAAATCCATCCTTATTCACATAGTAGTATTTTAAACAATTCAGTTTAGCATGAGTACACAGTTTAATTGTCAAAAACATTTCTATTTCAAGCTATTCAGTTTATTCAAACAGTTCTAATTCAGCTAACTCAGTTTAGTATAAGTACAGATTTTATGTACACACAGTTAAATGTTAAAACAGTTCCATATCAAACAATTCAGTTCTGTGTAAGTACAGTTTCAATGTCAAAAACCGTTTTATTTCATACAATATGCTGTTTAAAAGTAAGTACAGTTTAATTGTCAAAAACATCTCTTTTTCAAACTATTCATTTTAGTCAAACAGTTCTCATTCAAACAATTCAGTTAAGCCTAAGTATGCAGTTAGTTCTATTTGACCCATAGATAGGACTCTTATTAGGTGCTACCATTCCGGGACAGAGTGGACCTGGAAGCAACGGCAATGAAGGGGTTCTCCGCATTCCCCGAATCCCCAGCATCACTGGAACCTCAACATTAGATTGTTTAGTATCATATACTGGACACTCATTGGGGGTGGGTGTCTTACCCCTCTGCAGAGGTGCAGTCGGTGTATTCTACAGCCCCAGCCGACTGAGCAAGATTTTTTCAGGATAATGACTAATATAGACTCAAACCCCACTACCGAAGACACGTATTCTTGTTATTACTAATACAGGATGGAACGATAAAATTGTCGCTCTAGAAAAGACGACATGATTCCATTTCCGTTAAATGAAAATCGGTTTTCTCTTTTTTTGTTGCAGACCATCTACTAGTTGGCCAGTTGAGTACAAATTCCGAGAGCGATAGGAGCCTTCTATCATGTCTGAAAGTGACACAACGTTCAAGGAGCGAGATCAGAGATGCGCCGCTGTACAACTCATGCTCTCTACCGATCCAAGTTATGAAAACAGGACCATTGCCAGCACCCTCAAAATGCAAATCCGGACGGTTCAACGTGCCCAGGGTGATGAAAACAAAGTTTCCGGCAACGATTATGGTCTTTGGTGTGGTTTCTAGTGAAGGCCACATCATGCCACCTCACATCTTCGAAGTCGGCTTGAAAGTCAACACCAAAGTGTACCTGGGTGTGCTGAAGAGTGTGGTGATCCTCTGGTACAATCGGGTGGCCGGGGGCAGACCCTGGGTGTGGCAGCAGGACTCAGCGCTAGTCCACAAGTCCAAAGAGACCCAGGCTTGGCTTCAGAAGGAGTGCTACGACAGAGTACCCTTCTCTCACTGCCCACTCCTCCCCCGACCTGAACCCGCTGGACTACTTCGTTTGTTCATACGTCGAGAACATCACCAACATGACCTCCAGCAACATTAAAGCCAGCCTGACCGCCGCCATCCGCTGAGTATTCGCCGAGCTCCCGCCGGCGCTAGTGGAAAAGGCATGCTCCCAGTTCCGGATCCGTATCGAGGCGGTGATTGAGGCTGAAGGCGGCTACATTGAATAGATGTCAGGTCTACTACATAATCAAGATACCTGAATTGATTTTTTCGATAAAAGTTTTAAAATAAAGCTGTAGTGTTTTTTTCTTTGGGAAGACAATTTTATCGTTCCACCCTATATATCATAACCGTTTCACTTGAAACACTTCGTATTTCTCATCGACTTGCAGTTCCATTCGCACCTCGTCCCTAAATCTTAGTCTCTACACAGTTGTCGGAATGGTGGGGAGTTTATAATTTGAAACTGTCCGATGGCACAGCTTCAGTCGTGGAACGTCTAATTTGACATTTCTTAAACTGTTTCAATGCTTATAGGCTAAAGAAACGAATGTTTCCACAACCGATTTACCGTGGTAATCTTCACTGGTGAGGAATGTTCTGAGCTGGCTGGCTTTTATACTTCAATACGAAGTATATCTCGGTTAACTGCTATCGAAATTGCACGGGAGTTCTGTCACTTTCTATTCAAGTCGCACATCTTTTCATAACTCAAATCTATTCCCCACACTGAAAATACATGCCAAATTAGCTATTGTTCATGTCAAGTTCAAAGGTCATTTCTTTTGTACTTACCAACCCAAAACAATATTTCTTAAATGGTCAAACCATATCGACCAGTCACTTGAAGCCAGCTGTCAAATTCAATAATACAAGTTGACCTCCCGCTGTACGGGGCCACAGATTTGTTTTCAAACAGTTAACTTGTTCTCTGGGAAACTTACAAAAATCTAATTTTTCCCATTAACCTAATCCAGGCAGCTGTGAAGTAAATTATAACTACGATATTCTCGAAAACAACCGCTCATTGGCCTAGTGAGTAGAGTGTTCGCCAACGGTCCGGGAGACCTAGGTTCAATCCCAGGTCGCGTCATACCAAAACTTTTAAAAATGGTACTTGATACCTCCTTGCTTAACACTCAGCTATATAAAGTACGTATAAAGGGTAAAGTGGAGTAATTCTGGGAAAGGCGTAGCGCCCCCTACACCTTCAAGTAGCAGCTATTGAAAAGGGAGCCATCTGTTCGCCCTCAACTAAGGTCGCCAACTTTACATTACTTACTAATACAAATAATTCAATTTAAGCAAACAGTTAAAGAGTTTCAAGTATTGTTATTTCAGATTAATAATTCTACTAAACATTACTCATTCGTTTGTTTACAGGTAAGGGGGTTCTAAGAAATGCTATGTATCACTAAAAATTTAATTAAACATCGGACATTTGTTAATACACACAGTTAAATGATCAAACAGCTCTAATTCTAACAATTCAATTCAGTTGAAGTCATTTGTTTGCACTCAGTTTAAATATCAAACAGTTCTATTTGATCCATGGATAGGACCCAATTAGGTGCTACCTGTGTGCACATGGGAATGATGGCAATTAAGGGTTTACTCCGCAATCTCCAAAGCTCCAGCATTACCATTAGATTATTTAGCGTCATATCAGGACACTCGTTGGGTGGAGTCTTACCCCTCTACAGAGAAACAGTCACTGTATTGCTGGAGTTACGATAAGTGGTGTATATCAATTGTAAGGGGTAATGTGTTACTGGTTGATCACTGGCTGAGGTTTTACTCCTGCCGTTTAAGTCGTCCCCGAGGTTTCGGAGAGATATTTTAAGGCTTAAAAAGTCGACTTATGTACGTCAGTGTTTACGGTACTTTCGTCTCTAAAGCTTAATGTAATAGAGGCGATACATGAAGAAAACTTGGGAACTATCAAACGTCAAGGATGTGCAAGATATTCAGTATGGGGGGCACTGATAACAAATCAGATAGAAACTATGGTCAATAAATGTCAAATCTGTGCCAGACTACGACCAATCTCATAGGAATCAATAATGGCAGTGTCATAGCCAAACTGTAAATCATGGACCAGGGTAAACACTGATTCATTCAAGTTGGAACGGACAGAGTTGATTACACCAGCTCCAAAGATCAAATGTGGGACAATCAGACGAACCTTGTTAGAGATCTTTGAAATCCACAGCATTCCAGACCCAGACAATATTCCTCAAAATGCCAGTTGACAATTTAAAGAATTTGTGAAAGAGTGGGAGTTTACACACGTGAGAAAGTTGAAAGAGCTGTTCAAACAGCTATTTTAAGAAAGAATAGCAATGTCTACCTAGGTTTACTAGTATATAGTTAAACTCCCTTGAGAAATGGATGGTTTGGTTTGGTTTCTTTGTTTAATAGCATATCAACCTTTGTAGGTTATTGAATGCCAAAGCTATTCTTCTAGAAGAACAGTAGTAGTACTATTCAACCTATAGCTGGGAGGATAAGAGGTTTCATACCTTTCCCAAGGATATTTGTCTGAATGTGAACGTAATAGCGCGACTGGAGTACGAATTCCGCAGTCCATAGCTTTAACCATTACACCACTAGGACACCCCCTTGAGAAATGAAGGAACTCCATGCAAAATCTTACAGTGTGTAATCCCAGGAAAACCTCCTACCAAAAGGACTAACCAAGGAGAAAATAATGATTACCGTAATTATTTGTGTATTACACGCACTCATGTACAACACGCAAACTTTGGTTTATGGAAAAAATTTCTTGTGTATAATACGCGCAGACATTTTTAAAATTGTAGCAGCTAAATCTAACCTAAATCTAGAATTTGTTTGTATCTGTTTGTGTTGTATAGCCACATACAACTATACGTATACATATACAACTATACGCGGAAGCATACACAACAATAATGACGAAATTCAATGAACGAACGAACACACTTCTTTATAAAAATATACCTCTCACAATTTATTCTCGAAAGGGTTGATGTTGGTTATGTGTGAGAGGTGAGTTGGAGACGGGAACAGACTGCCACATAATGACCCAAAGTTCTTCTGACCCTAGCAACACTTCTTTCTCATCTTGGCTGGGCTGCTCAACCGTGGGTCACTGAGGGCCGAAGCCCTCTGTCTGGAGCTGGTTCTCACCCCGGCATCTTTTCTCCAACTGACTCCAACTGCAACCGGAACTCGAAATGCCTCGAACTGACCCACCCAAGCCGTCTGTGGCACCTGGTTATATACTTATTATCGTCCACCTGCTTCCTGTGGGCGTACGCATCTGTACCGAATTCAACCACGTCCACAGGTCAAGGTGATATTCCTATATCTTCGACTGGATGCACCTGTTATTTACACAGGTGCATCTCTTGATTGACGGCTCGGTCGAGGGTCAATATGTTACATTTGTACTGACCAAAAATAAAAATCCATTTAGTTTACATTATGTCTTAAAACATAAAATTGACACTGTACTTAGAGCAAACACTCGGACATATTCGCATAAAGATGTAACAAGCTTGTAGTGAAAATAATCTCGTATTTGAAGAAACAAAATTATTAATAAATACACATTCCACTTAATGTTTTTCTGTAACTGCAGAAAGAAGATTAGTTTGGACGAGAGATATAACTTACTTTCGGTAATCTCATTCTGAATATGATGAGGCATGTGGCTGGAAAAAAAAGGCGAAATATATATAGCTCTCATGTATAGTATGCACCCCTGGCTCCTGGGCTGAAAAATCTGGAAAAATAGCTTGTCTTATGCACAAGTAATTACGTTAAGAAGAATATATATATATATATATATATATTTCTGCAACTCTTGTTTAGAGTTCAGATACTTGCGGCCTTCCAAAAAGAGTTTTTTTTTCAATCTGAGATCATAGATTTGTTAACTATAGATCATACCGGGTTGTAACAAACACAGGTTCTTTCATAGGGAAGAACAGAGGCTCCTTATTCATGGTGAAGATGGAGAAAAAGATAAAAATACGGACACCTCATAAATAACACACCATCTCAAACCTTTGACACAACTATAGATTCTCTTTAAACATCTCAGATTTCTGCTGAAGTGGCAAGTCGATCAAGTCGTCAGCTGAAGCTGAATAAAAATCCAGATATGCTTAACTGAGATGGTTGGTTAGGTGGTTGGTTGTTTTGGGTTTTATGGCATATAAAGCTTCGTGGGTTATTTAATGCCAAATCCATTTTTATACAAATAATGTATTAAAGAATTCAGTTTAGCACAAGTGTAGTTTCAATGTCAAAAACAGTTTCATTACAAACAATTCAGTTTAGTATAAGTACGCAGTTTACATGTAAGTACACAGTTTAATTGTCAAAAACATTTCTATTTCAAGCTATTCAGTTTAGTCAAACAGTTCTAATTCAGACAATTCAGTTCAGCATAAGTATGCAGTTTAGTTTTATTTAACCCATAGATAGGACCCTATCAGGTGCTACCACCCCGAGCCAGAGTGGGCCTGGGAGTAATGGCAATGAAGGGGTGCTCCACATTTCCCAAATCCCCAACATCATTGGAAATTCACCATCAGACTGTTTAGTGTCATAAACAGGACACTCGTTGGCAGAGGTACAGTCGGTGTATTCTACAGCCCCCGCTGACCGGGCAAGATTTACTATGAACATCCTTCAATGAACTTATGAAAAGGAACTAAGCATTGAGTCTATATAAATCATCACATTAGGCCGGTGTGATTAGATTAAGAAAAGACAAACTATTTTTCCTAAATTAGAAATATTTGGTTTGGTCAGGTTTGATTTTATGGCATATCAACCCTTGTAGGCTATTTAATGCCAAATCCATTTTTATACATATAAACAATTCTGTTTCAAACAATTCAGTTTAGCATAAACACACAGTCTCAATGTCAAAACAGTTCTATTTCAAACAATTCAGTTTAGTATAAGTTTAGATTTTTGTTTACATACAGTTAAATGTCAAAACAGTTCAGTTAAATACCAAAATAGTTCTATTTCAAGCAATTCAGTTTTGCATAAATACACAGTTTAATTCTATTTGAACCATAGACAGGACACTATCAGGTGCTACCACTGCGAGCCAGAGTGGACCGCGAAGCCATGTCAATGAAGTGGTACTTCGGGTTCCCTAAAGCTCCAACGTTACTGGAACCTCAGCATCAGATTGTTTAGTGTCATATCCAGGATACTAGTTGGGGGGGGGTTCCACTCTGAAGAGATGCAGTCGGTGTATCCTACAGCCCCAGCCGACTGGGCAAATAGATAGATCGATAGATAAATAGATAGATTGATATAAAAAAAATTCTTGGCATGAATATTCTCAGAAACGTTACAAATTTTTTATGTTTGATATTTTACTGCTGATGAGTTTTTCTCACCAGTGTTTGCTGGTCGTTTTTCACTGGACTCCGAGTGACAGTAAGTCTACTCCGGTCTCAAAGACTCTGCACTGAATTCCGGCCAGACTCAAAAATCCTATAGTTTGGATGCTTTCAATTTTTCTTCTGATTTCCAATTCTTCCAGTCCCCTTCCCAAACCTTTGGCAACTATTATTATTATAACTCTTTGCAATTTTTTTACACTGGAATCTGAGTGACAGCAAGTCTTCACAAGTCTCCAGGGCTCTTCTAATTTTTCTGGTTGATCTTTGCAATGCTGTAGTCTCGGCTTGTCCTCCAATTTCCAATACTTCAAGCCGCCTAAACAAGCCTTTCCAGTGGATCACCTTCCCCATCCCGTCGTGTCTAGTGTTATATCTTCTTTTTGTTCGAGCTTGCTGCATACTTTTATTATGTGGTCAACCGTTTCGCCTCTATCACCACATAACCTACACCAGCAATTCTATTGCGTCTTTCGCTTTAACACAATTAGTCCTTATGGCGTTGTTATGTGCTGCTATTAGAAAAGATTCAGTTTCTCTGTTAAGGTTTCCTTTGCTTAGCCATGTCCAGGTTTTCTCGTGTGAGATTTCGTAAGTTTACCGCTTGAAATATCCATACAGTTGTTTTTCTTCCCATTTTTGTTTCCTTGTTATTGTTGTTCTGTTGATCTCTATGTTGTTTGGGCTCTTCCTGTTCACTGTAATCTATCTTTTTTTGCTCTTTTTCATGTAGTCTTTGAATCATCGTATTGATGCATTCACGCTATCTTCGTTCTTTTCTTGACACATATAGTCTATCTATGTCATATTGTGGTATACTCATATGCAGATGCATGCATAAAGAATCATAACGACGACAATAAAGACGAGTGGACACTTATTTAGAAAAATATACCTCTCACTTTATTTGAAGGGTTGTGTGTGAGAGGGAGTTGGAGACCGAACAGAACTGCAACATATTGACCTCCCCACTCTACTGGCCATAACCGCGTTTTTTTCCCGTTCTCCTGGGCTGCTCAGCCGGAGGCCCGGGGGTCTAGCTCTCTGCTGGGTGCTGTTTTCTCTACAGCATCATTTCTCTATCTCTTTTGATCCCTAAACTGCTCAACCGGGGGTCCCGAGGGCCCTTTCTGCTGGGTGCTGTTTTCTCTACAGCATCATTTCTCCAACTCCCTTTGAGCCTCCTGTGCACTGAGTTATATAATAGTTCGACACCCACTCAATCTCTTCCTATAAATGGCCAAAAGAATATCCAACTTCCACCGTCTTTGGAATTGCATGTTTTGATCATCATCGAGCGGTGCATCAGTTTGTGACTGTACCGTGGGATTTTAACCCTGTCCCATATTGTCAGCCAAGCTCGCACACGCCAATGGAATATGCAACTTTCGCCCTCTTTGGAATGGCATGTTTGGCCGGATCGGAGGTCAATATACAACAATATCTCGGATGTGAGGCCTTATGCATCGTCGTTAGTTTTCTTGTCCTGCGGTCTGTTTGTTGAAGTTCTTCCCTCGTTCATTTCGAGAATGGTCCCGAGTATCCCACGAAGGACACAGCCTTGGTGAGATGAGATTTGATGAGATTTCTGCGGTTGAGCTTGATTTTGAGAAGTTCTCTTATTCGTTTGAGATACTCTTTCTAAATTTTTTTCTTTCATCTCCACTTATTCGATGGTGTTGATTATTATTATTACTATTATTATTGAGAGTTCTTCGCATCAGTTTTGGCTGATGGTCCTTCATTGGAGTTTCCTCTAGGACTCTTCTCAGTATTTTGTCCGTTCTCAATAATGTTATAGTTTGGATGGTCTCCACTTGTCCTCCTACCTCCAATTGCTCCAGTCCCTTTGGTGACCGTACCAAAACACTAATCACGATTGGTATAATTGTCACCTTCACGTATCGTATCCTGTTCATGCTGAGGGGTTGGTAAATACAAACATCTGAAAACAAATATTTTTTGAATGGAGTGCAATCTACTTGCACTACCATTTTGGTCAATGTATTGGGCACCTATATCTTAAGGTATAGCGCTGTTGCTATCAAAGTTGGTGCATTTAATATGACTTCTCTAGGACAAGAGCAATATGAGATCAAGTCGAATTGAGGGTTTATCTATCATTTTTATTATTATTATTATTATTATTATTATTATTATTTACTCATTAGAGTTTTTCACATCAGCATTAGCTGATGGTCTTTCACTGGAGTTTGGGTGACAGAAAGTCTCCTCAAGTCTCCAGGATTCTTCTCAATATTCAGGCCGTTCTCAACAATGCTGTCGTTTGGATGGTCTCCACTTGGTCGCCAACTTTCAAGTCCTCCAGTCCCTTTAGTTACTGTTCCAAACGCACTAATTGCAATTTGTATAATTGTCACCTGCATGTTCCATACTTTTTTCAATTCCCAAGCAAAGTCGAGGTACTATTTACCAACCCCTCCGCTCGGGCAGTATATGACACAAGGTCAATTTTTAAGCGGAGTTTAACAGGTTTGAATTCAGAGTTTTCCTTCTCCTAGACTAGTTGCCTAACCAAGGCTGAAGAACCTAGTCTGTCCTACTATTTACCCATAGCTGGAGGGAGAATAATTGGATTCATACCTTTCCCAAGGGTATTAGTGCTATGTGAAATGCAATCAGTCTCGTCCAGGATTTGAACTCGTGTCGCCGTGTCCATTTCCTACGACGATAACGACTACACCACGTGCACCTCCAAGCAAGGTCGAGGTACTTATTCTTCTTTTCACTTTCCTTTAGTTTTTTTTCTGCGGTCAGCCGGGAGAGCAAAGTTCACAATTTTGCAAGTTCTCTTTTTTGTTATTGATTATGGTCTGGTCTTCTAGCCGAGATTCAGTGATCAATTTATATGTTAAAGTCTCATAGGAGTTTATGTGTGTCATTTTCTTGGACAGATGCTGGTTTGTGTACATACCATTTGTTCGTATAGTCAAATTTAGGATTCTTGCAAATTTTCCAGTGGATCAACTTGCCCACCCAGTCGTGTCTAGTCTTATACTCCTTCTGTGCTTGATGATTCGTTTTTTCCTTCCTGTTAATTAAAACTAGGTCTGCTTTTCTTGCTTTGATAAGGTGATCTATTTGTAGTCCCAGAGAATTTCATGGGTTTCATTTTCTTGGACAGATTTTGGGTTGTACATGTTTAACATATCCATGATACAGATAATACGAATACGTGAAATATACGGATACGTGAAATGTTCATATGCATAGGAATCCCGAAACACTCGAAACACTGACGACTCTCTTTGTTCAGGTACGAAACTTTTATTACCTTCTTGACTTTTAGGTTTTTCGACATGAGGAGAGAGAGAAACAATTTCTACTATGCTGACTGTTCCATCTAACCCCACAAACGCGCGCGCATCCCGTAGCACACAACTGGACTCGCCTAGCTCCAAAATCAACCCGCTTCGTCCAGCTTTAAATCTCAACTCCTGCTTTTTTTCAAAAATCACCCAAGATCCTCGGCCCATCGCTTCCGGGGATGACGTCATTCCCATCCCCAGTCCTATTTCCTATCCGGGGTTTTTATTATGACATCTGTGATTGACACATCCTCCCCGCACAGCGTGAACACCTGCGCTCAATGTGTGCCCCTACCCGTGCACTAAGCCAAATAGTTCTAAGCCTAACTAAACCGAAAGATAAGATATAACCAACGAAAAATGATAATATAAAAAAAATCCTTCTGCAATTATATAACACATGCATCATTTGTTCATATGGTCAAATTTTAATTTCTTACACAATTCTAACTAGATCACTAATTATTATAGTTACCTCTTTGAGTGTTTTTCATATCTGCGTTAGCTGATGGTCTTTCATTTGAGTCTGAGTGACAGCAATTTTCCTCAAATCTCCAGAACTCTTCTCTGTATTCAGGCCGATATCAATAATGCTGTAGTTTGGATGGTCTTCACTCGTGCTCTTATTTCCAAGTCCTTCAGTCCTTGTACCAATCTTTTGGTGACTGTACCAAGCGCACCAATTACAATTACTATCACCATCACCCTCAGGGTCCATAGTTTTTTCAGTTCTCTCGCAAGGTCTTGGTTCTTATCTTTTTTTTCACTTACTTTCAGTTTTACTCTGTAATCAACTGGAACGGCAAAAGTCGACTATTCGGCCGGTTCTCATTTTTTGTTGACTCTCAGAAGGTCTGGCCGAGATTAGGGGATCCGTTTGTATCTCAAAATCCTAGAAAATTTTGTGTGTCTTATTATTCAGGACAGATGCTCGGTTGTGTATATACCATTTGTTAATATGGTCAAATTTAAATTTCTTGCACAATTCCCAATGTACCACCTTGCCCACCCAGTTGTGTCTAGTTTTGTGTTCTTTTTGTGCTAATTTGTTGTATTCGCTTATTATGTGAAGGATCGTTTATTATGTAAGTGATCGTTTCGTCTCTATCACCATATAACCTACATTTGCTATTTGCTGCATCTTATCTATTCTTGCTTTGGTATAGTTGGTTCTTACGGCATTGTTTTGTGCTGCTATCAGAAGAGATTCAGTTTCCCTCTTAAGGTTTTGTTTTTCTTAGCCACGTCCAAGTTTTCTCGTATAAAATTTCGTTTATTTATCGCTTAAAATATTCATATAGTTGTTTTCCTTCCCGTTTTTGTTTTCTGATTATTTCTGTTCTGTTGATGCTGGTGTTATCTGTATTGTTTTGGTGGTTGTTATCACTCTTCCACCGCGCTTACGCATATAGTCTTCTAATCGTTGAATCGATGAATCAACGCTGTCTCAAATGCTAGAGAGTCTTCTTTTCTCGACACTTATAGTCTGTCAGTGTCATCTCTAGAATGTAAGGTCTTATGTCTTTTGTTGTCTTGTTCTCTGGTCTCTTTGTTTAAGTTCTTCCCTCGCCCATATCAAAAATACTCCCGGGTATATTACAAAATGGACATTCCAGGTGTTCATGCCATTGATGAGATTCTTGCTATATAATCTCGAATAGCTTTCTCGTTTCCTGAGATACTTAAAAAATTTTTTCGATCATCTTCTCTTGTCTTATGGTGTCTGGTTCCACTATTCTCAAGTATTTGTAGGTTTCCTTTTCTCCGAGCATTCTGATTTTTTCTTGATTTGGTTGTTCTATTCCTTCCGTCATGTGTCGTTTCGTGCTTCTCATTATTAGCAAGGCATATTTTCTTTGTAAAATTACATTCCTATGTCCAGACTATACATTCCTATTATCTTTAACGTTTTCCAATACTTTTTCATTTTTGGCAAACAGTTTCATGTCGTCCATTAGACGATTGATCTTTTCTTGCAATTTAGCAATTTTTTATCCACCTCCACATTTCCTGAGTATGTGATAGAGTGGTATCATCGCTATAACAAACACTAAAGGTGACAACGCATCACCCTGGAATATTCCCCTCTGGATTTTTACCACAGCTAAACTTTTTCCCCCTGTCAATTCCACTCTCCAGTTTTCTCTGGTTTTCTCGATAAAATCTATGACTTCATTGGATATCTTGTACATTTCAAAACAGTCTATCTAGCTATAGAGGACCATAGCGAAAACCTTTTTTGTACTCAATCCATGCCATTGGTAGGTTTTTCCAACTCTTTTTACTCTCGTTGAAATGTGTTGATCAATTAATAGGAGCTCTTCTATCCCTCTAGATCTTTTGCGGTATCTTTTTGTTCCTCAGAAACACTCTGCGGCTTATTAACGAGTTGTAAATCTCCTCCCTAATTTGAGCTGTGAATATTTTCCATTTCATTGGTAAGCATGTTATGGGTCTGTAATTGTTTGGGTCGATTCCTTTTCGGATGTCCGGATCAGGACGGGCTTTCCTTTGATCATCCATCCGAATATATATCTGTTTCTTTTAAGCATCTGTTTATTTTGATAGCCAGTCTGTCAGGGATGGAAGTGAACTTTTTAAAGCAGAATCTATGTATGCCATCGAGGCCTCAAGTTGTGTTCACTTTGTTATTTTTTTTTTTAGTGTCGCCCTGACTGAATCAATGTGTATATTCACTTTAGCGCTTTCTTCGGTTCTTTGCAACTCTTTTTTCAAGTTGTTTATCCACTCGGCTTTTTTGGTATGATTCCTCTGTTCCCATATTCTGTTCCAAAATCATTTTGCCTATCTTGCATCCAGCTGCTGGTGTTATATAATTGCGGAAGGATTTTTTTTATATTATCATTTTTCGTTTTATATATCTTATCTTTCGGTTTAGTTAGGCTTAGAACCTTTCGGCATAGAGCATGGGTTAGTTATGTGCACACATTGAGTGCAGGTGTTCACGCGCGCGCGTGGAGGATGTGACAATCACAGATGTCACAATAAAATCCCCAGATAGAAAATGATGGAGGGGATGTGAATGACGACATGCCCGGAAGCGATGGGTTGGGATTCTTAGTGGTTTTGAATGAAAGCGATAAGTTGAGATTTGAACTTAGACGAAGCGGGTTGATTTTTCGAGTCTGGGGGAGGCCAGTCCAGTTGTTTGCTGCGGGATGCAAGCTGACGATGGACGAACAGTCAGCATAGAAAAATTGTGCCTCTCTTTCCTCGTGTCGAAAACCTAAACTTTCACTTTTATTCTGTGGTCAGCCGGGACAGCAAAGTCGACAATTTTGCAAATTCTCTTTTTTTGTTGATTATTATTATTATTATTATTATTATTATTATTATTATTATTATTATTTACTCCTTCAGAGTTTTTCTCGTCAGCGTTTGCTGATGGTTTTCACAGAAGTTTGAGTGACAGCAAGTCTCCTTAAGTCTCCAGGACTGTTCTCAGTATTCTGGCCAATCTCAATCGTGTAGTAGTTTGGATAGTCTCCACTCGCCCTCTTATTTCCAAGTCCTCCAGTCCCTTTAATAATCCTTTGGTGACTGTATCAAGAGCACCAATTACTATGGGTATAAACGTCACTTTCCACAGATTTTTTAAAATTCCCTAGCAAGGTCAATGTATTACTCCTTCTTCTCATTTTCTTTCAATTTTACTGACAATTTTACAATTTATGGTCGGCCCGGACAGCAAAGTTCGCAATTTTACTAAATCTCTCTCTCTTTTTTTTTTTTTTTTTTTTTGATTACTATAAAGTCTGGTCTTCTGGCCAACATTAGGTGATCCGTTTGTATGTCAAAATCCCAGAGGAGTTTGTGAGTCTAGTTTTCCAGAACTGATGCTGGTTTGTGCATATACCATTTGTTCGTATGGTCAAATTTAGATTTCTTGCACAATTCCCTGTGGATTACCTTGCCTTTCCTGTCGTATCTAGTCTCATACTCTTTCTGTGCAAATTTACTGCATTTGCTTGTTATGTGAGGGATCGTTTCGTCTCTATTATGACAAAACCTATATCTGCTGTTTTATTGCATCTTATTTATTCTTGCTTTGATATAGTCGGTCCTTATGGCGTTGTTTTGTGCTGCTATTATTATTATTATTATTTGCAATTATCTTCCATTTTATTGAGTTTTTGGAATTAAAAGTTTTTGCCTAATAATTTTCTCCAATCTTTCACTTTATAATTAGAAAAAAGATTTTAGCTATGAAATTAACTTTTCCTGCAATCTCCTACTCAGGCGCAGATAATTGTTTCTTTGTTTGTTTCTTTCCTTTTTTTTTCAATTTTTTTTCTTTCTCTTTGTCTTGGTTTGTGTGGGTAGGCAGACTTACCTTGCTTATCGGCTGCTCCTGCTGCTGCCACTGGCGATCAACCGCTTTCATACGCTAGCTTCATTTACTTTCTGCTCCTTCTATTAACCCCACAAAAGAGTAGCGGTACAGCCACTTGCCTCCCATCTCACAAACAATATAATTCAGACGAACAAAAAGAGATGCTGAGCAATACTGGAACGAACTCATGAGCAACGCTCTGTTCTGTGAACTTGGTCGACTAGCATCAAGGGAATCTGTACAGTCCACATGACTTGGTAATGATGATGATGATGATAATGATTCTCACCCTCTCACTCTACTTTTACCTTCACTTACTCCCACATTTAATGTAATACACCTTCAGGTTACTTTCTTTATCCTGATAATGACTATTCCTCCTCCTTCTCCCCCTCCTCATTATCATCATCATCAAGGCGTGCCGGATTCCCTTTACGATCTTGCCATCCATCTCTATCGGCCATTGTTCTTGGTAAGACATTTAGACGACACCCAGTGTCCGCACAGAACAGACGGCCGATAAAGAACGGATGATGATGATAATCAGATAGCTATCTAGATAGATTGAGAGATATATAAATAGTTAGCTCGCTAGCTAGCTAGAAAGATACAGGTATATATATATATATATATATATAGAGAGAGAGAGAGATTGATAGAAATAGATAGATTGATAGATAGATAGATAGATAGATAGATAGATAGATAGTGATATATATGGAGAGAGTGAGAGAGAGAGAGAGAGATTGAGAGAGATCGATAGAGATAGATAGATAGATAGATAGAAAGCGGACAGATAGATATGTAGAGAGAGAGAGAGAGAGAGAGAGAGAGAGAGAGAGAGAGAGAGAGAAAGAGTCAAAGGAATTCCTTAATGGCGATAATAATGAATTCAATATCAGAAAAGAGAATATATTGGAAATTAGCCATCATAAGCCTAATAAAAACAGTGCTTGAGATAAAATTCAAATTTTTGAAGCAATTAAGGAAGCCATATTCGAAAAACCTAAAAAAAAATTCATCATGATACTGATTTTTGTAGATTATATATTCAGATCGAGTCAAACTAATGAGAATAGTGAACAAAGATACTAAAATGACAACCAGAACAATAATTTTTCAAGAAATCAATTATTTTGTATTTCTATTTTACTTCATATGAATAAGTTTTTCTTCTTTTTCCTTTTTTTTTTTTTTTTTTTTGGACACTTTTCTTTAGAATGAGCAAAAATTATTTGCATCGGCATCAAAGTTTACGAGAGATTAAGAAAAGCATTTTGAAGAGGTGTGTCAATATTTGTGCACCACATGGTTGTGTTTATTGTAGAATCGTGATTTGTGGTTAAAAAAAAGCAACAAAAACAAAACAAAAAAATAAATAAACAACAACCTCAAAAAAAAAAAAAAAAAGAAAAAGAAAAAAAAAAGAAAACGAAAGAAAACAAACGAAAAAGAATAACGACAAAAGAACTCAATTAATGAACGTGCTTTTTTTTTTTTTATTGCAAGCTCAAAATTATAATCTAATAAAAGAATCTTGAGAATTTTCGGAATTTATGAATTAGACACAGAGGATTGTTCAGAATGTTTTCCAAGGTGGATAGCAGGTGTTGAAACAGGGTTTCGTGGGGAAAAATAAGATATTTATAATATATCAATGACTTGTTAAGCGTTACACACACACACACACACACACAAAAAAAGATTTAAAATGTAGCTTTTATAAGAATTATTCTAAAAATGAAAGTTTTTATGGCTGTTTTGTCGCCAGTATAATTAATTGACTCTGATTTTACAGAAATGACTTTCTTTAAGATTCTAGATTGTGGGCGGCTATTTTCATCTTGATTCCGATACTAACAAAGCTTTGGCCGTTGTACTCTCCGGCCTTCTTCGGGTGTCTTTGGTCTTAACTTTCCGAGAATTCAGAACTTAACCCTTAATTTCAATCACAGGGGTAGACTGTTCTTATTCCTCTGTCTACGCCTTGTGGGTATCTCGCATCAGTCACTTTTTTTTTGTTTTTCATCGCAGTTGAAAGCGGGACCAGTCTGCAAGGATGTTTTTGTAGTGAATATAGCAACCAGGGTGAGTCCGACTAGTGGACTTTACCTTCCCGGCGGACCATAGAGTGAAACTCAAAGAAAACGAAAAGGAAGACAAATACTTAAACCATGCTTGAGAACTAAAAAAGCTATTGAACGATCCTCAAAGGCTTGGTAAGAGAGCTGGAAGAGTTGGGAATCGGAGGACTAGCCGAAACCATTCAAACTCAGAAGACTCCAGTGAGGGTGGTTAAAGCGCTGGACTGCGGAATCGTAGTAAGCGAGTTCGAATTCCAGTTGCGCTATTACGTTCACCTTCGGAAAAAATACTCTTGGGAAAAGTATGGACCTCCTTATCCTTCCAGCTATGGGTTAAATAGTACCACCCCTGTCCTTCTAGAAGGATGAATTTGGCATTAAATAACCCAAGAAGTTTTATATAGCATCAAACAAGCAAATAACAATAATAATAATATGGGACTTTGACTTACACACGGATCACCTAATCTCCGCCAGAAGACCAGACCTTATAATAATTAACAAAAAAGAAAAAGAATTTGCAAAATTGTCGACTTTGCTGTCCCAGCTGACCACAAAGTAAAACTGAACGAATGTGAAAAGAAGTACCTCGACATTTGCTAGAGAATTGAAAAAGCTGTGGAACATGAAAGTGACGATTGTACCAACTGTGATTGGTGCTTTTGGCACAATAACTAAAGGATTATTAAAAGGCCTGGAGGACTTGGAAGCTGGTGGACACGTAGAGACAATCCAAATGACAGCATTACTGAGAACGGCTAGAATACTGAGAAGAGTCCTGGAAACTTAAGGAAACTTGCTGTCACTCAAACTCCAGTGAAAAACCATCAGCTAATACTGTTGTGAAAAACTCTAAAGGAGTAAATAATAATAATAATAATAATAATAATAATAATAATAATAATAATAATAAAACTGAAAGCATGTGAAAAGAAGGATAAGTACCTTAATTTTGCTAGGGAATTGAAAAAACTGTAGAACATGCAGGTGACAATTATACCAATTGTAATTGGTGCGTTTGGAACAGTAACTAAAGGATTACTAAAGGGACTAGAGGAATTAGAAGTTGGCGGATGAGTGGAGACCATCCAAACGACAACATTATTGAGAACGGCCAGAATACTAAGAAGAGTCCTGGAGACTTGAGGAGACTTGCTGTCACTCAGACTCCAGTGAAAAACCATCAGCTAACACTGATGTGAAAAGGTCTAATGAGTGAATAATGATAATAATATGGGACTTTGATATACACACGTATCACCTAATCTCGGCCTGAAGGCCAGACCTTATAATAATTAACAAAAAAAAAAAAAAAAGAGAATTTGCAAAACTGTCGACTTTGCTGTCCCAACTGATCACAGAATAAAGCATTATCATATTTACCCGACCCCTCCGCTCGGGCAGGATATGACACAAGATCAAATTTTTAAGCGGAGTTTAACAGGTTTGAATTCAGAGTTTTCCTTCTCCTAGACTAGTTGCCCCACCAAGGCTAAAGAACCTAGTCTCTCCGACTATTTACCCATAGCTGGAAGGAGAATAATTGGATTCATACCTTTCCCAAGGGTATTAGTGCTATGTGAAATGCAATCAGTCTCGTCCAGGATTTGAACTCGTGTCGCCGTGTCCATTCCCAACGAGGATAACCATTATACCACGGGCACCTCCCGAATAAAGCATTATTGAGAAGAGTCCTGGAGACTTGAGGAGACTTGCTGTCACTCAAACCCCAGTGAAAAACCATCAACTAATACTGATGTGAAAAACTCTAAATAAGTAAATAATTATAATACAGAGGAAAAACGCTGGAATATGTTAGGACGAAAAGAGAAAAAACAAAACAAAAAACAACACAAGTAAAACAAACAATACAACTCAAGGAAATAGATTAGAGGGTATTGCGAAAGAAAGAAGACTAAAAAGTTTGGTTTCTTTGTTTAATGGCATATCAACCTCTGTATGTTATTTAATGCCAAGGCCATTCTCCTAGAAGAATAGTAATGGTGCTATTTAACCCATAGCTGGAAGGATAAGGGGGTTCATGCCTTTCCCAGGGGTATTTGCCCGAGAGGGAACGTAATAGCGCGACTGGAGTACGAACTCGCTTACTACGATTCCGTAGTCCATCGCTTTAACCATTACCCCACGAGGACACCCCGAAGGCTAAAAAAATATCGAGATAGGATGAAACAAAATAGACTAAATTCCAAAACAACGAAAAAAATTCTACCAGGAAGTAGGGCAAGAATGCACGAAGGCAAACCAACAAACGGATGACAAGGAAACTAAACAATTTTAGAGGAAAATACGGGAACTAAGAGAACATAACAGAAAAGACGAATGGATAAGCAATATGGAAAAAGAGTTATAAAAAAAACACTCGAAAAAGGTTCTAAGTCGAATATACACCTTGATTCCCCCAGAGCAATACTCAAAAAAGTACCAAATCGGAAAACACCTCTCCATGATGGTATATGGATGATCAAAGGAAAGACCTCCAAAAAGGAACCGCCAAACAACTACAGAGCCATAACGTGCCTACCGATGATGTGAAAAATACTTACGGCACAAGGGAGGAGATTTATTATTCGCTAAAAAAGTTGCGAACTGTTCATAGAAGTACAGAAAGGATGCTGCAAGGGACCAAGAGGAACAGGAGATCTACTATACATTGGTTAACACATCCCCAAGGAGAGCAAAACGAGACGGAAAATGTTGCTATGGCGTGGATTGGCTATAAATTGGCATACGATATGGTACTTCGAAGCTCAATAATAGATTGTCTCAAAATATGCAAGATATTCGACGAAGTCATAAAGTTTATAAAGAAAACCATGGATAACTGGAGAGTGGAATTGACAGTAGGATGAAAAAGCTTAGCTGAGGTGAAAATCATGAGAGGTCTAATCCAGGGAGATACGCTATCACCATTTCTATTTGTTATAGCAATGATACCACTCATTCACATTCTTAGGAAATGCACAGGCGGATACCAACTTCATAAATCGTAAGAAAAGACCTATCATCTAAAGTACATGGATGACATCAAACTGTTTAACTAAAATGAAAAAGAATTGTAAGCCCTGATACAGACAGTGAGGATATAAAGTCAGGACATGAGTGTGATAACACCGCTGGCGGCCGACTCCCGACTATATCAAAGTTGTTAAACCAAACTACTCATGGCCAGTGATTCATCAAGTGGTTTCCGATCAGGGGTATCACACATTTCATTACAAATACGAAAAATACAACCGAGGGGGTGGAAGAAAGAACAAACGAACAAACACGGGCTTGGGTCAGCTTCAAGCGCCAGAAAGGGAAGTCTGTGTGACGCTTTTGTTCAGCTTTTCGTGCATTTGTAGACTATCGCGGGCGTGTATTTTGTGCGAAACTTCTACACAGCCTCTAGGAATGCTAACTCATCTTTGACTGTCTTCTCTTACTGCCTCCTTCTGCTGACCGTCCTTTCCCTGGACTGCTATCTCAAGCCGACCGTCCTCCTCTGTCCTGCTTTGTGAACTGCTCTCTCTGTCTGAGACCTTCCTTCCCTCCTCCACTTCCGGTCTCGCGGGATCTCGTCCTCAGTCCTTTGTGTGGGTTTCGCGCCAAAACAGACAAAGAGATTGTCTGAGTAGCGCTGACACAAATGGAAACGAATTGCTACGCATCGTGTCACATGAGGGATGGAATTTTACAAAGATAATATGCCATGCTAATAACGAGAAGCGGGAAACGACACATGACAGAAGGAATAGAACTACCAAATCAAGAAAAAATCAAAATGTTCGGAGAAAAGGAAACCTACAAATACTTGGGGATATTGGAAGCAGACACCATCAAACAAGTGGATATGAAAGAAGAAAAAAATTAAAACGAGTATATTAGGAGAACGAGAAAGCTACTCGAAACTAAACTATTTAACAGAAATCTCATCAAAGGAATAAACGCCAGGGCTGTCCTCCTCGTAACATACTCGGGACTATTCTTAAAGTGGACGACGAGGGAACTTAAACAAATAAACCAGAGAAATCATGATGATGCACAAGACCTTACATCCCAGTGATGAAGTTGATAGACTGTATATCTCAAGAAAAGAAGGTGGAAAAAAACTTGCCAGCATTCACATTTCGTCGAACCATTGGTACAACGATTAGTAGACTGCATAGATGGTTTGGTTTCGTTTGGTTTCTTTGTTTAATGGCATATCAACCTTTGTAGGTTATTTAATGCCAAAGCTATTCTCTTAGAAGAACAGCAGTGGTATAATTTAACCAATAGATGGGAGAGAAGGAGAGTTCATACGTTTCCCAAGGTATTTGCCCGAAAGTGAACGTAATAGCGCGACTGGAGTACGAACTCGCTTACTACGATTCCGCTGTCCATCGCCCTACACCACGAGGACACCCCCTAGATTACATAGAATAAAGCAGAAGAAGACAGCGACCAGAAACAATACAGATAGCACAATCATCAACAGAACAACTATAACCCGAAAACAAAAATGGGAAGAAAAACAACTTTATGGATATTTCAGGCGACAAACAAACGAAATCTGACATGATAAAACTTGGACATGGCTAAGAAAGGGAAACCCTTAAGAAGAAACTGAATCTCTTCTGATAGCCGTACAAAACAACGCCATAAGGACTATGTCAAAACAAGAATAGACAAGACACAAGAAAATAGCAAATACACATCATGTGGCGATGAAGATGAAACAATTAATCACATAATTATGTAAATTAGTACGGTAAGAGTATAAGACGAGACACAACTGGGTGGGCTAGGTGGTCCACTGGGAATTGTACGAGAAATTCAAATTTGATCATACAAACAAGTGCTATATGCGCAATCAGGAATTCACCCCAGTAGAATGATTCACACAAATATCTCTGAGATTTCGGGATAAAAACGGTCCAACTCATCTCGGTCAGACAACCAGACCTAGGGTAGTAAAAAAAAACAAACCAAAAACAAAAAACAAAACAAAAAAACAAACAAAAATAAAAAAGCAAACAAAAAAAAAACCACCCAAAAAATAACAAAAAATAAAATAAAATGAACCTCCCTAATGGTGGACTTTGCCGTTTCGGCTGACTACAAGGTAAATCTGAAAGGAAACGAAAAGAGGGTTAAGTACCTAACCTTTCAAGAGAGCTGAAAAAAAGTAGAACATGAAGGTGACAGTGATGCCAATTATAATTGGTGCACTTGTTGCAGTCACCAAATGATTAGTACAGGGACTGGAAGACTTTAAATAAGACGACGCGTGGAGACCATCCAAATTACACCTTAATAATATCGGCATAGATACTGAGGAGAGTCCTGGAGACTTGAGGAGACTTGCTGTCTCTAAAACTCTAGTAGAAGCAATCAACTAACGCTGATGTGAAAAACTCTCAAAATAATAATAATAGTAATGCTTCATCTCAGTAATATATACAGATATCTCCAAGATGTTCCCAGCCTGAACAAGATCTTGTATTGCTTTAAAGTTTTCCCAGACACGAATCTAATAGTTCCAGAAGTTTGGTCGAAATCGCTCTAAAAGCGGAGAAGCCATGTAATATAAGCCATAAATGAAACCGCCCTGTCGGCTGGGGTTGTAGAATACGCTGGCTGATGCTATCTAACTTCAACGAGGCCACCAGCTTGAAGACAAGAACCTGGTGGCTAAGTAGTTCGTGATCCGGCCGCCGAAGTGGTTACATGACCTAAAACAATCCACTTACCTAACAAGACAGGTGGTCGGAGAGGCCCGAAACGATCATTCAGCTGGTCATATCAAATCCTAACACCTGTAAGATTTTCCCGACCATATTCTTCAATTGCTCTAGTGGCAAACAAACACCAAACCCTTTTCATCATAAAGGTGCTAAAAAGCCGATAACCGAAAGTCAATCGCGTTGAGAAAAACGAGACTTTGAATGTCCTGGGTATGATACTAAATTGCATCTGAATGTGAAGGTCCAGTGGCATTACTGTTGGGTCAATTCTGACCTGGAGTGGTAGTACCTTGCTCGGGTCCCATTTATGGGTCAAATAGAATTGTTCAATCATTTACTAAAGATTATTATTATTAGGCTTTTGAAAACATACAACTGTGTGGAAATTGTTTGTATTAGATCGGAATACTTGATAAATAGAATTACTAATGATAATTAGCAACACTTGAAACCATTTTAAAACCATCTGTATGCAAATTAAAGTCGTTTAAAAATAGTTATCTACGAACTATTCGCTTACAGATATATATATATATATATATATATATATATATATATATATAAGAAGAATAAGAATAAGAAGAATAAGAAGTACCAGGATTTTGCTACAGCTTATTTAGCTTGTAGTTGGTTGGTTGGTTGGTTGGTGTTTAATGACATATCCGCCCTTGAACGCCAAATCCAGTTATATATATATATATATATATATATATATATATATATATATATATTTAACTGGATTTGGCGTTCAAGGGTGGATATGTCATTAAACACCAACCAATCAACCAACTAACCAACCAAATACAAACTAAATAAGCTGTAACAAAAACCTGGCACTTCTTATTCTTACAGCTCAGCCGGCCGGGGCTGTAGCCTACACCAAATACCTCTCTGCAGATGGGTAAGACTCCCACCTCAACCGGTGTTCTGGATATGACACTTAACAATCTGATGCTGAAGCTCCAGTAATGCAGAAGCTTTGGGGAATGCAAAGTACCCCTTCATTTCCATTGCCTTCAAGTCACTCTGTCTCGGAGTGGTAGCTCCTGATAGGGTACTATCTATGGCTCAAATAAAACTATTTGATATTTAAACTGTGTGCAAACAAATAACTCATGCTAAATTGATTTGTTTGATCATTAAACTGTGAGTAAACAAATTGTTAGTGGTACATATCAATACTTGGAAGCATTTAACTTTGGCGACATGCTAAATTGAATTGTTAGAAATAGAACTGTTTTACCCTCTAAATGTATGTATCTACAACATATGTTTAGAAATCATATACGTGGTGCATTCAATAAGTTTCAAGACTTTTTTTGTACAGGCATTTAAAAGTGTTATTGCTATACATCTTATGAGATGACTGACCAAGTTTTATGATTTCAGGTTCAAAGGAACAGCTACAGCAGGAATTGGAATACACCCTATTGTCACAGCTGGTGAATTTCAAAAATGCTATCTGAACTTTAGAAGAACGATAAGCAATAACATTCTGTTTAAAAACTTCGAAAAAATGCCATGCGATGAAATTTGGTTCTACTGCTATGGCCCGGAGACCAAGAGACAGAGTTTCCAGTGGAAGCATGCTGCCTCTCCCAGACTCAAGAAGGCCAGACAGAGCAAATCCAACCACAAACTTTTGATGATCCTTTTTTTTTGACAGCACTGGCATGATCTACATGCACTGGGTTCCCACTGGACAAACAGTCAACAGGGAATACTATGTTGAGGTTTTAAGGGAGTTCAAAGAAGAGATTCCTAAGGAAAAGGCTAGCACTCTTCAAATCGGGCCAGTGGGATTTCCACCTGGACAATGCACCAGTCCACAACTCCATCCTTGTCACAAACTATTTGACCAAGATGGGCATCAAGACAGTTCCTCGCCATCCCTATAGTCGAGACCTTGCTCCCCGCGACTTTTGGTTATTCCCTCTGCTCAGAGGCTGTCGTTATGTGACAATTGAGGAGATGAAAGAGGCTGTGACAAAGGTCATTGACACGCTCACACAAGAGGACTTCTATGGAGCCTTCCAGAAGTTGTTGGATCGGTACAACAAGTGCATTGCAGCCGGAGGAAATTACTTCGAAGGGGACTTGAGGATCATGTGTGTACTATCAATAAAAGTGCCCATACGAAAAAAGTCTGGAAACCTATTTAATGATCCTCGTATATGTAAAAATATGCTATAAAACAAAATTAAACCATCAAACCATTTTTATTCGTAACCCTTTAATAAAGGACGAACAAGGTAATTAAGCTTGACGGCAATTACACAAGAATGTTGCGAGCAACATTGAACAAGTCCTGGCGGCAACACCCTACAAGGCACCAAGTATACGGCCACCTGCCTCCCATCACGAAAACTATCCAAGTTAGACGAACAAGACATGCAGGACACTGCTGGAGAAGCAGGAACGAGCTCATAAGTGATGTACTCCTATGGACCCCCACATATGGCCGAGCAAAAGCAGGACGACCAACTCGAACATACATACAGCAACTATATGAGGATACGGGATGCAGCCCTGAAGACCTACCGGAGGCGTTGGACGATAGGGAGAAGTGGTGAGAGAGGGCCAGTTGTACGACATGATGATGATGATGAAGCTTTGCCCAAGATGACTTAATTGTGGTCCAGTTAAGGTGAAGTGTCTTTAGTATATATTGTAAACTTATCTGGAGTAAGGGAGACAACTATGTTCGATTTCACCCATTCATTATTTCTTAACCCTAACCCTTCTTAAGAAAAAGGAGGAGGTTGTTTTATGTCAAAGTCATTTTTGTTGAAGAGCACTCGTTCGGCCATTTAACCCATACCTTTTGGAAATTCATACTTTTCCGAAGCGTATTTGTCTGAAAGAGAATGTTATAGCGAGAGTAGAATTTGAACTCGGTAACTACGATATAGCAGTCTAGCTCTTTAGCCACAACCCCACGAGGAGCCACTCTCTGATTTTTTAGGCTTGGTGAAGACGTTGAGTCACTTTTATTTAAGTTTAGGATAAATCTGAATTCTAAGTGTTTGGGTAGATTCCAATAATAATATTTGAAATGATACATTAAAGTCTACTATTATTTTGCCATTAATAAATCTATATAAGTAGATTTGAGTTTATTTACTCTCAAAGGGTAAGTTGAGTAATATTCTGATATTTGATCGTGGCAACGCCAGAAAATCACTAAAATATGCATGCTCAGAAAAGATAGGAAAACACCAAAAATTATACTATAACGAGAGTGATATCTATTACCTTAAGGTAATATTTATAGTGGAAGAAATGTTAACAAGCTTTCGACGAGTTTACAAGAAAAATGGAGACTGTTTGGTTATTTTGTTTAATGGCATATTATTCCTATCAGAGGTCACGGTTAATCACCTGAAGAAGGCCAGAGGTGAAATTTGGCCGAAACGTAGTGAAGAAGAAACAACACAAAAACTACCTAGATGAGGACAAAAAGTCCGCAATAAATAAAAAATTAATTCTCAAATTAAGAATCCTCATCTCAAAATGAGTTCAATTAAAGACAATTACAAAGCGGATTCTTACAGGTTTTAATTCAAAGTTTTCATTCTCCTAGACTGGTTGCCATATCGAGGTTTGTTGTATCGTGATAAGGAAAAGATACACAGTGAAATAAAGTTAATTGTTTATTAACTCAAGTGTTACAGTCCGACTAGTGTTATAAGTCTCGCGCTGTTGGTGTTACGTCCGAAGTTGGTCTTACAACTGACCGACGTTCTTTAAGAGCTGTCTCTCTGCTTCTCTTTCTGTTTCTGCTTCTTCGAGCTTGAGAGACACGGTGTCTTTTATACATCCACGATACCGTAAGTCACGTGGTACGAGCCAGTATACAACAAGGTTGAAGAGTCTAGTTTTGTCAGCTAATTATCCATAGCTGTGGGGCTAAATGGATTCAGTTTTAGTTTCGGTTTCTTTGTTTAATAGTATATCAACCCTCCTGGGTTATTTAATGCCTTAGACATTCTTGTAGAGGGACACTAGTGGCGCTATTTAACCAATAGCTAGGGGAGCGTAAGTGGAGGTTCAACTTTTTCTCAAGGGTATTAGTCCTAAAGTGAACGTAATAACGTTTGTCCCTATTATTTACCTATAGCTGGAGAGAGAATTGGGTATTAGCGCTATGTGAAATGCAAACAGTATCGTCCTGGATTTCAACTCGTATGGCTGTGTTCAAGACGGTATTCATTTTACCATGAACGCTGACATTATTTGTAAGCGAATTGTTAGATTTGTTGGTTAGTTTCTTTGTTCGATGGCAAATCAAACTCTGTGTGAGGAGGTTGTCCCCGTCGAGTTGTAGTTAACGCGCTGGACGGCGACATTATTGTGAGTTCGAACTACAGTGGCACTAGTAAGTTCACTTTCTGACCAATATCCTTGGAAAAGGCATGAACCCCCTTATCCCTCCAGCTTTGGGTTAAATTGTACCACTATTGTTCTTCTGCAAGGATAAATAAAGTTGGCGACCATAGTCGAGGGCGATCAGAAGGCTCCTTTTTCAATAGCTACTAAACCGAGGTGTAGGGGAGGGCGCGACTCCTTTCCCTGGATTTCTCCACTTTACACTTGATACATACCTTATATTGCTGAGTGTTAAGCAAGGTGGTATCAAGTACCATTTTTAAAGTCTTTGGTAAGACGCGACCTGGGATTGAACCCAGGTCGCCCGGACCAATAGCGAACATTCTACCCACTTGGCGGATGAGCGGTTTTTTTTTGGTATTAAATCACCAATGAAGATTGATATGCCATTAAACAAAGAAACCAACAGTTGGGTCATCAAATTGCGTCTGCTACTCTACATAGAGAGAGAGAGAGAGAGAGAGAGAGAGAGAGAGAGAGAGAGCCTTTTTCAGATTGGACGAAATAAGCATGTGTCGCGCTCAGTAGTTTTGGCGGTTATTTTAGACCGACATGAAGGGATCAACTCTTTGGTTAAGACGTGCGAATTTTCATCTCTCTAATAGGAAAACTAACTAAAGATACAAAGTGTAGTTTCTCTCTCTCTTCAGCAGACTGGTTTGTGTCTTAAACAGACTCTCTATATAGGACGGACAATTTCATTGTTAATTAGTTCCTTTTTTTATTTAATTATTTATTTATTTGTTGCAGTTAGCCTTAAGAGAACTGTTTGACGAACCCAATACAACCACTCAACCAATTTTCGTAGATTATTTAATGCTAAATTTTCTTTTATTCTTGTGTATATGAATTTGAATTATTAAAGAGTGAGACAAAAGTCAGCAGACAACTTAGTCTCACTGGCGTTTGTTTTATAGATGGTTCCTCTTCGTAGAAGAACCCTATTCTTTTTATATGCATGAGGTTTGCAATCATGCTGTCAGTTTTAACACCCATACTTTCGACACTATAGGATCTATTTAAGGTTTTGGTTGACCCTGGCCTGTTACATTGATTTTTGTTTGTTTGTTTGTATAGCTTTGTTTAATTATTTTCTTTTGGTGATTTTATTTTTTATGTTGATGGGTTTCGGGATTGAGATAATGTGGGGTTTGATAGTTGTTTTTGTTCAGTGGTTGGTTGGGTGTGATTTATCAAGGATTGGGGTGGGAAGGTTTGAATTAGGCTGGTGAGGTGTGGGTAGATAGAATGCGCTTTGATTTTTCATTGTTTGCTTTGGTAGTTTGGTTTTGAATTTGTGATCTGTGTTTTTCCGGGGTTAAATGGCGAATCAGTAAATAAGATTTTCGGAAAACAATTGGAAATAAGAATTGAAAAAAAAAGAAAAAAAGAAGCAAATTGGTAAAGAAAAATAAATGGAAGATAAACTTTCCTTAAGATATCCCGATAAACTCAGCTTCCTTGTTCTCTAAATAATTAAGGAAGATATCATCATCATCATCATCATCATCAGTATCATCATCATCATCATTATCAAAGCATGATGACAGCACGGATTCCCCCGACTCTCCCTTGTTATATGTCTCTATTGGTTATCGCTCCTGGTAAGTACTTTAGACAGTATCCAGTGCCCGTACTGAATATAAATATGCTTTATCTCGTCGGACAACTGGAGTGTGTCCATGTGTAGTAGTCCATTGGAGAACGTCACTTATGAGTTCATCCTTACTTCTCCAGCAGTGTCTTGCTCATCTAATCTGGATGATTTTTTGAGATGGGAGGTAAGTGGTCGTAAAGTTGTTGTTTTGTAGGGTGCTACGTTCAAGATTTGTTCCAAATGGCACGCAGCATCCTTGTGTAGTTTCTATCTCGATTTTTTTTCCGGAGTCCAAGTCCAACCATACAATAGTAGTGATACGGTTACAACATGGAAGAATTACGGTTTCATCAGCGAAATCAGATTTCCATATATAATTTTTCTATATCTTGTTGATAACTCTCTATTATTTATCTATGCGTATGTTGACGTCACATCATCAAAATCCAAGAGGTAGCACTAATACCCTTCGGAAAGGTATGAATCCAATTATTCTCCCGCCAGCTGTGGGTAAATAGTAGAACAGACTGGGTTCTTCAGCCTTGGCGAAGCAACTAGTCTAGGAGAAGGAAAACTCTGAATTGAAACCTGTTAAACTCCGCTTAAAAATTGACCTTGTGTCATATCCTGCCCGAGCGGAGGGGTTGGGTAAATAAGATGAAAATCCAAGAGGTGTAACTACACAGAGCAAACTACAGGGTCTTAAAAAATGATATCATTTGAGATGTACAGGGTGTTTTAAAAAAATGCTTATTTTGTAAACTAATAATTAGATCAATTCTCGCTCAAATGATCTCAGATATCGATGTGGTATCATCCCTATTTTCGATATACAATGGACTTTTCCAATAAGGATATGATATTTGACAGTAATCCACTCAGGGAGTCGGTAGCAAGAGCTATACTAGCGACATCGTATTACTTGTTTTACTGTAATATATAACCTTCATTTTTCTCTCTTAATCATATTTGGGAAAATAGTTCTTGATAGGATATTGAACATAAAGTAATCAAGTGTTTGTCATATAGGTAAGAAATACAAGTTTATGATCGTATGATGCAATAATTTGGAAGATGACGCCATATCGAAAGGTTTAAGACGCGTGTCTTTATAACATTAGCTGAATGAGATAATTAACATAAAAGATAATTTTGAATTCAGAGAGAAGGGAGGTTGAAGGGAGTTGAGACTTGAAACCCAAAGAGACAATTTAGGTTAGACGTTGGTCAGTTCGGGGGTAGGGATGCGTGCCTCTTTGTAGCTGCAAGCGAGATTCGTTCATTTACCCTTACAAGGTCTTCCTCTCTTCCTCCTGTTTGCGTCGGACTGCTAGAATTGGAGACCGTCTAAATAAAGGCTTTTTCGTATTCCAAATGACAGAGTCACGTGTTGTTATTTTATAATTTGATTATTCAACTTTACACTATAATCCGGAGTTGTAGTACCTGTTAGGGGTCAAGCTCAGAGTCAAAATAGATCTGTATGAAAATTATCATTGTTGGATAAGAATACGTGAAACCATGTAACTTAGTGTAAATTATTTATATTAAATAAAAGTACTTGATATAACTGTGTGCAAAAAAAAACTCTTAAGAAACATCAGCACAAAAGATGTAAAGATAAAAGTACAATGTATGTGTTGGGTATCACCCATCTTTGTCCACACAATGAACTAGTCCATCTGCCATATATAGCAGTAGCTACTAATACCAGGGCAGACTAGAAGATGAAGAGCAGCTTCTTATAGGAATAGTATTAGAGCGTTGGAGAGTGGAGATCGCACTAGATCACCTTACTTGCTACCGTAATAACGGAAGCCAATACTATCGTTGGACTATATCTTTATTCTGTATTCACTAATCCTATGTTCTTGTCTACCTAATAGTCTATTGTATATACTTTTTCCTGAGAATATATCTCTATTCTCTCTCATATCGTGGTTTGTCCTTTATTTAATATTACAATCAGTCCCTAATCCTATGTTCTTGTCTACTAATAGTCTCTCTATTGTATATACTTTTTTCCTGAGAATATATCTCTATTCTCTCTCATATCGTGGTTTGTCCTTTATTTAATATTACAATCAGTCCCTAATCCTATGTTCTTGTCTACTAATAGTCTCTCTATTGTATATACTTTTTTCCTGAGAATAAATCTCTATTCTCTCTCATATCGTGGTTTGTCCTTTATTTAATATTACAAGCGTTCACTAACCAGAACGCAACAGTATGTAATTCGCAAGACATAAAATAACCCTAGACGGGTTGACATGTCGTTCAAATCTACCTATCTTTCTAGCAAGCTAGCTATTGTTGCCTAGTCGACTGGAGCTGTAGAATACACCGACTACTTTTCTGCAGAGTGGTAAGACCCTTTCCCCTAACGAGTGTCCTGGTTATGACATAAAACAATTTGATGCTGGAACTTTAGAGAATGAGGAGCATCCCATCATTGCCATCGCTTCCAGGTCCACTCTAGCTCCGAGTGGTAGCACCTGATAGGGTCTTATCTATTGATCAAATAGAACTAAACTGCGTACTTATGTTAAACTGAATTGTTTGAAATGGAACTGTTTTCTTATGATTAACTGAATTGTTTGAAATGAAACTGTTTTTAACAGTGAAACTGTGCTTACACTAAACTGAATTGTTTGAAAAAGAACTGTCAATGGGTTAAATAAAAAAAAGAACTAACTATGGGTTAAATAGAACTAACGGCATACTTATGCTAAAAGGAATTGACTAAACTGAATAGCTTAAAAGAGAAATGTTTTTGACAATTAAACCGTACTTACATTAAAACTGCGTACTTATCCTAAACTGAATTGTTTGAAATAGAACAGTTTTTGACATTGATACTGAACTTACGCTAAACTGAACTGTTTAATACAGAACTGTTTAAACTGTTTTTTTTAACTGTGCAAACAAAATCTGTACTTATACTGAACTTAATTAGCTGAATAAGAACTGTTTGACAAACATGAATAGTTTGAAATAGAAATGTTTTTGACAAACTGTGTCCTGACACTAAACTGAATTGTTTAAAATAGAACTGTTTATTTGTATAAAAATGGATTTGGTATGAAATAACCAACAAAAGGTTGATATGCCACAATCCCCAAATAAACAAACAACTAGCTAGCTATTGAAGTGTCGGTTTTTATATAAATCTAATTAAAATGGTATGGCCTTTATACAGAAATAACGTTAATAATAATAATAATAATAATAATAATAATAAACTTGCAGAATTGTGGACTTTGCTGTCCCGAGTGACCACAGAGTAAAGATTGAAAGAAAGCGCAAAGAAGAATAAGTACCTGGACCCTGCTAGGAAATTGAAAAAAAAACTGTAGAACATGAAAGTGACGATTATACCAGTTTTGATTGGTGCTCTTGGTACAGTTACCAAATAATTAGTAAAAAGACTGGAGGACTTGGAAATAACAGGACGAGTGGAGAATATCCAAACTACGGTATTACTGAGATGGACCAGAATACTGAGAAGAGTCCTGAAGACTTGAGCAGGCTTGCTATCACTCAAACTCCAGTGAAAAACTTTCAAGGAGTAATATGATTATAAAACGTTGAAAAAACATAATGTACTTACCTCTAAAGCCGTTGGTACAAAAGCGTTTAAAAATAAATACTCACTGTTGATGAAAACACACCAGCCTCATTTGTATTTTTATTGGCGAGTAAAGACGAAAAATCTTCTCGAAATATGCTAAAAAAGTACGTCTTTAAAAAAAAATGATGTATAATTAATTTAGGATTAATTATACATCAAGAATTAATTATACACCAAAAGAAATTACAATAATATGTAAATTAGGAATGACGGTACTATCATATTTTAAAAATTTGTAAACATTATATAAACGAAAAATCATAATAGATATAATATCTTCAACTTTTATAATTTTTTTCTTGATTGAAAAATAATTTAGAATAGAAGTTTGTTTGTATAAAAATGGATTTGGCATTAAATAACCAACAAAGGTTGATATGCCATAAAACCAAAACAAACAAACAAACAAACATCGGCTTTTGATGTAAGTACATTATTTTTTTCTCAAATTTTTTGTTATTTGGGTTACTTCTTTATATCGTCATTTTTAAAGAGCATGCGCATGCACGTGCGCGCCCGCACGCGCACCCGCCCGCCCCCGCGCGCACACACACACACACACACACACACATATATATATATATATATATATATATATATATATATATATTTAATAACTTATACGCCTTGAATATGAGGCCAGGTGAGAAATGTGTTGTGTAACCCGTAACATTTTAAGCACACAGAATTGACATCAACCCAGCCCTCTAAAATAAATTACCGGTCCTGATGAAGGTCTAAACGACGAAACGTTTAACGGTGCCAAACATTTCTACAAATGAAATGATCCTTTAAAGACTTTGTGTTTTTTCTTCTCTATGCATCTTTATGCTATCAGATTTATTACCAGTTTTACACACACACACACACACACACACACACACACACACACACACACACACACACACACACACACACACACAAATAAACAATCACACACACATGATTATATATGTATGTATGTATGTATGTATGTATGTATCTATCTATCTATCTATCTATATATATATAAAGACAAAAAGTAAAAGAAATAAAATTCACTTTCTTGGTATCATTATAACTTATTTTCTGGTTTTTATAATTGTTTTTTTAAAGAAAAACCTTCTTCAGATGAGAAATTCAAAATTTTTTATTTAGATATTTTCATATTTCTTCCGGCGAGAATGAAATTTGAAAGAAAAAGATTATCAATTTTTTAAAAAATTGAAATGATTTTAAATATATTTTATCAATTTTGTAATCAAGTAAAAAATTATAAAAGTTGAAGATATATCTATTATTATTTTTCGTTTATATAATGTCTACAAATCTTTAAAATATAATAGTACCGTCATTCCTAATTTACATATTACTGTAATTTCTTTTGATGTATAATTAATTATTGATGTATCATGTCCTAAATTAATTATACATCAATAACCATTAATACTGAGCACTCATATTGGATACTCCTACCCCTTGGGTTTCCTCCAAGGATCATATAAGAATATATATATATATATATATATATAGATATATGATAGAAATATATGGAAAGTTGGATAAATCAAAACTGATTTAGAGGCGTGATATTTCGTTCTTTTACTTCTAAGAACAAAGTTCTAAATCGATTTCAAATGTTCGATTTATCCAACTTTTCACATATTTCTATCATACAGTCAGATTCACTACAATCTATAATTCCCATATATATATATATATATATATATATATATATATATGAAGGTAGCAGAAAAACATAATCCAAATAGGGGAATTGTTATTATGATGTAAAGTCGACGTTAACGTTCCGGTTTCAGTAACCATCATCAGGACTAGGATATCAAAATAGTTCACACAGTGATGGATGAAGAAAAGAGAAACAGTATAAGAAAAGCATTTATAAAGATTTTTGCTTAGATCTAGCACAAGGACAACGGAATGGGGCACCATGTGAGACTCGAACTCACACGTGTAGGTTTACATGTCCAATTTGCTAACCATTACACTACCGAAGGCGCCTAAGGTAGTTCTTGTTTCCAGTTTCTTAATGGAGATTTACTCCAAAATAAAATGCAAGTAACTTTTAAGAAGTGATGGTAGAAGTTTGAAACTTCGCCTAATAAATCATCCCACAACATTCTTGTAAATCTTCTGCACTCACAGCGCTAACATAAAAAGTTAAGCAGGTCAGGAAATTAAAAAAAAAAAAAACAATAAAAAAACAATTGGCATTATCAACGTTTGTTGAAGCGGAAGTGAATTTGTGGACCGAGCAATGTGTTATCTTATCATCACGAAGTCGGAGGAACTAATGTTAAATTGCCCTCAATTGAATAATTATACTCTAATCACATTGACTCGATCGATTTTAACATTGTCAACCTGTCTGGCGTTATTTTAAGTCTCGTGGTTAGGAAATCGACATTGGCCCAGCGGTTAGGGTGTTCGCCAATGGCCCAGGAGACCTGGGTTCAATCCCAGGTCGAGTCATACCAAAGACTTTAAAAATGGAACTTGATACCACCTTGCTTAACACTCAGCATTATAAGGTACGGTTCAAGGGTAAAGTGGAGCAATCCTGGGAATGGAGTAGCGCCCTCCCCTACGCCTTGGTGTAGTAGCTATCGAAAAGGGAGCCTTCGGGTCACCCTCGACTATGGTCGCTAACTTTACTTTACTTATTTACCTAATTGTTTCTTAAAACGTTTTCTTTTCACACAGTTCTATCGAATACGAATATTCTTTAAAAAGATCTATTTGATCCACAGGAAGCAGACTGGGTTACCTGAGTTCAAATCCTGGACGAGGCTGTTTGCATTTCACATAGTGAAATTCGTACTCTTTCCATAGGGTATTGTTATATTGTCATCTACAGCATCATAACGACACAATAATAAAGATGCAGGAATACTTCTTTAACAAAATATTTACCTCTCACTTTATTGTAAGGGTTCGAAAAGGGTTACTCAATGTTTGCGTGTGAGGAGGAGCTGGAGACCGAACAGAACTGAAATATTTTGACCCCCACTCTTATGGCCGTCAACGTTGTGTCTTTCTCGTTCTCCTGATGCTCAACCGGAGGCCCTGGGGTCCACTCTGCTGGGTGCTGGCTTTCTTTACTGCATCTTATTAGCATAATCTCTGGACCCCAACTCCATCGGGGTTCCTGAGGGTCCCCTCGGCCGGGTGTGGCTTTCCCTACCACATCTCGTCTATATCTCCGCCTCCAGCTCTAACTGCAACTCGAACTCAACTGTCTTGACTTCTGTCTTGACTGAGTTATATAATAGTTCAACGCCCACTCGATCACCCACTCGATCTTTGAAATCGCTTGTTTGATCGTCATCAAGCGGAAATAACTGTCATGCAGTTCACAGGTCACTCTCTTCCGGTGCGTCAGTCTATGAGTGTACCATGGGAATTTTTTACCTCGTCCCATTTCATCAGCCAATTTCCGCCCACGCGATTTCCTCTGCCATTAGAATGTGTCACTTCCTTCCGGTGCATCACCTTAGAATGGCTTTTTTGGTTGGGTCAAAGGCCAAAATACAACAGTATTACCCTATTGAAAAAGTATGAATCCAATTATTCTTTGTCGAGCTACGGGTAAAAATAGTGTGACGCTACGGTACCATGTCGAAATGTGTCACATACACGATATAAAAAATGACTGTTGATTCTTGTTATGGAAATTTATGGCTCCTCTTTTTACAGTTGTCGCCGCGAAACGAGAAAGATTGGCAAAGGAATTACTTGTGTCTATTAGGTAGGCAGAAACTTTAACCCATGATAAACGAAACGGACAACCACCGACTTAAACATTTCCTCTTCACCAATCAAGCCCTACCCCAACGGGACCACTTGTCGTCTGTTGTTTCCGACTGCCCAACTTCAATTGGCCCTGTCTCTGACTTCATCTGACTTTGCATCTTGGAGATCTTATATATTTTCTTATTATTATTCTCTTAACTAATCTGATAATGACACGTAATAACTTAAATTTCTTGTACTACGTCATTCTAAATATCAGCTGACATCCACCCAAATGTTTATATTTCGCTTGCAACTGATTTCAAAGCAAATCCGTTAATTCTATTTTGATAAGAGCAGATACGCGTATAAGCAAAGCAAAGACTGGCCTTTCCAACTCGAAAACTTGCAATTTAAAATTCAAAGTTTTAAGCTAGCATGCAATTTATAACTAAAATAAAATAAATAACTGAAATAATTAATCAAAATCCCTAATTATATTATAACAGTAGAGGAAACTAGGCTTTTTAACCTTGGTATAGCAACTTTGTAAAATGTATATTATTTTGTAATCTAATTAGTTGACATATAATTTGATCATTCAAATAATGTAAAATTTTAACTATATGCGTAGAAACTACTCAGAATTTTAAAGGTTGTTTTACTTTTTAGGCAGAAAAATTTCATTAACAGGAAAAAAAAAACAGGCGTTAAACGTTAAAAGAAAAACAGCGTTGAAGATAGCGTCGATACATCGATACGACGACTCTAAGACTACATAAAAAAGAACAAAGAAATGCTAATTAAAGGCACCAGAAACAACACAAACAATAATAAACAGAACAAAAATAACTAGAAAACAAAAAGGGAGAGAAAAGCAATTGTATTGATATTTCAAGTGATAACCAAGAGAAATCTCACACGAGAAAACTTGGACATGGCTAAGAAAGAGATACCTTCAGAGAGAAATTAAATATCTTCTACTGTTAAAATCAATCAATCAATCGATCAATCAATTTTTTGCCGGCTCATGCCTGTTTGAGCAGTGAGAAAATGATGTAAGTTTAAATCATATTTGATAAAAGACCAGAAGTATGGGGGTACCAACTATTCATTGGTTATTGTTCTGCAAGACTAGGTTGTTGACCATAACACCATGAAGAAGTGATGAACTTCTCTAAAAATGATTAACATAACAGAATCAGGGAAAGAACCCGTGGCTGAGTGGTTAACATGCTGGACTGCAACATTTTAGGAAACGAGTTCGAACTCCAGTCACGTTATTACGTTCATTTTAGGACTAATACCCTTGAGAAAAGGTTGAACCTCCACTTACTTACCCCTCCTAGCTGTAGGTTAAATAGTACCACTAGAAGAATACTAAGGCATTAAATAACCAAGGAGAGTTGATATACCATTAAAAATAGAAACTTAACAGAAGAAACCGATAAGGATTTGAATCTCTTTGTCGAATGCGTAAGATGACAAAACAACAAAATCCCTGTCTTGATGAAAATTATTGGTAAGATAGTTTTAAAATGATTTTATTTTTAATCATAGGTTTGTGAAAACAATACTAATTTTGAAATCTTATCTCGAATAGAAAAGTTTTTTCATCACCAAATTTCTTATGTTGACTGATTGGTTGATTTTAATGGCATGTCAACTAGTTTTGGGTTATTTTATGTTGTGTGGATTAAAAAAGAAATAAAATAAGATTAATTTAGTAACAGTAGCAGTTTCCTAGGAGACTTCTGACAGGAAGAAAAGTCGGTGTATGCTTAAAAAGAAGGGCTTTCTGGTGTTAAGAGAAATTCTTTTTGATTAAGCAGTCCACTGGATAGGCCTTTTCTCTCGGTTGCTAGTAGTTAGCATACAGGCTGACTGGGTCCTGGGGCCTAGCGGTTAGCCGTATCTCTTGCAAGTAGCTGCCGCAGCTAAAAACGCTCATCTGAACACTCGACGAACTTCAAGCTTATAAGTAAGTAAAGTTAGCGACCGTAGTCGAGGGTGACACGAAGGCTCCCTTTTCGATAGCTATTACACCAAAGTTTAGGAGTGGGCGCTACTCCTTTCCCAGGATTGAACCTCTTTACCCTTGATCTGTATCTTATAATGCTGAGTGTTAAGCAAAGAGGCATCAAGTACCATTTTTTGCGTCTTTGGTATGAGTCAACCTGGGATTGAACATTGAAACTGTACTTATATTGAAACTGCGTGCTTATGCTATTAGCGAACGCTAGCCTTAAAATGACTCTATCATAAATTTCAACGCCTTAGTCTCAAGAAAGCGACTATTTCTATTGGTTTAGAAAAAAATTTCCTTACCATAAAATAGTAGTGAACCCCCAAATAAAGTTTGAGTTTAAAAGTGTCTTTGTCTTTCCTTCCCTCGTTAATTCTGTTACAGCTTCCACAGAAAGAAAAGGAGGACACTAAGTGAATTGGGTAAGAAGAAGAAGAAGAAAGAGTCAGATACGAAACTCAGAATTTCCCAACAACAAAACCAACATACTACCAATTAACCCACAACCACAACCACGAATACAATCTCTTCTAATAAGCCCCATAATATCTAGAAGTTAAGGAATTGGGTTCATTATACATCCATATTCAGTACAGAGAACCCCTTTTTGAGGGGGGTGTCATCGTGGTGTAATGGTTAAAGCGATGGACTTCGGAATCGTAGTATGCGAGTTCGTATTCCAGTCGCGCTATTACGTTCACTTTCTTGACAAATACCCTTGGGAAAGGTATGAGCCCCCTTATCCTCCCAGTTAGGGGTTAAATCGTACCGCTACTGTTCTTCTAGGAGAATGGCTTTGGCATTAAATAACCTACAAAGGTTGATATGTCATTAAACAAAGAAACCAACCAACCAACCTTTTTGAGGGGTTGTCAGCTTATTCTAACCCCCATCGGCCGGGCGTTCTTTTTCTGTGTTTATTTTCTTGCATATTTCATTTTAGTTTACATGCACGAACACACAGACAGACACTTTCTTCTTGCATATATTTATGAGATTTTTATTGATTTTGGTTTAGAAACTTTACGAAACTCCAATGAGTAAAATTCGTAGAGGTCACTACGAGGAATGAACTGATGTTCTTATAAGACTGCGAGTTCAAGACAATGATCTACAAATTGCCACTTCAGTTCTAAAATCAAAATGTATAATTTTGATTCATCTACTCATCGATCATCAATGTCTGTTTTGCTCTATGTACTGATCATCACAAATCAATATGATAAATGTAAAATGGTCCGATATTTAATATATAGTTTCGGTAGATTGTAGGTAATAATGTTTAATATAGATCTGAAATTTCTTTCCCAATCTCATACCAATTAATTGCAGAAAATGTCTACCGGAGAATTTGAGAACTAATCAACTCTTAATGCTAAGCTACTTTCACGTCTACATATCCATGTCATAGGAGTTCTCATTTCTTTATCGAAACTGAATTGTTCAGCAGCCTTGTATCTTTTTTTTTTTTTTTTTTTTGCTTTATTGGTTTTGTTTTCTTTGTTTAATAGCATATCAACCTTTGTGGTTTATTTAATGTCAAAGCCATCCTTGTATAAGTGGTGTTCTGGTACTATTTAACCCATAGCTGTGTAGATAAGAGGGTTCATACCTTTCCTAAGGAAAATGAATGCATTACCGTGACTGGCGTTCGAACTGGCTTACTACAATATTGCTGCCAGGCACGTTAGCCACTGCGCCAGCGAGACAAGCCCCTTTTTTGTTTTATTTATTCCTTCTAATTTCTTGTTAAAGCACTGGCGATCTTTAGTCACAAATGTTGACAGTAATTGAGTATATATGTTAAAACTTTCTTCACGTTCCAGAATAATTTGATTGCTTGGTTATTTGGTTGGTTGGTTTTTATGGCATATCAACCCTTGTAGGTTATTTAATGCTAAGTCCTCTTAAATACATGTATATCAAATATATATGATTTGGTTTCGTTGGATTTCAACCTTGTAGATTATTTAATGCGGACTTAATACGAAATCCTCTTTATGCATATATATGAAATATATATGCATATGCTGGAGGTGCCCGTGGTGTAATGGTTATCGTCGTAGGAAATGGACACGGCGACACAAGTTCAAATCCTGCACGATACTGATTACATTTCACATAGCACTAATACCCTTGGGAAAAGTATGAATCCAATTATTCTCCCTCCAGCTATGGGTAAATAGTAGGGCAGACTATTTTCTTCAGCCTTGGTGAGGCAACCAGTCTAGGAGAAGGAAAACTCTGAATTCTAACCTATTAAACTCCGCTTAAAAATTGACTTTGTGTCATATCCTGCCCGAGCGGAGGGGTTGGTAAATATGGTTGGCCTTTTTAGCCTTAGTATGACAACTGATCTAAGAGAAGGAAAACTCTGAATTCAAACCTATTAAACTTCGCTTAAAAATTGACTTTGTGTCATATCCTGCCCGAGCGGAGGGGTTGGTAAATATATATATATAAGTATCATTTGGTTATTTTTGGTTTTATGGCATATTAGATCTTGTTAGACATTTAATGCCAAATCCACTTTATATGTATATACATATTAAGTAATATTTTAAACTAAACTGCATCAGATGGTGAGGCTTCGGTTCTTGAGCTTTGGGAAATATGGAGTAGCTCTTAACTGTCATTACTTTTTGGTTCACTCTGACTCGGAGCGGTAGTATCTGTTAGGATCTAATTTATGGGTCAAATAGATCAAGAGATTCCCTGGGTATGGCACTAAACTACATCTGATGGTGAGGTTTTTAATCCTGGGGCTTGGGGGAATGTAGAGTGTCCCTTCATTGCCATTACTTCAAGGTACACCACTGTCCACGAGTGGTACGACTTTGTAGGGTCCGAAATAGTGGTCAAGTAGAATTATTAGGTTTGGTTTGGTTTCTTTGTTTAATGGCATATCAACTCTTTTTAAGTTATTTAATGCCGAAGCCATTCTCCTAGAAGAACATTAGTGATACTATTTAACCCATAGCTGGGAGTATAAGAAGGTCATACCTTTCCCAAGGGTATTTGCCCGAAAGTGAACGTAATAGCGAGACTGGAGTTCGAACTCGCGTACTACGATTCCGCTTTAACCATTCCATCAGGCGGACACCCCCTAGAATTATTAGTGTTAAATAGCAACCCTTGAAACCATTTAAAAGTAATGCTACCTCGGAATAATTCACTTGAAAATGTTATACTGTGGAATCATCATCATAATAATAATCATCATCATGGACATTATAACATCAAACCAAGATATGTTACATAAGGACAACATAAGAAAAATAAAGTGCTTTCTGTAGGCTTAGAATTTGCTGACCTTATCCTCTGCAGAGGCATGATATCCCTACTCCCTCAAAAAATGAGTTGTCCTAAATATGACCCTAATTTGCATTGAAGTATAGGTCAAGGGTTAAGAGAAAGAGGTTTAGTTTGGTTTTATGACATATCAACCATCGTAGGTTATTTAATGTCAACTCCTGTTTATACATATTTGTTTTTATGATTGACAAATTCACCTACCTAGGAAGTAGCGTCTCATCAACCGAAAAAGACATCGACACACGACTAACGAAAGCATGGACAGCTATCGATTGGCTCTCGATCATATGGAAATCAGACCTGACCGATAAAATGAAACGCAGTTTCTTCCAGGCAGTGGTTGTATCGATACTACTATGCGGATGCACTACTTGGACGCTAACTAAACGGCTGGAGAAGAAACTAGACGGAAATTACACGAGAATGTTGAGAGCAATATTTAACAAGTCCTGGCGACAGCACCCCACGAGACACCAACTATACGGCCACTTGCTTCCCATCACGAAAACTATACAAGTTAGACGAACCAGCCACGCAGGACACTGCTGGAGAAGAAAGGACGAGCTCATAAGTGATATACTCCTATGGACCCCCACATATGGCCAAGCAAAAGCAGGACGACCAGCACGAACTTACATACAGCAGCTATGTGAGGACACAGGATGTAACCTTGAGGACCTGCCGGAGGCAATGAATGATTGGGAGAAGTGGTGAGAGAGGGTCAGGGATGTCCCTGCTGGCAGCACGACATGATGATGATGATGATTTTTATGATTATTTAACGTTTATACATATTTATTTATATGCTTTGCAAACATATTTTGTTGATAACATTTTAAAACGAGTCTAAGCCCATTTTTTACACAGAGCTAAATGGTTTCTAGTATTTCTCGGTTGATTGGTTGTTTGGGTTTTATGGCATATCAACCTTTGTAGGTTATTTGATGCCAAATCCATTTTTCATGCAAATAGTCAGTTCTATTTCAAACAATTCAGTCTAGTTTAATTGTGAAAAACATTTCTATTTCAAGCTACTCAGCTTTGTCAAACAGTTCTAATTCGGCTAATTAAGTTTAGTATAAGTATAGATTTTGTTTACACAGTTAAATGTCAAAACAGTTCTATGTTAAACAATTCGGTTTAGTGGAAGTACAGTTTCAATGTCAAAAACAGTTCAATTTCAAACAATTCAGTTTAGCATAAGCACACAGTTTAAATGTAAGTACGGTTTAAATGTCAAAAACATTTCTCTTTCCAACTGTTCAGTTTAGTCAAACAATTCAGTTTAGCATAAGTATGCAGTCAGTTCTATTTAACCCATAGATAGGACTCTATCAGGTGTTACCATTCCGGGCCCGATTGGACCAAGGAGCAATGGCAATGAAGGAGTACTCCGTATTCCCCAAAGCTCCAGCATCACTGGAACCTCACCATCGGATTGTTTAGTGTCAAAACAGGACACTCGTTGGGTGGGTGCGGGTTCTAACCGCTCTGCAGAGGTGCAGTCGGTATATTCTAAAGCCTCAGCTGACTGGGCAAAAGTATTTCCATTTAATACGAATAATTCTATTGACTATTAGTTATCTGTTTTCACTAAGTTAAACGATTTTAAGTATTGTTATGTAACAGTAACAATCCAACATCAGTTATTTGTTTGTAGACATTTAAATGAATATACATATAAGATTTGTTGGTTAATAGTATGCTAATAATTTCATTTTTAAATAAGTTAGTATTGCTATTGTTTTTACACAGTTAAATGGTTTCATTTATTACTGTCTCTTGTTTTCACACAATGATCAAACAGTTCTATTTAACCCATGGATAAGGCTCAAGCAGGTGCTACCATTCTGGGCCAGAGTGTACCTGGGAGCAATGGCAATGAAGGTGTGCTCCGCATTCCCCAAAGCTCCAGTATCACTAGAACCTCACCATCAGATTGTTTAGTGTCCTATCCAGGACACTCGTTGGGTGGGGGGTCTTACCCATCTGCAGAGGTGCAGTCGGTGTATTCTACAGCCCCAAGTGACTGGGCAATGATCCTTTGTAAATTATCAAATAGTTCTATTTGATCTATCAATGCAATAATAACAGGTACTACCGATTCAATCTAATTCAAAGTGGTCCTGGGAGTAATGGAAATGAAAGTATACTCTACACCACCCTAATCTTCAGAAATGGAGCCTAAGATATAGTTTAGTGTCACACCAAGGACACTTGTTTGGTAGTTATTAACCATCTGCAGAAATCCAATCTGTGTATTCTGTCACCCCAAACGAGCAGACAGCGAAATAATATCTTCGTTGGATTGACTAGTGTGCTTAGTATGACTCTAAACTGTAGTCATTTATTTGTACACATTTAAATGGATATACGTATATGTTTTGTCGTACACATTTAAATGGATATACGTATATGTTTTGTTGGTTAATGTAGGTAATTTCCTTATTAAACAAGTTTGAACGAGACTTGAGTTCTGTATCTCAGGGGAGTGTGGAGTAGCCCTTCATTGACATTACTCCCAGGTCCACTCTTACCCGGAGTGGTAGTTCTGTCAGAGTACCATCTTTGGCTAAAATGGTGTAACATATCAACTTGACCTGTGATGAACCCGGCGGATGTTGATGACAGATACATCCGGTCGAAGATGAAATCAACAAAATGATTACCGGAAAACAAGCAATGTGTGGGTGTAAGCTGTGACCAGTGAAGAACAAGTCATGCGCGGGTGTAAGCCGTGACCACTGAAAAACAACCATTGCCCGAAGGTTGTGTAGGAGTTTTAAAACTATATAAGGTCTAGAATTGTTGCTGAAGTCAATTCCCGCAAGATCTTCCAACTCCCAACATTCCTTTCTGTACGCAAACTTTCTCCGATTGCTCTCCTCCTCTGCATAAGCGTCACCATTGAAGAATAAAAATATCAGATTATATTTTTATGTATACGTATTCATTGTTGTTTGTCAAGACCCAGCAGTAATATACTACAATAGTTCTGTTTACAAATTATTAATATTAAGAAACAACTACACAAAAAATGAAAACCTGAATGATTAAGCAACACAATTCACAAGGTATGAAATAACTCTTGACGTTAAAATCAATGAATCAATCATAAATTTAATTATCAGTTTATTTTTATCAATCTTTTTACAATAAAAGAAACATGTGAACCAATTCCAGTTATACTACTACCTTTTTACCAACGGTTATGTGTTAAATAATACCACTTCTGTTCTTCTGCAAGAATGGCTTTAGCTTTATATAACCCACGAAAGGTGATATGCCATTAAATAAAGAAACCAAAGCCAAAGCAATAGAACGATTGCAGGAACGCGGGTATTCTCGATTTTGACTTTCACTGTCGAGTTAGACAAATACGTATGTTGTTTACCCTCGTAGAGGATGTGACACAAGGTCAATTCTTAAGCGGTTTGAATACAGAATTTTCCTTCTCCCCGACTGGTTGCCAAAGCAACAAAAAAACAAAAAACAAAAAAAAAAACAAAAAACAAAAACAAAGAAACAAGTTTACGGTAATAGTTGGAGAGAGAAGAATAGATGAATGCATGCCGTAGGGCGAAGTGAAAAGCAAACTGCCTCGTCTCGGATTCGAACCGGAATCGTCGGTTCCATTTCGTACACCGATAACCGTTACGCTAAGCGCGCCTTCAGTAAGACATTTCTACCGGAAAACACTTACCCAGTTCACAGAAACGCAGTATAAGTGCATTTTTATTATGTCTGTATGATTCAATTATTTTTACTTCGTCTAAATTCAAGAAGTAGGTCACGTGTCACTAGTCGATATCAATGATAAATCATTAAATAAATGATTTTTATGGGTGCGCGTGTGTGTGTGGAAGGGGACTAATTTCCTGTCCTTGGGAATGAAAATAAACATAACCGACGACAAAATGATATCGAGGCTAACAGTAATTTCTGATTTTCTTCAAAACATCGAAGACCGCGTTTATGTGGATACTGGTATCTAATTTAGGGTGTGATGACAGGCTTTCTTGAGGTAAAGCCATCCGAATTTACGTCAAATCGCTAGAGCTTTCAATAAAAACTGTGTTCAGAAAGATATTTCAATAGTAAAAAAAAGCAACAACATAAAAACAAAAATAACACAAAAAGACCCCCCCCAAAAAAAAAACAAAAGCAAAACAAAACAAAACAATCCCCGCCAAATAACAAACAAAAGCAAAAACAAAAAAAAATGCACCATTGAGAAACTCAAATGAAACATCCTTTATTTTTTCTCGACCTACTCGGCAATATGTATGTATGGATTTACCAACCCCTCCCCCATGAACAGGATGTGTCACAAAATCAAATTTTAAGCGGAGTTTAACAAGTTTGAGTTCAGAGTTTTCCTTCTCCTGGACTGGTTGCCTAACAAAGGTTATAGAACCAAGTCTACCCAACTATTCACTCACAGATGGAGAGAGAAAAATTAGATTCATATTCGCGTTATGTTAAATGTTAACAGACTTGTCGAGGATTTGAGCTCGTGTCGCCGTATCTATTTCCTATGACGATAACCATCACACTATAGTACATCCCACATCACAGTATGTATGTGATGTGTCATATCCTGCCCGAGCGGAGGGCAGGATATGACACAAGGCCAATTTTTAAGCGGAGTTTAACAGGTTTGAATTCAGAGTATTCCTTCTACTAGACTAGTTGCCTCACCAAGGCTGAAGAACGCAGTCTGTCCTACTATTTACCCATAGCTGGAGGGAGAATAACTGGATTCATACCTTTCCCAGGGTTATTAGTGCTATGTGAAATGCAATCAGTCTCGTCCAGGATTTGAACTCGTGTCGCCGTGTCCATTCCCTACGACGATAACCATTACACCACGGGCACCTCCTTGTATATCATGGTATTATAGTGGCCAAAGCTTTCCCCAAAGCTCCAGCATTACTAGAACCTTACCATCAGATTGAGATGCAATTCGTGCATTCTACAGCCCCAGGTGGGTTCGATATGGACCAGTAGCACGGTGGTAGAGTTTCAGTTCTGATTTCTGAAGTCACTGGTTCGATCTCCAGTGGAAGAGATTACCGTATACGCTGCTGATGAGACCTATCAAGGTCGAAACAGCTGTCATGTGGTTCTGTATGACACGCGCACTGCTTGCCAGATTTTCTGGTCATGGTAATTCAATATATAATTCTTCTAATTGAAAATAAAAAAAATATGGTTAAAAATGTATTTTAAACAACCAAGGCGGAAAAGATTTTTAAATTATTTTTGGTTTTGATCCTTTTTTACTCGGGACGGGAAGTGACATATTGTCATCTGCGAATCTCAAAGAAATTTTAAAATGAGCGGGGAAGCGCCGATTGGTCAAAAATATAAAAATACAGATATAAAAATAACAACTTCTCGAGTCATTTTTTCACAAAAATTAACAAATTCTTTTTGTATGGAAATCAGTTGATTTTCCATGTATGTACGTATCATAGTTTTCAGAAAGTCATTTTTTTAGTGAGGACCGAATACGAATAGAAATTGTTCGTTATAAAATATACTTAGCTCTCTCAGCACTTCCCTTGAGAAACGCCTCAGGCTTTTATATAATCAAGGTTATGATTTCTTTTATATTATCATTTTTCGCTAATTATATTTTATCATTTAGTTTGGTAAGGCTTTGACCAACTCAGGTCTCTTAGTCCAGGTGCATAGTCAGATGGTGCAGTCTTGCGCCCGTGCGTAAAGCATATATCAATCATCATTTGTTATAATAAACCCCAGACAGGAAATGGGACTGGAGTGTGGATGACGTCATGTCTAGAAGAGATGGTCCTGAGAATTTGAGGATTTTGAAAAGAAGTCATTGAGTTTTCTACCGTTGAGGCGTGCGGTTGAGTTTTTCGGATCTCTACCGGCAGAGATCTTAAAAATCAGATGATGCGCCGCGCGTGGGGTTGGGGGTCAGCATAGTATGGTTAGCATAGGTTTTTTAAGAATTGTGTCTCTATCCTCGTGTCGCCAAGGACCGAAGCCATTAAAATCTGAAACGACAGAGTACGGTCGGTATTTGTATATGTATCATTCTTATTATTGATATCAGCAAATTGACACAACATAATATAACATATTTTCGATTTGGTGCGCAGTGACTTATGTCTTTTGCAAAAAAAAAAAAAAAAAAAAAAAGAAAAAAATGAAAAAAACCTACATAAATTGATTTTGAACTTGTCCACTCGACGATTCACGGTACTTTAGACAATTAGAAGCGGCTAAGAATGATTTAAATCCATTTTAGGTGACTGCTGTTTCAGGTGGGAGAGATAGAATGTAAGATGAACAATAAAAACTTCAACTCCAAAAACCAAAAGAAAAAAAAAAAAAAGGAAAAAAAAACAAAAAAAAAACCAACTGTGCTACCCTAGTGGAAGAAGAAAACAACGGAAAGTAAAGAACTCAACTCCAAAGACAAGAAAAAAAAATGCAGCATCTCAACCAAGAAGAGCGGAGAAGAGAAGAACGCCAAATATTGAAAAACAAGCAACAGGTTAAAAAAAAAAAAGAAAGAAAAATAATGTCTGATCCAAGGCCCCAGAACGAAGAAGGAAACAACGGGAAGTAAAGAACTCAACTCCAAAGACAAAAAAAAAAAAAAAAATGCGGCACCCCAACCAAGAAGTGCAGAGAAAAGAACGTCAAATATTGAAAGACAAACAAAAGGTTAGAAAAAAAAAAGTTCGACACAAGGCCCCTGAACGAATAAGGAATGATTAGAACAAGAAAATCGAGAAGTCATGAAAAGAAAAAAAGAAAGATAAGATACATTGCTCATTGTATAAGTTTTTTTGTTTTTCTCTGTCGCTTTTAAGTTGCATGTTTCGCACCCGATAGAATTTATTTACTTACGAGAAAAAATTGAAAAGCTATGATAAGGTTCGTAAGTTTAATTGTACATGTTGATACAGATTACAGCAATGTTAGGGGACGGTGAATCATGAGGGCTAAGAAAGAAGGGAAAAGAAGAGAGAAAAGAAGGGACATGCAAGCTTGTCAATTTGTCATAACAAAACCCTTGATGTGGTAGTATTTTGGGTTAAATACATATAAATGTTTTTTTATGATTGAAATTTAGAGTGATTCGAAAATGCTCATTGTAAAGCATAGTAATTTTATTTTGGGATCATTTTTTTCTGTGTGTCTTTCAATTCCGAGCCCCGGAAGGATCTGGGCATTTACGATATGCGTAACATATTGACCTTCGACCTAGCCGTCAATCAAGGAACAGGTGTATCCGGTCGAAGATATCAGGGTATAACCTTGACTGTGGACGGGTTGAATTGGGTGCAGATGCAACACTCACAGGAAGCAGGTGGGTGTCAAACAATTATATAACCTGGGGCCACAGACAGGTTCTGATAGTTTGGAGTCAGTCAAGTTGGAGATAAGATGCTGTAGAGGGAACCAGCACCCAACAGAGGGCTATGGGCCCTCAGGACCCCCGATTGAGCAGCCCAGCAGAACGAGAAAGATGTGCTGCTAAAGACAGAGGAACTGGGGGGGGGTCAATATATTGCAGTTTGTTCAGTCTCTAACTCACCTCTCACACATAACCCTTTCGTAACCCTTTCGCAACCATTTCGAATAAAGTGTGAGAGGTATATTTTTCTAAAGAAGAGTGTTCGTTCGTCATTATTGTTAATTTTGTTTCCGCATGCACCTGTATATGTTACATAAGTTGTCGGTAGAATAGTCATGTACTTTTGGATCCGTAGTAAGGTCTGTGGAACAGGTTTGATGTTTGGAAATTTTGTGGAAATTAGAAGTGTTCTGTGAAGTCTCCCTAGAATGGGATCGATATCTTGGGTACTGGTTGAAGTCACGCCAAGTTTTGTGAAGGTCTTCTCCTAGAGAGCGAGAATTTTGAGGTACTGGCTAGTCGCCAGGCCAGCGTTTTGTGAGTTCCTCTTAGAATGAGATGGAGATTTTTTTGATGTGTTGGTTAGTGGCAAGACTGGGTTGTGAAGGTCCCCCTAGAATGGGGTCGAGGATTTTTGTGGCTTGGCAAGAGGCCAGACCATTGTGTTGAAGGTGATATTTTGGAAAAAGAGGATGGGAAATTAAGCAGTATGTGTGCAAAATCTTGACGTGAATACATCGGAAAATTTGTGGACTCGGTTTTGAATCGAGCTTGAGGGAGAAATATAGTTGACCAAATAGATAAATAAATAAAGTACTCTCGTTAACTGTTGAAAAAGAGAAAGATAGACCGAGGTGGAGTGGAAAAAGCAGTGGACAGAGTAAAAGGTTTGGGTTGCTTAAGAAAAGAACCCTTGGATATTTTATCTCACCTTTAGAGGTAAATAAGAAACTAGTGTTGTGCTGTCGTGGTCGGAATAAGTAAAAACAAAGAAATAATGGCTGGATACGAGCCATGGTTTTTGTAAGGATACTTGTTGAAAGAAAAAGAAAAAAGGGCACTCGTTAGGTATTGAAGAGATGAGAGACAGACCAATAGACGGTGACCAAAAGTTGAAGAAAAGATGGGACGAAAACGGGAACAGTTTGTTTTGGTTGGAAAGAAAAAAAAAAGATCCCGGGAAATTCTGCCATATTTACCTTGGTTTGATACACTTAGTTGTAAAGGACGCTTAATGGAAAATGTACGGGGGGCGCGGACAATGATAGTGTGCATTATTAATATATATATATATATATATATATATATATATACATTAATGACAGAGATTACGAGAGATGAAAGTTAGAAGTAATGAGTTACGGATATAGAAGGAAAGCAGAAAAGACAGATAATGAGCAATCGTACAGTGAAAAAGAAAAAAAGAAAGAAAGAAGAAAAACTGAAGAGAAAAAAGATACAGGCTAATTGGTAAAGTAAAATAGACACCGTATCATTTGATAAGAAGAAACGAAAAGTAAAGGAAATACGCACTGATAAGAAGGATAATATAATTACTGAAGTTTGAAAGAGATTCAAAAGAAAAATAGACATTAGTAAAAAAAAAAAAAAAAAAAAAAAAAAAGAAAAGAAAAGAAAAGAAAAGAAAAAAAGACGGAGAAAGAGAGTGAGACACAAGAAAGAATAACTGATTTGTCTTTTAAAAGAAACACGAAAACAAGAAAAGAAGAACCAGAAAATGTAAAAAAATTACAAAAAAAAAAAAAAAAAAAATAAAGGACGATACGAACACCTTTTTACTGACTTTTATCTTTTGGACTGTTGAATGATTTATAGTGTTGTTTTTTTAAATGCTCTTTTGAATTGTTGTTGCTGTAATTTTATTGGTCAAGTCGGCATAAGGAAGAGTGTTAGATTATTACATGATTGTTACAGATTACGAAATCAGAAAGGAAGAAAACAGAGAAAAACAAAAGGAAAATCCTTTCACATCGATACATTAGTTTAACATTTTATTTTTTGCTATCTTCTTTAACAAAATGATTTATTTTGTGGGGCGGAAAGATATGTTATAAAATTAAGGTAATGATTTTTTATATTAACTATTTTTCGTTAATTATATTTTATTATTTAGTTACTTGGACGCTAACTAAACTGCCGGAGAAAAAGATAGACGGCAATTACACAAAAAATGCTGCGAACAATATTGAACAAATCATGGAGGCAACACCCCACAAAGCACCAACTATACGGCCACTTGCCTCCCATCACGAAAACTGTCCAAGTTAGAGGGACCAGACATGCAGGACACTGCTGGAGAAGCAGGGACAAGCTCATAAGTGATGTACTCCTATGGACCCCTCATATGGCCGAACAAAAGTAGGACGGCCAGCTCGAACATACATACAGCAGCTCTGTGAGGATACAGGATGTAGACCTGAAGATCTTCCAGAAGCGATGGACGATAGGGAGGAGTGGCGAGAGAGGATCAGGGATATCTATGCTAGCGGCATGACATGATGATGATGATGATGATGATGATGATGATGATTTAGTTTTGTGACGCTTTGAACAACTCAGGTCTCTTAGTCCAGGTGCATAGTCATATGGTGCATTTTTATGCCTGCGCATAAAGGATATGTCAATCATCATCTGTCATAATAAATCCCAGACAGGAAATAGGACTGGAGCGTGGATGACATCATGCCCAGAAGAGATGGTCAAGAGAATCTGAGGATTTTGAAAAGAAGTAGAGTTTTCTGCCGTTGAGGCGTGCGGTTGAGTTTTTCGGATCTCTACTGGCAGTGATCTTAAACACCAAAAGATGCACTGCGCGTTGGGAGAGAGGTCAGCATAGGCTTTGAAGAGTTGTGTCTTTTTCCATGTGTTGCCAAGTACCGAAGCCAGAAATTAATAAACCCGTTCGTATCTGAAACGACAGGGTCCGCCAGTATTTGTATATGTATTTGTATTACCGTTGTTATTGATATCTTTATAGCTATACAACAAAGCGCCCAGCAATAAAATCAATCTTTATAAACAGGTACTGCCTGGGAATAAGGCTACCTGGGGCCTGGCCCATTAACTTTCAATAATCTATTCGGATAGAACACCCGGTAAGCTCTGGTCGCCAAGTATCTATCTATCTATCTATCTATCTAAATACATTTCTTTTCGTGCTTTTTGTATCTATATATGTATGAAACAAATAATTCGAAATTGAGAAACATTGTTTTGGATGACTTTTAAGACAGCTTATATTCTTTCAACTGATATCAGTGAAATACTTTTGAAATACACAAAGTTTTCGCGGGCGGTCAAATATTATCGTCTGTGAAATATCTCAAAATTTAAAAACCAGCGCGAATTCGCCGATTGGTCAATTAATGTAAAAGTACAGACACAAAATTTACCGCTTCTCGAGTCTATATTTTTTGCCCCAAAATTAACTCTTCTTTATTATGAATATTAATTGATTTCATATATATATATATATATATATATATATATATATATATATTGATTTCATATATATATTTCATATATATATATATATATATATATACCCTTGGGAAAGGTATGAATCCAATTATTCTCCCTCCAGCTATGGGTAAATAGTAGGGCAGACTAGGTTCTTCAGCCTTGGTGAGGCAACTAGTCTAGGAGAAGGAAAACTCTGAATTCAAACCTGTTAAACTCCGCTTAAAAAATTGACCTTATGTCATATCCTGCCCGAGCGGAGGGGTTGGGTAAATATGATATATATATATATATGTGTGTGTGTGTGTGTGTGTGTGTGTTTGGGGGTGATGTGTGTATGTGTGTGTGGTGTATATTTTATGTGTGTATATGTGTGCGTGTATTTGTGAGAGTGTTTTATGTGTGTATGTGTATGTCTGTGTGTGTGTGTGTATGTGTGTTCGTGTATATATGTTTAAGTATTTGTGTGCGGAAAAAGTAATGAGATTTTAACCATATTTTGAATTATCAAATAATTGCTTTAAAGATGAACTCATTGCATTCAGTTTCAAAACATTTGAAATTAAGATAATGTATAATATGATCATGAAATATGAAATAAATCAATGGATTTTATGGAGGAAACATTCAGAATCTGTAAGAAAAGAATTCTTTTTCACTCTTCCCGTACTCTGGTCCGGTATATGCTATTCAGCTAGCGTGTCTTGGGCCGGAATTGCCTGTTTTACAACTGGTTTTGAATTCAGAGATTTCCTTCTAGACAAGTTACTATATCAGGCTTAAAGAGCCCTGTCTGGCTTGCTATTTCTCATAGTTATAGGGGATTAAATGGATTAATATATTTCCCAAAGGTTTAAGAGTTGTGTGAAATGCAAAAAGCCTTGTCCAGGATATGAACTCTGGCAACTGATTCCGTTTCCTACAAAAAAAAAAAAAAAAAATAGAGAACAAAAGAAACAAAATAGAAACCAAAAGAAATGAAAAATAACAGAAGTAGGAAGCAAAGTAGAAGCCCTCCACCCCCGAAAATGAAGCTTAAATTATAGGAACCAAGATAGGGGTCAAAAGAAATAAAAACTAAAAATCATATGAACGAAAATAGGGAAGAAAGGAATTGAAAACTAAAAGAAATAGGAACCAAAATAGGAGCCAAAAGAAATGAAAACGAAAAGACACATGAACCAAAATAAGAAGGAAAAAAATTGACCACTAAAAGAAAGAGAAACCAAAATACGAGTCAAAATGAATAAAATTAAAAGAAATAGGAACCAAGATAGGAGCCAAAAAAATGAAAACGAAAAGACAGATGGACGAAAATAGGAAGGAAAAAAATTACCACTAAAAGAAAGAGGAACCAAAATCGGAGCCAAAAGAAATGAAATCTAAAAGAAATAGTAATCAAAATAGGAGCCAAAAAATGAATTCTAAAAGAAATAGTAATCAAAATAGGAGCCAAAAAATGAATTCTAAAAAAATAGCAACCAAAATAGGAGCCAACAGAAATGAAAACGAAAAGACACATGAACGAAAATAGGAAGGAAAAGAATTGACAACTAAAAGAAACAGAAACCAAAATAGAAGCCAAAAGAAATGAAAACTAAAAGAAATAGGAACCAAAAGAAATAGAAAAATATACCTTCTACATTAACAGAAATATCATAAAACCAACTTTTAACAATCAGAAACCCATTAAGGACTTCCGATCATGTCACTCTGAAAGCACTCGTTCCTGATCGCCGAAGTTAAGCAGCGATGAAACTAGTTCATTCTTAAATCGGTGACCACATAAGCTAAAGGCAGGTACTGTAAGCTGCCTGAAGCCTCTTTGCCATATGCAAGCAAATCTTAGTGAATAAAAATAACAAACATCCAGAATTTTACCGACAACAAATATATCAGGGTCTTGTGCTCAATTATGAACGTAACATCAAATATATACCTAAAACAAATATGACCTTAAACTGGTATTAAAAAAAAACACCCAAGAATAACAAGAACATAATTTCAGACACACAACTTTGATATACTTAGATGGGTCTAAAGTTTTGCAATATTTTGGTTAGCTATTTGCTTTATTCTTCACGTTACAACAAAAGCAGCCTAGCATTCAAAGTAGAGGTCATCGTGTTTCTCTGACTGGAGCCATCTTTCTGCTAGTTCTTTGATCCCACACTGAAACCAGTTCTTGTTCTTCGAGGCGAAGAATTCTTGATTGTTGAAGTGTCGCGAGCGAAGGAAGTGTGCCATGGATCGGAACAAGTAATAATCTGAAAGAGCTAGCTCAAAGTGTGGGTGTGGCAACAGTTTGATTCCCTCAGGTTTCCATAGTTTTTTTTTCTGGAGAATATCCCGTACTACTAAAATATTGCAAAACTTTTGACTCACCACTGAAACTCATAGACAAGTTCACCTACCTCGGAAGCTGCGTCTCATCTACGGAAAATGACATCAATACGCGACTAGCGAAGGCGTAGACTGCTATCGATAGGCTATCGATCATATGGAAGTCAGACCTATCCGATAAAATAAAACGCAATTTTTTCCAAGCAGCAGTCGTGTCGATACTACTATATGGATGCACCACATGGACGCTGATTAAGAGTATGGAGAAAAAGCTTGACGGCAATTTCACAAGAATGATACAAGCTATATTGAACAAACCCTGGAAGCAACAACCCACAAAACTGCAGCTGTACGGCCACCAACCTCCCATCTCGAAAACCATCAAAACTAGACGAACAAGACACTGCTGGAGAAGTAAGGACAAACCCATAAGCGATGTTATCCAATGGACCCCTTCACACGGACGAGCAAATGTTGGACAACCAGCAAGAACTTATCTATAACATTTCTGTACGGACACAGGATGTTGTCTTGAAGACCTGCCGGAAGCGATGGACGATAGAGACGAATGGCCAGAGAGAGGGGCGAAGAGAGAGAGAGAAAGAAAGAGAGAGAGAGAGAGAGAGAGAGTGACGGAGGAAAATCTGTGCTAGCCGCATGACATGAAGATGATGAATATTCAACAACAAAATAAAAAACGAACAGCTGAATCATAGGGTGTTTTTAACCTATGACGACACTCATACGGACTCCAAAATATAACCCATGTACACAGTTCGTGAATTCCAACAATTATTTCCACTCAGTAAACGAAGTCATTCCGCAGACAAAAACATTCTGAAAAAGCGCCAACAAATTCTCATAACAGAAACAAGACCCCCCCCCCAAAAAAAACAAACTACAAAAAACAAAACCAAACAAACAAATAAATAAACAAACAAACTTTAGAACTTTAGCAAAACAACTTCACATGGGGCTTAAAACACATTGATTATATCCCATGAAAAGGTGTAAGACACCGCACCGACCAAAAAAAATGGATGGTAAGGTTTCACTTTTGGAGATCTGGGGAGTGTTGTGTACCCCTTCACTGCTAGGTTTACTCTGGTAGTACCTGTCAGGGCTCCATCTTTGAGTCCTATAGAACCTCTGCCTGTCGATTGGGGTTGTAGAATACGCCAACTGGATCGTTGCAATGGCATAAGAACCTCCCTCCTCAACCAACGAGCGTCCTGATTATGACACTAAACTGCATCTGATCTTGGAACCTTGGGGAATGTGGAGTGCCTCTTCGTTACCATTACTCCCAGGTCCATTCTGACCCGGAGTGGTTGTACCTGTTAGGGTCCCCTCTATGGAACAAATAGAACTGTTTGACTATTTAACTGTGTGCAAAAAAATGACGGATGTTAAATAAAATTGTGTTACGTAGTCATGCTTGGAACCATTTTAACTGTGTGCAAATAAAACTATTGGTGTTAGGTAGCAAAACTTGAAGCTATTTTAGTGTATGCAAAGATGATTAATACTAAATAGAATTATTTATGTCACATAGAAATACTTGGAACTATTCAACTGTGCAAATAACAGCAATACTTGTAGGCTCTTTAACTTTGCTATGACAACCGGTTTAGGAGAAGAACTCTGAATTTAAACGAGTTGTAGACCTGGAGAGGGATGGGCTCTGCCAGGCTATTTCTGTCCAAGACATGCTATATGAGTAGTGCCTCCATGATCAAACCAAGTTGTGAGACCAGTGAATTTGAATAAAAACAAGACTTAAATATTTGAGCTGATTAGGTTGTAATTCTGAAAATTGATAAGGTTTAATTGCTTGCTGAAGTTTTTGATTTCATTTTGATGTCATGAAATCAAATACAAGTGTTTCTAGCATAGTGTAACTCTGTGTGAGAGAGAAATAAATCTTCCAACTTGTATACAATTGCATATCTAGTTTTTTTCAGGTATTTAAGAAAGTATTTTATTAAGACAAATACATTCGTGTGACTGAGGATTTTTGAAGCATTTTTAGTGTCATTGTATTTGGGATAATGTCTTGGGTAAGACACTAAACTGCATCTGATGGTGAGGTTTAAGTTCTGGAATTTTGGGGAACGGGGAGTACTCCTTCATTGCCGTTACTTTCACATCCACTCTGACCTGGAGTGATAGTAAATGTTAGGGGGTCCCATCTATGTGCTAAATAGATATGTTGGTAAATTATTTGTATGTAATAGGACCATGTTCATCTCCCCTGAAAAGCCCTTAAACAATTAGACAAATATAAATATGAACGTTCTAAGTACGTAGTCTAGACAATTGATAAAGAGGTATGGAGCTAGCGTGTCCCCTTGGACTCTAACAAAACGACTGGAGAAGAAGCTAGACGGCAATTACACATGAATGCTGCGAGCAATCTTGAACAAGTCCTGGCGGCAACACCCCACAAGACACCAACTGTACGGCCACCTGCCTCCTATCACGAAAACTATTCAAGTTAGACGAACCAGACATGCAGGACACTGCTGGAGAAGCAGGGACGAGCTCATAAGTGATGTACTCTTATGGACCGCCACACATGGCCGTGAAAAAGCAGGACGACCAGCACGAACATACATTCAGCAACTATGTGAGGATACAGGATGTTGCCCTGAAGACCTGCCAGAGGCGATGAACGATAGGGAAAAGTGGCGAGAGAGAGTCATGGATATCCGTGATAGGGGCACGACATGATGATGATGATGAAATATGAACGTACAATATACACATTCAAGCTTGCGTAGCATCCATTTAACTTTTTCTCAAAGTGTTTCGTTGGATTCAGAGTAGTGCAGTCATGCAATAGTACTGACATGGCTACAGACAGGAAGATTTCCTGTTTTATCTCATCAGATAGATCAAATTTCCATATGGTCGAATTCATGTCAATAGCAGTCCATGCTTGTCCATTGCGTGTGTTAATATCACTTTCAGTAGATGAGATATTGCTACCGAGGCATATAGTTTCAGTTGGTCTCTTTGTTTAATGGCATATCAACCTTCACGGGTTATTTAATGCACAAGCTAGCTTGGTAGAATTATATTAGTGGTACTGTTTAACCCATAGTTGGGGGAGATAAAGGAGCTCATACCTTTTCCGAAGGGTATTAGTTAGAAAGTGAATGTAATAGTTCGGCTGCAATTCGAACTCGCTTACTATGATGCCGTGGTCTAGCACGTTAGCCACTGCAAATTGGGGACCACTTCCATCGAGGTTTATGAACTTGTCTACAATCTTCAGATTATCCTGCTTCTTTTATGTTAATTTTGTATCTTGGTAAAATATAGGCTTAAAGTAGTCACTGATGTTTGTTTGGTTGGTTGGTTGTTTTGTTTTACGGTGTATCAACCCTTTTCGGGCCATTTAACGCCGAATTAAATTTCAAACAATTCAGTTTTGTATTAGTATTGTTTTTTGTTTTCACTCAGTTAAATGTCAAACCAGTTCAGTTAAATGTCAAAACAGTTCCATTTCGAACAATTCACTTAAGAATAAGTACGCAGTTTCAATGTCAAAAACGGTTCTATTTCAAACAATTCTGTTTAGCATAAGTACGCAGTTTAGTTCTATTTTAGCCATAGATAGGACCCTATCTGGTGCTACCACTCCGGGCCAGAGTAGACACGGGAGCGATGGCAATGAAGGACTACTTCGCATTTCCCAAAGCTCCAGCATAACTGGAACCTCTCCATCAGATTGTTTTGTCTCATATGCAGGACACGCGTGGGCGGCGGGGGGTATTACCCCTCTGCAGAGGTGCAGTCGGTGTACTCTACAGCCCTTACCGACTGGGCAAAGATAAAAATGAATCTTGTAATTTGTTTAAACTTAGTTGCAAGCAGCAAATTTTTGTTTTAACTCTTATTTTTTTTAATGAAACAGTACATAACATAAATATACGTCGTACAAAATTAGTTACGTCAAACCTTCCACAAAAAATGGCGGGTTTTAAGGTTGTTTTCTTTGTTTAATGGCATATCAACCTTTGTATGTTATATAATACCGAAGCCATTCTCCTAGAGGAATAATCATCATCATGATCATCATCATCATGTCGTGCCCCTAGCACGGATATCCCTGACCCTCTCTCGCCACTTTTCCCTATCGTTCATCGCCTCAGGCAGGTCTTCAGGGCTACATCCCGTATCCTCACATAGCCGCTGAATGTATGTTCGTGCTGGTCGTCCTGCTTTTGCCCGGCCATATGTGGGGGTCCATAGGAGTACATCACTTATGAGCTCGTTCCTGCTTCTCCAGCAGTGTCCTGCATGTCTGGTTCGTCTAACTTGGATAGTTTTCGTGATGGGAGGCAGGTAGCCGTATAGTTGGTGTCTTGTTTTGGGGTGTTGCCGCCAAGACTTGTTCAATATTGCTCGCAACATTCTTGTGTAATTGCCATCTAGCTTTTTCTCCTGCCGTTTTGTTAGCGTCTAAGTAGTGCATCCATACAGCAGTATCGATACGACAGGAATAGTAGTGGTACTATTTAACCTATAGCTGGGAAGATAAGGGGATTTGATACCTTTCCCAATGGTATTTGCCCGAAAGTGAACGTAATAATGCGACTGGAGTTCGAACTCGCTTACTACGATTCCGTAGTCCACCGCTAGATTTAAATGTCAGATGGTAAAGGGAAGTAATCTTGATTTCTCTTTCCGACTTGATTGATCAATTTCAGAATTTAAAATCTTTAATTTAAAAAAAAATTATTTTTCCTGATAATTATTTTTTTTCTCTAAGAAATGACAATAGTTTTTTGAAGTCTAGAAACAAAAAAAAAAGAAGAAAAATTGTAAAAAATTAAGTTTTATTTAAGATGTATGCTGTATTTTTCTGTTCTTTTGTGTTAATTTTTTTACTCTATTAATTAAAAAAAAAATGAAACTTTACAATTCTCTCTTTTTTTAACTATTAATTTCAAGGTTCAATTTTAATTTAGTAAAATTCAAATAAAAAATTACTATTTAAAAAAAAAAAAACAAGCAAACCAAACCAAAGGAAATTTTTTATAATTCTTTACAATCTACCATTTTTCAAATTTATTTACAATTTTCCATTCCTTGGTATTTTACATGTCAAAAAAAAAAAATATATATATATATTGTGATTTTAAAAAATCACAATAAAGAAAAATGATTATTAAAAAAATAATAAAATTAAAAATTTAAGGTTTTGAAATTGACAAATTAAGTTGGAAAGTCAAGTCAAGTTACTTCCTGGCTGAGTCGGCTGGGGCTGTAGAGTACACTGACTGCACCTCTGCAGAGGGGTACCCCCCACCCAATTAGTGTCCTGGATATGGCACTATACAATCTGATGGAGAGGTTCCAGTAATGCTGGACCTTTGGGAAATGCAGAGTACTCCTTCATTGCTATCGCTTCCAGATCTACTCTGGCCTGGCGTGGTAGCACTTGATAGGGTCCTATCTATAGGCTGAATAGAACTAAAGTGCGTACTTATGGAATGGCTTGAAATAGAACTATTTATGATATCTAAACTGAATTGTTTGAAACAGGAGAGTTTAAATGTATGAAAATGGATTTGGCATTAAATAACCAACAATAGTTGATGTGCCATAAAAACCAAACCAAACCAGACCAAATTAAGTTGTCTCCCTTTATTATCTGACAAGCATTTTCAATCAGTCACATTTGGTGGTATATTATTTTCAACGTAACCACTTTTTTTACGACGTATATTTTTGTTACATACTGTTTTATTTTAAAAAAAATCATTGATGGGCAAAAGGAAGTTGTTTTGAATTAATTTTGAACTAATTATAACATTCATTTTATTCTAAATAATTTTAGACTACCTTCTTCAACTATACCGTTAACACACACACACACACACACACACACACACACACACACACACACACACACACACACACACACACACACACACACACACACACACACACACACACACACACACACACACATTTGCACGCGCGACGTCGACTAGAAGGGGAGATTACAATTGATAGGAATTGTCTCCCTTGGTTTTTAAGATCTTGTGACAGAAATTTTATTATGAATCATATATATATATATATATATATATATATATATATATATATATATATATATATATATATATGTATATATATATATATATATATATATATATATATGTATATATATATATATATATATATATGACCTGTCTATGTAGAGAATCTTCAACTGCGGTTTCCTTTATCATTCATCTGCAAGATTTTAACGTTCAAAGGTACCAAAATGACTTAGCAAGATATATTTTAGAAGAATCTTCTATAATCGAGGCAATTTCCCCTCTGTGAGGGTTGTGGGTGTATGTTCGTCTTCAGCTAAAACTCTACAATTAAAACCTTCAAACCACATAGATTCTCATCCAGTTACATCCGATGAGAGTTTTTTTTTTTTTTTTTTTTTTTTTCGTGTGATCTGTTGAACTGCAGATATTTGTGAAAAGGACATTGTAAAAAGTGATTTAAGAATAACAAGCTAAAAAGAAACCTTTTTGGCATTAGAACATTTTAAAGCCAACAAAATGCATAGCAAATATGCGGTAAAAAGTATTGAAATTTAATAATAAAAAAAAAGAATGATTTTATTGTTATAATTTTCCTGCTTAAAAAATTGTTTACAGTTTTCGTACCACAAAACAAGCAAACTAACAAACAAAAAAAAAACCCAACAAAAAACAAAAAACAAAAAAACAAACAACAAAAAAACAAACAACAAACAAAGTAAAACAAAGAAACAGGGTCGTATGTTAAATTTCGAGAGAAAGGAAAAAGAAAAAAACAAACAAACAAACAACCCAAATAAAGGAAGAAAAATCGAAATAGAATAAAAACCAAAAACCAAAAACCAAAAACCCAAACTCTATTTTAAAAAATCTAACAAATTCTTTTCTTAGATTTCGATGATATTTTCTACTCTTTCAAAAAGAAAGAAAAACAAAAAAAACAAAAACAAACAAAAGACAAAAAAAAGAAAAGAAAACAAATAAAAAACAAAAAAATAATCAAAACAAAACAAAAAAAATACCCAGTAGGAGTTTGAATGGGTGAATTCCCCCAGCAAAAAACAAAACAAAACAAAACAAAACAAAAAACAACTTTAACTGGAGATAATGACAATTTCCCTAAAATTATACTCCTTCCCCTAAATAAAAAAAAAAAAAAAAAAGAACAAGAAAGAACAAAAAATAAAACTGAAAGTTAAACTGTACTGTTTATATGAAATAATTTTCACCGTTTATTGTGAAAAAACACCCCCACAAAAGAAAGGAAAGTGAAAAAGAAAAAAGAAAGGAAAGTGAAAAAGAAAATTTCCTGTAAATTAAGAGTTTTTTTTTCATTTTGAATTCATTATTAGCTTTAAATGTTTTAAAATTCTTTAAATCTGGTTTCTCCATTAAAATAAAACGAAAATTTATCCAAGCCTTGTTGCACTAACTTGGACTCCAAAGAAACTGACCCAGTCGGCTGGGGTTGAAGAATACACCGATTGCACCTCTGCAGAGCGGTAAGGCCTCCACCAACGAGTGTCCTGTATATGACACTAAACAATCTGAATGAAGAGGCTCAAGTAATGCAGGAGCTTTGTGGAACGCGGAGTACTCGTTAATAGCATCGCTTCCAGGTTCACTCTGGCCCAGACTGGTAGAACCTGATTGGGTCCTATCTATGGGTCAAATAGAACTAAACTGTATACTTATGCTAAACTGAATTATATGGAATAGAACTGTTTTGATATTTAAACTGTGAACTTATGCTAAACTGGATTGTTTGAAATAGAAGTGTTTTTGATATTTAATCTGTATACTTATATCAAACTGAATTGCTTGAAACAGGACTGTTTATATGTATAAGAATGGATTTGGCATTAAATAACCTACAAAGGTTGATATGCCATAAAAGCAAAGCAAAGCAAAACAAAATAAAGCAAACCAAAGAAACGTTTGGAGAAAAAGTTTTATAGAACCTATGCATTCAACGTGGTGCATTCAATAAGTTTCCAGACTTTTTTGTACAGGTATTTAAAATTGTCGTAGACTCTTGAAAATTCAGTAGGTTATTGCTATACATCTTATGAGATGACTGACCAATTTTTATGATTTCAGCTTCAAATGAACAGCTACAGCAGCAATTGGAATACACCCTACTAAAGCCTAATTGTCTCAGCTGGTGAATTTCAAAAATGTAATCTGGACGTGAGGACACTTCAGAAGAACGATATGCAATAAAATTCTGTTTTAAACTTGGAAAAATGCCACAGAAACATATGGAATGCTTCAGACTGCTTTTCGACCATCTTGCATGAGTCGAGGATCAGTTTTTGAGTGGCATAAGAAATTCAATGAAGGCAGGGAGTCTTTGAGGGATGATGAGAGGTGTGGGAGGAGTAAGGAAGTCAGATTGGCCAAACGGTTAGGGTTAGGGTTACTATGTTGAGGTTTTAGGAAGTTCAGGAAGAGATTCCTAGGGAAGAGGCCAGCACTCTTCAAATCGGGTCTGTGGCATTTCCACCAGGACAATGCACCAGTCCACAAGTCCATCCTTGTCACAGACTATATGACCAAGATGGGCATTAAGGCAGTTCCTCAGCCTCCCTATAGTCCAGACGTTGGCCCCTGTGACTTTTGCATATTCCCTAAGCTCAGAGGCTGTCGTTATGAGACAATTGAGGAGATGAAAGAGGCTGTGACGAAGGTTATTGGCACGCTCACACAAGAGGACTTCCATGGGGCATTCCAGAAGTTGTTGGAACGGTACAACAAGTGGATTGTAGCCGGAAGAGATTACGTCGAAGTGGACTAGAGTTTCATGTGTGTACTATCAATAAAAGTGCCCCTACGAAAAAAGTCTGGAAACTTATTTAATGATCCATGTACTTCGTGTTGTTTTGATCAAATCATGGAAACAGCAACACAGCAGCTGTATAGCCACCTATTCGGATCTTACAAACCATCGAAGTAAAACGAACAAGACATGCTGGAAACTGCTGGAGATGGAAGGAAGAAATCATAAAAGACATTTTACTATGGACCCTGACACTTTGACACACACCTACGTTGGCTGACCAGTAAAAACTGACATTCTTCATAATAAATCGTTTAAAATCAATTATTAATATTCTTAATAAGGAAAACTTAACTCTAGATATAAATTTTAGAGTTACCTCCCATGGTATGTATTCATAGTAGAGTAACCATCTACCGTATTAGACAACTTATAAGAAGCTCCTCCGTTTAAGCTGATATGGAAAATATATAAATAAACAGGTTTAAATTACCAAGGAGAAAATTTTTCTCTAGATATTCGTATCCTTCCTCACTATCTTGTTACATTTAAAATTTCATATGTATTCAGATTTTTTTTTATTAAGGCTCAATATTTCACATCGGAAAACTTTCTCTAGATATTCGTATCCTTCCTCACTATCTTGTTACATTCAAAATTTCATGTATTCAGATTTTTATTAAGGCTCAATATTTCACATCGAAAAATTTCTCTAGATATTTGTATCCTTCCTCACTATCTTGTTACATTCAAAATTTCATATGTATTTAGATTTTTTATTAAGGCTCAATATTTCACATCGAAAGATTTTCTTTTGTATGTGCCGTGTTAAGCTTCGTCACTTATTTTTCTTTCTGACTAAGGTTATCTTATATGAAGTACCAGTCAGTACAACTGATATACATACTGTGGGGTGGGTCCCTGTGACATAGTGGCTAACGTACTTGCCTACGATATCGTAGCAGACGAGTTCAAATTCCAGTCGCGTTATTATGTTTACTTTCGTACTCATACCTTAGTAAAAGTATAAACACATTAATCCCGCCAATTATAGGTTAGATAGTACCTCTACGTTTCTTCTATAAGCCTGGCTTTGGCACTGAATAATCCGCGATTATTGATATGCCATTAAAATGAAGAAACCAAGCCATATGTACATTGTTATTGCAGAAAAAATTGCCCTTGTTGGTGCAGAAGCAATCGTCTTCTTATTGACATTTGCAGAGATATTTCTGGTTCCATTTAAGGGCTATAGCATATTAGGACACCACGAACTAGTAACACAAAGCTGACCACTAACCCTTTATAACACAGTGTTATTTTCTGGGATATATATTTTTTAAAGTGCATTTTATAAGCCGTACATGCTACTAATTAAAAGGTGATGTATTTTTAGCAATATTCACGTGTACATTTTTTTCTTTTTATCTGCAATTCCTTCAAACCAATACCCGACATTGAAGAATAGGTCAAGACTAGAATTTCCTTATAGTATATAAATCATGTAAAATCCAATATATATATACACACACACACACACACACACACACACACACACACACATATATATATATATATATATATATATGTGTGTGTGTGTGTGTGTATGTAAAATAAAAGTTCTTTTAAGGTCCAAAGAAAGAAAGAAAGAAATATTTTAAAATGGATAGGTCCACTTCGAGGACCTATTCATATTAAAAAATAAATATTTTCATCCACAGACATAATGTTTCGTTATATCAGTGTGGCAAGACAGGCGAGATGCTTCAAGCTGGGATCGAAACACGGCTGACTTTACGCCAGTCAGATATCTTACCGCAGAGTTCTCAATTAATTAGAAGAGCTTTGCATTACACTTGAGCGGTAACCGGTAATTCCTCGTGAGAGCGCTCAACCATATACAGTGTCATCTACAGACAGAGACCACACACACACACACACACACACACACACACACACACACACACACACACACACACACACACACATATATATATATATATATATATATATATATATATATATATATTTCCTGAAAGACGACTTTAAACGTCAGAAACATATTAGAAGTAAAAAAAAGATAAATAATCTGAAGCCAAATCCATTTTAAAGCTTTTTACGTGTCTAGCCACACTGAAGAGTTGTGATAAACGAAACAGTCTGTCTATGGATGACAATATATATATATATATATATATATATATATATATATATATATATATATATATATATATATCATTCGTATTCGATAAAACGTGTGTAACTCCCACCAAAAAAACCCAAAACAAAACAAAAGAACAAATAAACAAAACAAAAGCAAAAACAAACCTCTCAAGAAACAATTACAGACGATTCCCTAACCTAATAGCATAAAATAACCCTAGTCAGGTTGACATGCAGTTAAAATTAGTTTATCGATCAATTGATAAACATTTTGGTTCTAAGAAATATGCCTCAAAAGAAATGAAATCATTTGAATTTATGGCATGGACACATAGCGTAATGGTTATAGCCGCTGGTTCCCTAAGCTTCTAAGGAGACAATCATCTGAAGGTTGCATTTTCAATCCTGACTGCAGGCGAGTAATAATACAGGAATACTTAACACTTGTACCCCGTTATGGCTAACGGAATCAGAACAGGTGACCCCTTTGGATTCAATAAAGGACGTAGTTCGAAGTTCTCTGTAGTTCCCCGACATCTTCAGCCAACAAATACAGCTTTAAAAAAAACAGGATTGTGCTATTATGTGACTAGAAGTGATGGATATATAAATCGGTCAGACGGATGTCTAAGGAATGTGAAATGTTGAGTAGTTTTTGTAGAGTAGCATTGCTTGTCAGTATTCTAAGAATTGCGTTAGCATTCCATATTCCCTCTTCGGTATTTTAAGAGAGTGAAAAGATTATAAAGTATTGGCCAAAATTCCCCCCCCCCTGAAAGGAACATTATAGAACAAACGAACAAAACAAAACAAAAACAGACAGTGAAAAAAATGAAACATTTTTTATGATTTCAACAAATTTTAATGATTCTCCAGTGGCTTGGACACACGCAGGAATTTGCAGCGAAGTCCTAATTTTCTAAAGAGAAAATGATCAGAAAAAAGCAAAAAAGCAAAAAATAGGAAATCTTTTAGAATTTTCTTTTCCTTGATTTGATACCCTAATTTGTCTTTCATCATTTGCTAATGGCTTAGAAGCTGTTGCGTGAGTTTAAAAAAGGTCAAATTGTGGCATACAATGATCGAGGACCGTTACTTCGCGATATTGCAAAGAAATTAAATTGTCATCATTCATCGATTGATGTTTTCCTAAAAGAATATCTTTGTCAATCACTTGTTAAAAGCATGACCAGATGCTGTTAGGCATTGATTAATGTTAATGGATACCCTATCAAGTGGTCATAAATTGTCCTAACTCGCTATAAACTACATTAATTGTCATCAAATGTCTTAAAAAATCAGGACAGCTGTTTTTGTCCAGTACTGTATGTTTCACGAAGGAAAAAAATTCTTGGCTGTTAAACAAATTGCTTTATGCTATATCAGGTTTGTTTATTTACTGTGAAGTAAAAAGCTGGACGAATAGAAAAGTTCTCTAATTATACTGATTCCATAATTTCTACTAAGAGTAGTCGGTGTCTGGCCGAGATTTTGTTTTGATTTTTAGTTTTTTCAGCAATATTCTGAAGATAATTTTATTTGAAATGATTTCTACGTGGGCAGAAATCCTTTAACAAATAATTAGTAAATTTGGTGACCGTAGTCGAGGGCGACCAGAAGGCTCCCTTTTCAAGAGCTACTACACCGAGGTGTAGGGGAGGGTGCTACTCCTTTCCTTGGATTGCTCCACTTTATCCTTGGTACGTACCTTATATTGCTGGGTGTTAAGCAAGGAGGTATCAAGTACCATTTTTAAAGACTTTGGTATGACGCGAGCTGGGACTGAACCCAGATCTCCCAGATCATTGGCGAACACAGTACCTACTTGACCAATGAGCGAGTTTACAAGGTGTTTAGAAATATTCATACTCTTATCAGAGCATTTTTAGGATATAGTTTTACCGAGTGCGGAAGCATAATTAGGAATATACTAGTGTAATAATAAACGACTCTATTATAATACAAGATAAATTCTAATTTTGAAGAATAAATAATAATATAAGTGTAATATAATGGCCGAGGGATTTTGTGGGGTGTTTGTGTGCGCGCGGAGCGAACGTGTCACTCACAGATGTCACAATTGAAACCCGAGATCGGAAACGGAGCTAGGGAGTGCGAATGACGTCACGCACCGGAAACGCGCGGGGGATTTTGGGAGATTTGAAAAAGTCAGTTGGTCTTGCCGTCCGAAGAAGAAAGGTGACTTTCGCTTGCTCGCCGAGGCCTTGGGCAGGTGTCGCACTAGATGGGGGTAGGGGAGAGAGAGAGGAAAAAGCCAGAATAGAAAGAATGTGTATCTCTCTCCTTATGTCGAAGAACCTTTAAACTCAAAGGTAATAAAAAGTTTCGTATCTGAACTAAGAAGTCGTTACGTGTTTTTCGTGTTTCGAGATTCCTATGTTCTATGTGATATATGTTATGAACATTCTATGTACGTTTCACATATAGCAATATCTGGCAATGGTACACAAAAAGATAGACACAAAACAGTAAAATTACTCAATATAGCCACCATTTTTTTCAATTTTGTATCAACACGCTTTCGAAGCGATTTGCATGCCTTCAAAATAAATTCTTCAGACATTTTATTCCATTCCTCCTTAATAACAGTCTTAAGCGAACCGATATTTGGATGGGAAGCTGCATTTGTTTTGTTTTCTAAAACGCCCCATATCAAAGGGGTTATCATATTTACCAACCCCTCCGCTCGGGCAGGATATGACACAAGGTCATTTTTTAAGCGGAGTTTAACAGGTTTGAATTCAGAGTTTTCCTTCTCCTAGACTAGTTGCCTCACCAAGGCTAAAGAACCTAGTCTGTCCTACTATTTACCCATTGCTGGAGGGAGAATAATTGGATTCATACCTTTCCCAAGGGGTTATGGTGTGCGTAATTGTTGTCCTCACAGTTTTCTCGTGGACTTTCAATTCATTAACCTGCTTTCTTATTGATGTTGAGGGGTCCTTTATCACCGTCACGAGAGTAGTTAAAAGGCCTTCTTTTCGTTTTTTTGTTCAATCCTCCACCCCCCTTTTCCTTAAAAATCTCTTTTTCTGTTAAGAAAAGTTTTCTTTGCTTTGTATACTGTTGATAAAAAAAAAACATCTAAAAACAAAACTTTGGGTTGGTTTAGGCGTTAAGCAAATCATAGATTCTTTGTTGTTTTTTTCTTACTCACTCATATTGGGCTGAGTTTTAATTTTAAAAAAAGTGCTTGAATAATAGAGCTAATCATGAAAATTTATATATATCGCGTTGTTTTTTCAAAAATTGAACCTATTAGATTGAAAAAAGACCTTTTAAAAATTATTCCATATTTTGCTTGAGCACACCGAAAAATTTATCCACATGAATACATTCTTGTAATCTCACGGGGGGGGTGTCCTCGTGGTGTAATGGTTAAAGCGATGGACTACGGAATCGTAGTAAGCGAGTTCGAGCTCCACTCGCCCTATTACATTCACTTTCGGACAAACACCCTTTGGAAAGGCATGAACCCCCTTATCCTCCCAGCTATGTGTTAAATAGTACCATTGCTGTTCTTCTAGGAGAATGGCTTTGGCATAAAATAACCTACAAAAGTTGATATGCCATTAAACAAAGAACCCAAATCGAACATAAATCTGGGAATCTCTCACAGATGATTAAGAACGGTAATAATTCCATTGGAGTATCTTTATCATAAGCAGCAGCTGTATGGCCACTTACCACCCATCACGAAAACTATCCAAGTTAGACGAACCAGACATGTGGGACACTGCGGGAGAAGAAGGAGCGAACTCATAAGTGGCATACTCCTGTGGACCTCTTCACGTGGACGAGCAAAGGCTGGACGACCAACTAGAACCGACACACAACAGCTCTGTGCCGATACAGGAAGTAGCCTAGAAGACATATCGGAAGCAATAGACAATAGAGAAAGGTGGGGAGATAGGGTCAGGGATATACGTGCTGATGGCGCGACATGATGATGATGATGATGATCTTTATTATAAAAGAAGATATTACTGAGATCACCTGGGAAAGATTCCTATAAATCATATAATATAAAGGAAATACAATAAAAATATTATAATTTTTTAAACAGCTTATACAAAATGTATTAAATGATCCGTGGAGAGAATGTACTTTTCTTTTTGGTCAACATTTTGAGTTTACGCAAGAATGAACAAAAATTAGCCATTCGTGTACAGAAGAACTGACAAGGGATTTTGATCACGAACTTTCACTTTTTCATTTCCTAATTGTCATGAACCAAATCTTTGATGATGTTGCGCGACAATACATAATTGTCTCCCCGTGAGAGTGGGCGTACTTCTTACATGACTCGTGGACTGTTGCATGTGAAAATCCAAAAAATCAGTTCTCGTTCTTTTTTGCATTTGTTCTTTGAACAGTACAGACTTTGTCCCTTGCCTCACCATTGAAACGTAAACCCAAGATAACTATTTTACTGTCTCAAGTAAGACCTTTTCCGTTTTTGCACCCCATTCATCTACTGCTTTTTCATAGGACAATATGTGCATAAATTATCTGTTGGGACACGTTTTTACATTCTTTTGAATACTGCTCGTCTGTACATTATGTATATATCAAATATTTCAATTTGTGTGTATGAGCAAATATTGTTTTTTCCTCTATTTATTCAATATTAGTGTATCATGGACATACTAATGCTAAATATCTTATCAATCAGCTAGCAATCCAATAATGTTAGCAATAAAAACTGATTATATATGGATTTCAAATGTTTATGTCGGTATAATGAAATTTGTCTTAAATATGACATGACGCACAAGGATCTACTAAAAAGTAAGATTATTTTTTGAGTAAATTATGTCATTAAATTCATTTAAAATTCCAGTATCTAAAATGAACATTTGATTGGGTTTTGGGATATTCATTTCTATGCATTGGGTTTTGGGATATTCATTTCTATGCATTTGATTGGGTTTTGGGATATTCATTTCTATGCATTGGGTTTTGGGATATTCATTTCTATGCATTGGGTTTTGGGATATTCATTTCTATGCATTTGATTGGGTTTTGGGATATTCATTTCTATATAATAGACGTTTATTTTCATCAATAGAGTAGACATAATATAGTCGATGTTTATTTTCAATAACATAGCAAACATGATATTATAGACGTTTATTTTCAATAATAGAACAGATGTCATATAGTCAATACTTATTTTCATCAATATAGCAGACGTAATATAAGTAAAGTAAGTAAAGTTGTCTCCCTTTAGTCGAGGGCGACCCGAAGGCTCCCTTTTCAATAGCTACTACACCGAGGTGAAGGGGATGGCGCTACTCCTTTCCTTGGATTGCTCCACTTTACCCTCGATACGTACCTAATATTGCTGAGTGTTAAGCAAGGAGGTATCAAGTACCATTTTCAAAGTCTTTGGTATGACGCGACCTGGGATTGAACCCAGGTCTTCCGGACCATTTGCGAACACTCTACTCACTAGGCCAATCAACAACATAGCAAACATTTTATTTTCAACAAGAGAGCAGACGTCATATAGTCGATGCTTATTATCATTAATATAGCAGACGTAATAGAACAGACATGATATAGTATTATTTTCAACAAGTATTTTTTGTATTCGTATTGGGAAAACACCGGCACCGAACAGTCAATGTAATTAAGAATATGCTTGACACGCTTTTGCTGGGCAAATGGCGCAAAAAGGCACCGGTTGTAATGCGCACAGATATACTAGATATTTCTGCGATATGGTAAAATCTTCTAAGAAGAAAAAATTAACAGATTGCATTAATATGACCGGGTAGTAATATTTTAAAGCAGAGTTCTGATAAATTAAATCAGGGATTCTTCCAAGCTGAGGGCGTCAATACTTAAGTATGGGTGCACCACTTGAACTTAAATCGTTTCAAGAAAAAAGCTATACGGGAACTACAAAAGGATAGTGCAGTAGCAAACAGCAATTGTACAGCAGCTTACCTCCCATCTCACAAACCATCATACTAAAATGAGCACGACATGTTGGGCACTTCTGGAGATGTAAGGACAATCTCACAAGTGGCGTTTTCCTACACATGGATACGCTAGAGCAGGCCGATCAGTAAAAACTGCTCTTTGCGGACATTGGATGCAGTCAAAAGGACCTACTAAATGCAATGGCCGATAGAGACGACAGAGAGAGAGAGAGAGAGAGAGAGAGAGAGAGAGAGAGAGATGTGCTGTTAGCACATTTGATTGTATTGATGATGATAAAATTGTTAAGTCAGCTTATTTCTGATAATTCCTTCCTTTTAAAAATTCACGCATGATCAAATGTATATTAGTCTATTATATATATTCTCTCTCCCTCCCTCCGTCTCTCTCTCTCTCTCTCTCTCTCTCTCTCTCTCTGTATATATATATATATATATATATATTGTACAATCTGCAAATTCTATAAACAGATATCTGGGGGAAAATAAATAAATAAAAGACGAAAAACACACGCGCTACTTGAAAATAATCAAGTAGCACGTATGTCTAGTCAAAAGACAAAAACACTGACAGAATTACAATCCTGAAGAGCCATTTCGCGAAAACTAGGAAGACTCGCTCGTGGCACTGTAAGAATTATTATGAATATATACACACATTTAGGCATGTATGCATATATATATATATATATATATATATATATATATATATAAACTGCGTACTTATGCTAAACAGAATTGTTTAAAATGTAACTGTTTTTGTATGCTAAATTGAATTGTTTGAAATAGAAGTGATTGGACAAATTGAATAGCTTGAAATAGAAATATTTTTGATAATTAAACTGTGTACTTATGCTAAACTGAATAAAACAGTTTATTTGTATAAAAGTGGATTTGGCAGTAAATAAACTACAAAGGTTGATATGCCATAAAACATAAACAAATAAACAAATAAACAAAAAGAAAATATGCAAATATGACCACTCCCGCCAAAAACAAACAAACAAAAAAACAACAACAACAAAAAGCAAAATGAAAAAACAAACAGAAGTTATTCTGAAGATGAAGCTATTCATCGTTGAATTATTTGCCAACGTTAAAGGTTTCTTTTCTTTGTCTTTTTTTTTTAGATTAAATTTTTTTAGGCTAAACCATATGTTACATTAAAAAAAACTTTCGAACACCAATTACATCCAATAGCTTTGAAACTGAACTCCGCTAACGGAAATAGAATGTTTAAAACATTCTAATTTTTTCGTTTGATTTAACAAATTCAAAAATTCAATTTAAATGAAATTCAGAAGATAAAAGATCACATATCTGAACGAATTGATGACAGTTTAATGAAAAAAAACAAAAAACAAAAACAAAACAAAAAAAACAAAAACAAAAAAAAAAACAACAACAAATAACCCCCCCCAAAAAAACAAAAAAAAAAGCCCACAAAAGAAAAAATCCCAAACAAACAAACCAATTAAGTCTGACAAATAATTTAACAATATATATATATATATATATATATATATATATATATATATATATATATATATATACGTGGTACTTTCAATAAGTTTCCAGACTTTTTTGTACAGGCATTTAAAATTGTCGCAGACTCTTGAACATTCAGTATCTTATTGCTATACATTTTATGAGATGACTGACCATTTTTTATGATTTCAGGTTCAAATGAACAGCTACAACAGGAACTGGAATACACCCTACTAAAGCCTGATGGTCACAGCTCGTGAATTTCAAAAATGCAATCTGGACATGAGGACACTTCAGAAGAACGATATGCAATAAAATTCTGTTTTAAGCTTAAAATGCCATAGCAACTTATGGAATACTTCAGACTGCTTTTCGACTATCTTGCATGAATCAAGCATTAGTTTTTGAGTGGCATAAGAGATTCAAGGAAGGCAGGGAGTCTGTGAAGGATGATGAGAGGTGTGGAAGGAGTAAGGAAGTCAGAACACCAGAGTTTATTGGCCAAACGGTTAGGGTTAGGGTTACTATGTTGAGGTTTTAAGGAAGTTCAGGAAGAGGTCAGCACTCTCCAAATCAGCTCAGTGGCATTTCCACCAGGACAATGCACCAGTCCACAAGTCCATCCTTGTCACAGACTATTTGACCAAGATGGGCATCAACACAGTTCCTCAGCCTCCATATAGTTCAGAACTTGCTCCCTGTGACTTTTGGTTATTCCCTAAGCTCAGAGGCTGTCGTTATGAGACAATTGAGGAGATGAAAGAGGCTGTGACGAAGGTCATTGACACGCTCACATAAGAGGACTTCGATGGGGCATTCCAGAAGTTGTTGGAACGGTACACCAAGTGCATTGCAGCCGGTGGCGATTACGTCGAAGGGGACTATATTTTTATGTGTGTACTATCAATAAAAGTGCCCATACAAAAAAAGTCTGGAAACTTATTTGATGATCTTCGTGTATATGTAAAGCAAGTTTTATTAAAGATGATGCAACACTCTTTATTATTTTTTATTTTATTTTTTTACGATTTGGATATGTACCCGGCAACAACGGGTGATAGTGGCAGAGAATTTAACAGCTTGCGAGAGTTACGAATTCACAAGGTACGTTGGTGCAAATGACGTAATTCTCCTACCGGAGAATGTAAATCGAATGATGGGCTTATGAATGAAGAATATCCCCACAGTGTTCAGGAGCCCATTGCTGAGCGACAGCGTCCTGGAGACATTCCTTGCAAGCCAAGAATTCTGTCGCCCAAGGGTAATCAGGTAGCTACATGGACAAACTTTCTTTTTTTCTCACCACCCCTCCTAAGGGTCCCATTGATCACGAAATGGTATCTTTCTGCAGAATTATATATGACGTTTGTCTGGAGTAGTTTGGTGCAGTAACGCATAAAAAAGATAAAACCGAAGAAAAAAGACCGAATAAATGACAGATACAGAAGGGTAAGTTAAGATCGGAACAGTGAAAGCTGAAATGCCGATTAAAAGAAGCCCCAATTCATGAGAGGTTGGAACTTCAGAATATCCTAAATGATATTCAAAAAGGGGTTTTGATGATCTCCAGAATTGAAAATCAGAGAAAACATTGAAAGAAAAAGCGACACTCTCGGAGATCATTCTACTCAAAAAATTTTTTTTTCGTGGAATCAAAGTGTGGCAAGCTTGATGTACCGAAGGTGGAACTCGAGAATCACTTGAGAATGACATACTCGGATAATTTAAACGGTATCACAATACCTTATCTTAGAGATTTAGGAAAACCCCAAGATCCAACAGTAATGTTTGATGATAGAGGGATAAAACTGAAGGAAATCCGAGATTTCGTCCATAAGGCTAGCGCAGATAGTGCCACGAGCATGAATGGAATATCATATAAGTTATATAAAAACTGCCCATGTGTCCTCAGGAAACTCACTGTCCTCCTTCAGGAGGTTTGGAAGAAGGGTATTGTACCACAGAAAGGGTGTATGGCTGATGGTATTTGGACACCAAAGGAAATGCAGTCAAAAGGTATCACAAATTTTCGCCCAATATCCCTCCTAAATGTAAAGGGGAAATATTTTTGAGTTCTTGCTCGCCGTATGAAAACCTTTCTGATAAGCATTCATTATATAAATACATCTATCCAGAAGGTTGGGATACATGGCTTCCCCGATGTTTGGAACATTCAGAAATGATAAGGACCTCAAAACTCTCAGCGAAAAGGGATAAAGTAGAACTACATATAATCTGGCTTGATCTTGCCAATGTATACGGTTCAGTTCCGCACCACTTAATCAGAATGGCCCTCGACTTTTCTAATTTCCCTAGCAAGGTTAGGGAAATCATAAGGAAATTCTTTAATTCAGCAGTCATGAAATTTACCGTTAAAGACTATACCACCAAATGGCAAGCACTTGAGATCGGCATCATGATGGACTGTGTGATTTCCCCACTTCTTTTCGTTCTGGCCATGGAACTCATATTACGAGGTGCAGCAAATACTTCGAAAGGAGTGAGGATAAATGAAAATCTGACTCTTCCTCCTTCCAGAGCCTTTATGGACGACATCACCATTCTTGTCCCGTCCAAAATCGCTGCCGATGTTTTAATACAAAGGTATTATGACTTTTTCACATGGGCGAGAATGAAGGCTAAGCCAAAGAAAAGTCGAAGTCTATCGTTAGTCGGAGGATCTGTCAGGGAGATCGATTTCAAAATTGAGGGTGATACGACCCCAACAGTCAGGGAGAAGCCCGTAAAGAGTCTCAGACGTCTTTATTCTATCCCACTGACTGATCATCATAGGGGTCCAGAGGTCCAGAAAATAGCCTTGAAGGGGCTTAAATCAATTGACAAAACTTGTCTACCCGGAAAGATGAAGGCTTGGTGCTACCAACATGGTCTGCTACCCCGTCTTTTGTGCCCCTTACAGATATATGATATTGTGCTATCTCACGTTAAGCAATTTCAACAGTATAACAAAAAATACCTGCGAAAGTGGCTCGGGGTTCTTCCTTGTTTTTCGAAAGTTGGTTTATATACCAATTATGGAAACCTACAGCTCCCAATATCTTCACTGGTAGAAGAATTCAAAATTGGGAAAGTACGCCATCACATGATGATGAAGGACTCAGCCGACGAGATCATTCGGAAGGCGTATCCAGAAATAAAATAAAGTATGAAGTGGTCGGCCGTTAATGCAGCCGACGAATCAAAGATATCATAGGCGTCACTCAAACCAATCGAGCTGGGCTGGGTAGCACCAGCAACAAGGTATTCTCCAAAATGGGCCCAAAGAGAAAGAGAGACGTTGAGGGATGAATTCAGGATGTTTGAGGAGTGCTGTTACTCAGGCCAAACAATGTGCTTGGACAAAATGGAATGATATCAAACCAATTAAAGTATCATAGATATACTTAATTGCAATGGAATCACTGGCGATATCATCCCTTCTTCGCTCTATATATGATCTCTTACCAAATGCAACCAACCTGAAATTATGGGGATATACCGATTCGGATCTGTGCTTGTCGAGTAAAAGGGATTGGAGTACCTTGCACCATATACTATCTGCATCTCCAAAATCGCTTCAGATGTACAGATGGTAACATAACAAGGGTTTAGAGGTGGTCATAGAATTGTTAAGAGCACAATGTGAGACAGCAAACCAGCAACCTGTTACAGCCAAGGAACCCATATTTCAGTTTCTCAAGGAAGGTGAATGCCCTGTGAGGAAACAAAAATCCCAATATGAAGCTACTGAATGGAGCTGGTGACTGGAAAGTTTCAGCGGATCTCAAGACATCTTTATAATTTCTTGCTCACATTATTCAAACAGAAAAGCGGCCAGATATTGTAGCGTTGTCCAATTCAAAGAAGTGTCTTCCTCATAGAATTGACTGTCTCCTGGGAAGAAAACCGGGAGGAGGCACACGAATGGAAGAAAAACCGATACGAGACACTGCGTGCCGGTTGGTTGGAAAAAAGTTGGCAATGCCATGTGATTCCTATTGCGGTTGGTTGTCGTGATTTTCTTGGACACTCAGTCATTTCTTCGTTTCTTTCAAAAATAAGAATCACTGGTCGCAGTTTGAAAGTTACCTCAAATCGTCTTCCAAGCACGGTGAAATATGCATTAAGTTGGATTTGGTCGAAAGCGAAAAGTTTTCAGCCTGAATGGAATGCACACGGAACCACTATTCCTGTGAGATTACGTAACATCAAGAAACGGTTACTGTAAGCGCGTAATGACATCAAAGGCCGAAAGTAACCCCGTTTTTAAAAATCACAAACTGTACTAAAAATGAATTTATTGATGTTTTTGTTGGATTTATTGTTGTTATTTCTTTGTGCCCCGCGCCAAAACAACTGTTATTTGTTTGTTTTTGAGGGGGAGGTCAAACAAGTCTTTCTTTTGTTATTTTTGTAATAGATTTAAAAAAAAAAAACAACAAAAAAAAAAAAACGGACATTCATCTTTCACGTTGCTCATTCGTTGCATTGTTCAACAAAGACATTTGCTTTTTTTCCTCCTAGTTGCCTCAAGCAACTATGGAGAAGCCAAATAACCCACATGTAATGGCCTGAATCGCTCCCTCCTCAGAAAAATAGTCGTCTTTACCTGTAACACCGGATATATCATCGATTCCGGGCAGCTCCATTCTGCCTGCTCAGAAAGTGCCATCAATGCCAATTTTCTGGTCACCCCGCCCCTAAAAATCACCTGAAGACTATAGAAGGGACAGAGTGGACAAATACGCCCTGTACTTTAAAGGTTATAGGATATTACTAATACCTGAACTGGCAGAGGCTGTCCAATCAAAAACTCTGTCGTTCATAATAACAGACTTAAAGACCAGGAGACTGGCAGGAATAAAAAGGACACATTTGAGGAGTTGCTAAAGTCAGCAGGAATCCCAGCTAGATAGTTTTGTAGGCGTAGCTTTGCTACCTGGGATGTCTTGCTGCCATCAGAAGAACTAGCTGTCAAGCTGGCCGGAAGTAATATCTTATCGAAATTCTTCAGACTTCAGCTAGAATATATGGGAAAGAGAAGATTAAATGTCACCGTGTGCAATGTCCCAATACAAATAAGTGGGGACGTTCTCGCAGCTTATTTAAGAGAGTATGGCGACGTGGAAGACGCCATGACAGCCAAATCGAACTGTTGGACGGTACACGGTGACTTGTTTTACCATGTGCCTAAATAGAGGGGGATTCCAGGTCATTCCCCACACGTTGGATTACGAGGACGAAGTCATGATGGTGGTCGTTGAGGGCAGGAGACCCAATGCTGGAACTGTAAACAGCTGGGCCACTTTTCTAGATCCTGCTCGCAAAAGACCTCCAAAAACACAATATCGCCATCCTCAACAGCAGCGACAACTACAAGAGCAAAAATAGCTACCATTTCAACAGCAACATTGACCAACCCACAAAACACGGAAACTGGGGACCACACCAACAAAGAAGAGGCGTGGACCCAAGTAAGCAGGAAAGGGGGAAAAACAGTAACAACGACCAAGAATTCACCAACAAAGTTGGAAAACACAATAACTACAACCGTAATCACAGCAGCTTAAGAAACAGCATTAACACCAGAAAAAATAAAATCACCAGCTCCATCGAATAAAAAAGAAAAGCAAAAGAAAAAAAAAACATCCCGGAGGAATAGGCTGAGGAGATGGACATTACCACCAATTTAAAAAGGAAAAGGGACAGTGACGATATTACTGGGGAGGCGGAGGAGAAAAAATCAAAAGTAATCAGCCACAATCTCCACCAAAAATCCAACCTCAAACAAAACCCCAACGCCCAGCAAAAATCATTCCACTTCAACCCTCACACTCTAAACATTACCAACATTCAGAAGCCCCCTATCCCCAACACTGACCTCCCTTTCACCTCACAAGCTGTTCTCATGGTCTCATTAAGAGACAAGAAAACAAACACCATCATCATCATCGTCATCTTTTAGAAAATTAGGACCGACAAGCTTTAAGCGGAATTTATTTTTGCTCAGATAGATTGGAATCACCCACCATAGACCACTATCTGAAAAAGACATTAAATCCGCTTATAGTCCGTTCAAAGAGCGTTTCAAATCCTTCGAGGGCGTTCGTGAACGAGTGATCAGTCCGGCAGGGCTGCACCCTGTCTCCCGTTCTCTACGTCCTCGCCTTGGAGCCCCTGCTCTGAAGGCTTAGGGTTGATGGGACGAATTCGGCCCTGAGCGGTATCCCTTTTTCTAGCTCTCTTACAGCAAGGATTTCCGCATTTGCTGATGATATCACGGTCTTTGTATCCCGTCGCCTGGATATAAAGGATGAGAAGAAGGCGGTTGGCAGTACGAACGAATAGCAGGAGCCAAGGTCAATTTTGGAGAGAAAGCGATACACTACCAGAGCCCTTCCGCTGGATTGACGGACCCGTCCGCATCGTCAGGGTGTGGTTCGGGATCGACCTCCAACTAGAGCGAAATTGATCGGAGGTACAGGCTAAGGTGGATGCCCAGGTTGGAACCTGGCTTCCAAGGAGGTTGTCCTTAAAGGGCAAGGTAGAAGTGTGCGCCGTGTACGTCTTTCCTTTGATCCTTTACCGATTGGCTGTACATTCATCTGCCTAAGGCACGTCGGCTGGTGCTTCAACAATCCCTCACCAGATTACCCTGGTGAGGCCGAAGGCCGATAGTCTGCAAACAGATCTGCATTCAACGTACACGCAATGGGGGTCTGGGTATGCCTGATTTGGTGAGCCACTGGCTCGCTGAAAGACTTGCATACTTGGGCCGATCCTTGTCGGGGGACTCGGTGTGGAGACGAAAGGCGTGAAGGATTTTTCCTCGCCTCAAGTCAGATCCCAAGGCTGAAGGTCGACGCAAGCCGATAGGCGAAGCACCATTTGTCCGCGAATGCCGTACGGCCCTTCGTAACCTTTCTGAGTCCAGTGACCTTTCACGGCCTTGGAAAGTGCTATATCGGGAACTAGTGGTGGGCTCTGCTTCGGACCCTCTCAGTGAGCTGCGGGGCTGGACGGAATTGGGCGCAAGGTTCGGGCTACTTGAACAATTCCGAGTTCAGGCTTACCTGGCGGCTTGCACGGAACGCGTTGCCCCTTCTCGGCTTGAACTTCAGAGTGGGCTTGGCAGACATGTCTGTGTATGTTCGCTGCTACAGTGGTTTAGAAGAAACGGATGAGCACGCCTTCTGCTACTGCGAGCGAATTCGTCCTTTCTGGGATTGCGCCGGGGAGTGGACGGCTCGCATCGAACCCAAGCAGCTCGTGCTGCTCGACGTTAGTTACGTCGTAGACAACGTTTTACCTCCGTTTCAGGGTGAGAAGCGTGTGGTGTTTCTCGTGATCCTAGCTGTAGCCAGAATGGTAATTTGGACGACGCGAAAAAAGGGATTTATGATGATGCAAAGTTTTCTATTTGTGATCTGATATTGTTCTTTAGCGATCAGCTTAGGGTCAAGATCAGATGCGATAGAAAACGCTTGGATCGCATAACATTCGACAAAAGGTTCGCGAACGCTGCGAGCCTGGTCGTACGAAAGGGGACAATGTTGGAGTCACCCTTCGTTCCTCTTCCTGCGAATGGTGTCTGGAGTCCTGGTCGTTCGGAACTCCACCCCGAGTAAGTAGACTTTGTTTACCTTTGAATACCTGGTTAGCAGTGTGTTGTGAGTCATCATCCCCTTCACCTAGTTGTTAGCCTTCAAGATCTCCCCATCCCTAATTTTTATACCACAACTCTTACTCCAGCCCACCTCTTCTGAAGATCTTGGGACCTCATCAGAATAAATTCATCCTACCTATCCTCACCGCGCCCGACCCTGTCTTTTCTTTTTTCGCATTATATCAGACTCCTCTCCTGCTTAGGGTAGGTCTAGCTTGTTTTCGGCGTTCTCGGACACCGGAAAACAGTCGGCCTCCATATCGTAGAAGGGGAATGGGAGAGCAACCAAACGGAGAATTTTTTCGTTTCGTTTTTTTTTTCTCCCATCCCCAACATACAACATTTTGTAAATAAAATAATGTTTTGTAAATAAAATCATTCATTTCATCTCGGGATTTTAAGTAGGTCTTCTCATTGAGTAAATGCAATATTTTGGTGGATGTAGCGTGGTTGGTGAAGGATGAATTTCTCTATATTCTACTGTTGAATGGGTCGGCGAATGTGGCTAGCTAGGATTCCTTAGTCAATTAGTTATAGCATGATCGCTCCCTTCCCCTCCCCCACAAAACCATAAGGCCTCGTGCCTTCCATTTTTGTACCAAATGGAAATAAAAACTGCACTAAAAATGAAGATGAACGTACAATGTAATCTCTGCTTTTAGTTGATCTGGCGTATATATATATATATATATATATATACATATATATATATACATATACATATATATAAATATATATATAATTCTTTTAAATACCCTGTCCGGTGGCAAAAGCTGCTTGGTAGCGCCAGGAGTTGCAGTACTGCCTTGAGCTACCAAAACTGTGTTATCACCGCTGGTTGGCGGCTGATGAAGGTAGGGTATCGCACGTGCTTTTACACGTTGTATGATGAAATACACACACACACACACACACACACACACATATATATATATATATGTACGTATAGTCTCCACAAATGTTAGCTCGTGAAATATTTGATTTAACATGAATATTTTATATCGTTTTCATTGTTGACAGCAGCGAAATTTTTCTTTTGCTTCTTGCTGATCAGATTTTCTCTTTATCATTTCTTTTTGTCAGTAATATGGAAGGGGAGAACTTTATTCAAATCTGTGGAAGCAAATATATAAGATGAATAGAAGTAATAGAAGTATTTTGAATTATATATACTTCTTTAATGATTTCATTTTTCTATCAGTCTGCCTAGGAGCACAAATCGAGTATTTTTGAGGCATTGATGAATCAACCTTGATTGGTTCAAACAAGTAGATTTCAGGGCTCTGTTATGGAGTCGCATTGAACGTTATCGTCATTGGAAATGAATTCTGCGATCCGAGTTCAAAACCTGGATGAGGCTATTTGCATTTCATTTTGTGGTAATGCTCTCAGGAGAGATATGAATCCATCTACTTTCTCTCAAGCTATGGTAAAGAGCAGGGTAGTCTTTTTTTTTAAGCCTTGATTAGGCAACTAATCTTCAAGAAGGAAAATCTTTGATTCCTGCCGGCTGTATTCTTCTTAAAAATTGATTTTTTTGTCATCTTGCCCGTGATGAAGGGGGTTATATAAATACATAGAGACATTTATTTATGTATTTATTTATTAAGATATTTTCATGTTGCTGGTTTTATAGCTGTCCAATAATTCATTAAACCGTATGTCATTTATATAAGTAAGTAAAGTTATCTCCCTTTAGTCGAAGGCTCCCTTTTTAATAGCTACAACGCTGAAGTGTAGGGAGGGCGCTACTCCTTCCCTGGATTGCTCCACTTTACCCTTGATACATGCCTTATATTGCTGAGTGTTAAGCAAAGAGGTATCAAGTACCATTTTTAAAGTCTTTGGTATGACACGACCTGGGATTGAACCCAGGCCTCCCGGACCATTGACGAACACTCTATCCACTAGACTAATGAGCCGCTTATATAAGTAAATACTGAATACTATTTAGATTGATCACTTCATATCAGCACTTCAAGATAGACAATTCAATTGCTTTTTGCTTTTGTTTTCCAGAAGGGGCATAAATAAAACTACTGTGTTTTCTTACCTTGAGAATTCTTCATAGAATTATCCATGAGTAAAGCAAAATTCCTCAAGGTGCTATTCAGTAAATATAAATGATTATCTTTGGGATTTATGGGTGGATATCAAAATGAAAGTCTCCGAAACCGGAAATACAGCTCTGCAAACAAGGGAGATGAGCAATTTAATCATTGTTAAATAATAGAATAACTGAATCTTTTATTTGATATGTAGTGTAGAATGCAAATAATCGTTAAAACTGCTGGAAAGATACTGTGAGTCAACTAAGTATAATTGGCAGATAATGATCTTAAGGGTAGTTGAAAATTTGGCTGTCATTGGAGGATTTTTAAGTTAGGTGACTAAATTCAAGAAGCTAGAATTTGGATTTCAACTTTAAATTAGTTAGCCGTGACCCCTCGAAGAGATAGAACCTACTTTTCCATTTATTGTCCGGGGCTCGTTAATACAGGGTGTCTCAAAATAGATTCAACCCATTAATATGATAATTCATTTTGCATCAAGTCATCTTTCATCTGAGTCTTAAAAGCAATCATATCACTTCAGAAATGTCAAATTAGATAACAAGAGCTGAAATTGATTGACTTTATCCTACAGAGCACGTGAAAGACCAAGGAGAGACTTTTTCGGACTCCTTCCGACATAATCTCTCACTGCATCTAACGTTGTTAGGACATCCTGGAGTCAACTTCCTGCCAGATCTGGGATTTTATGCCTTTTTGTTGAAGCTGTTTACTGATCCTGTGGCTTGAATTTTGTGGCTCCAACGATAAATTTGACTTTTCTAAGGGTAATTGTTAAATTAAACTTCCTACGAAATTTTGCTTGCAGAGTTTTCAATGAATTTGTCTCTAAATAAGTAGTGACGTGAAATATTTTTCCTCTCCTGTCCAAGGCATGGTGATCGATGATCAATAGTTGTTAGAGTATACTAATTTCAAACCTGAAGCAAAAAAGAACACAGCATTATTATTAGTAAAGTTATTAGTAGTCCCATGGGTGTATATTGAGACGCCCTTGAAATAAATCAAGTTAAGTGAGTACGCGTGAAAGGATAATTTCTTATTTGCAATTCATCGCAGCAAAGAGAATAGAGAAACCAATAAGGAAGATGGAACAGCTTGTCGAAGAGGGGAACTGATCCAGGTTGAAGAAGAACAAGATGAATATATAACAATATCCGTGCCATTGCATAGCAGTGACAGCAGAATTATTGGTGAAATTCTTTAGTGACATCTATATGACGATATACTTAAAGATTGCAAATAAGTGAAAAAATGTTCTTTTTTCTGATCCACAGCCATGGATATGGTTTGTTTTGATTTATTTGCCCAATGGCATATCAACCTTTTTGGGTTATTTAATGGATGACAAAGCCATCCTTGTAGAAGAACATCAGTGGTACTACTTAACCTATAGCTGGAGGAATAAGTGTGTTCATGCCTTTCCAATGTTGATAGTCCGTAAGTAAACGTAATTGAGCGACTTGGGTTCGAACTCGTTTATTACGATGTTGAGGTCCTGCACGTTAGCCATAACACCACGAGGAATCCCCCATGGATATGTATTTGTATATCATATATCATTTTCTGGAAATTCCTGCGACAACAAAAAGAAAAATATCGGGAATCCCTAATTCCTAGACATAAAATAAACCTATACGAGTTAACATGCCGTTAAAATCAATGACTCAGTCAATCAATTATTTCTTTTACTTATGGCCTGCGGAATATGTTTTTAAATACATGGCACATTTTGCATATAAAGCTATTCGACACAATGTATTAATAGGTTTATAAGTAGTTATATTACCTTGGACTTTTGAAATTACGAATGAGAAATTCTAAGTGGTTAGAAAAACAATTTATTAAGTTACAAAACTAAAGAAAAAACCTCCAAAAATCCAGAAAAACCCATTTAGCCAGAAAATACCATGTCACTGATTAATTGATCGATTGATTTTAAAAGCTTGTCAACCAGTCTAGGGTTATTTTATTCCTAAAAGGCAGGAATAGTGTTAATTGTATATATTCAAATTTATATTTTTTGTGTAGTAGTTTCTTATGAGCTTTTGTTTTGCACACGGTCCTATCGAATACGAATAACTTTTAAACTGAGTTATTCAATCCATAAACGGGACTCTTATCGGTATTACCACTCCTGGTCAGAGTGGACCTGGAAATAATGGTAACAAAAAGGTACTGCCTCACTCCTCAGATCTCCAGAACTGAAACCATAAAATGTACAGTGTTGTATACTTTACATATACATATGCTGATACATATGACGAATACAAATACATATTCAAACACATATGCAAACACAGGCGGACTCTGTCGTTTTTGATACGAACGGTTTATTAACTTCTGGCTTCGGTCCATGGCGATACGAGGAGAGATATACAATTCTTACTATGCTGACCCCACCCTCAAGCGCGGCACATCTTGTGGTGTTTAATATCTCTGTCAGTAGAGATCCGAAAATCGCAACAACATCTTTCAACGGTCCAAATATAAGTCTCAACGGCCGAATCCCCAACTCTCACCTCAATGGTCCAATCTCAACTGACACTTTTCAAACTCCTCAAATTCTCAGGACCATCTCTTCCGGGCATGACGTCATCCACACTCCAGCCTCATTTCCTGTCTGGGGGTTTATTATGACAATGGTGATTGTCATATCCTTTGCGTGCGAGCGTAAAACTGTACCCAATGACTATGTACCTGAACTCTTAACCAGAATAGTTCAGAGCCCAACCAAACTGAATGATAAAATGTAATTAACGAAAAATGATCAATATAAAAAAATCATTCCTTAATTATATAACTATTATGGGACCGTTGCCAACCCATTAATGGACTCTTCCAAATCCTATATTAATCAAGAGCCAAGTACTCTCGTCAGTCGTCGTGAGATTGGATAGAATCTGGATAATTGACTAATAAGTAATCCTTGCTAACGCCATCACTTTTCTCTGTATCTTGTTACTTCAATATATCCTTAAACTTATACCGTGTTCCGAGTTATCTTTTCGTAGTCCCAGACTGGGTCCACATCAATAACATACAACATCATCAGATGTACAGCGTCATACTAAGGACACCACCCTTTTTTGGCGGGTGGGGGCCTTATTCCTCTGCGGGGAATACAAATAGTGTATTTTAAGCCCCGTTTACAGAGGGGTATATAAATCTAGGCGACACAATGTACTAATAACATTGCATGTAATATTAAGGCATTTTTCTAATGGAAATTATTTATGATTAATTCTAAGTGGCGAAAGAAAAGAATTATCATCAAAGGTGTAGAACGTTACAAACCTGAAAAAACAAAAAACAAAAACACCTTGCGAGAAAATGCCATGTCCTTCAGATCTTGAGCGATCTTAGATCTTCAAGGCTTTCTATATCACCAAACTCAATTAATACGACAGTTCTTAGGAGAGATAGTTGAGTGTTTTTTTCCGTTATGCTCTCTATGTTTTTATTTCAAAGATTACCTCCTGGACGTGATGTTCCCTCCGCTATCATAAATAGAGAACGCATTCATCTCTGCTTGCTTGCTCGCTCATAGCTAAGGAAGAAGTAGATTTATGCCACTATGAAGTGAACACAAACATTCTCGATCGGAATATTAACTTCTTGTCAATTCCATTTTACGCGCCAAAAAGCATTACGCCGTCTGCGACTCCATTATAAACATTTAGAAAATTAATGCTGTGAATAAAAAAAAATGTTGCCTGAGAGTATTAAAAAAAAAAAATACAAGAATGGAAGTAAAATCCGTGAAAAGTTAAGAAAACAGAAAATAGCCGTTAGAAATTGTCAAACATTAGTTCATGGTTTATTTGCTGTCCTATAAAATATTTCATTTGCATATAATGCTGTTTTTATTGAATCTGGCAAAAAAACAAATAAATGGCATTCCACAAAACGTGTATCTTTTAATGGAATAGTCATAGGCCAATAACTGGAAGTTAAGGCAAATAAATGTGACTGTATGTTTACTGTAAGGAAAAGGAAAAAAGAAAAGAAAAGAAATCAATAGGAATTCCATTGTAACATCTAAAACACCAATGGATCTAAAAACAAAAATATATGTTAGCCTTTTTCAGTTGCATCTTGCTTGTAATTATTTTACAATTGCAAATCAATTATTAACGACACGGCCAATATTAAATTAATTGACTATGTAACGGTCAGTATGAAGTTATTTGAAGGGATAACAGTCCAGATAAGATTATTAAAACTGTGATGGTCAACATGAAATTATTGATATTCTAACGGTCAGCAAGAAATCATTTGAAATTGTCATGGCCACAATAAAATTATTTGATGTTTATAGTGGCCAACATGAAATTATTTGATGTTATGATGGTCAACATAAAATTTTTTGAATTTGTGATGGTCAACGTAAATCATTTAATATTGTGATGGTCAACATGAAATTATTTGAAGTTGTGATGGTCAACATGAAATTATTTGAAGTTGTGAGGGTCAACGTAAATTATTTGAATTTTTGATGGTCAACGTAAATTATTTGAAGTTGTGATGGTCAACGTGAAATTATTTGAATTTGTGATGGTCAACGTAAATTATTTGAATTTTTGATGGTCAACGTAAATTATTTGAAGTTGTGATGGTCAACATAAAATTATTTGATGTTGTGATGGTCAACATAAAATTATTTGAATTTTTGATGGTCAACGTAAATCATTTGAAGTTGTGATGGTCAACTTAAAATCATTTGAAGTTGTGATGGTCAACATGAAATTATTTGAAGTTGTGAGGGTCAACGTAAATTATTTGAATTTTTGATGGTCAACGTAAATTATTTGAAGTTGTGATGGTCAACGTGAAATTATTTGAAGTTGTGATGGTCAACATAAAATTATTTGGAGTTGTGATGGCCAACGCAAATTATTTGAAGTTGTGAAGGTCAACATGAAATTATTTGATGTTGTGATGGTCAACATAAAATTATTTGGAGTTGTGATGGTCAACGTAGATTATTTGAATTTTTGATGCTCAACGTAAATTATTTAAAGTTGTGATGGTCAACGTAAATTATTTGAAGTTGTGATGGTCAACATGAAATTATTTGAAGTTGTGAGGGTCAACGTAAATTATTTGAATTTTTGATGGTCAACGTAAATTATTTGAAGTTGTGATGGTCAACGTGAAATTATTTGAAGTTGTGATGGTCAACATAAAATTATTTGGAGTTGTGATGGTCAACGTAAATTATTTGAAGTTGTGAAGGTCAACATGAAATTATTTGATGTTGTGATGGTCAACAAAATTATTTGGAGTTGTGATGGTCAAGGTAGATTTTTTGAATTTTTGATGCTCAACGTAAATTATTTAAAGTTGTGATGGTCAACGTAAATTATTTGAAGTTGTGATGGTCAACATGAAATTATTTGATGTTGTGATGGTCAACATAAAATTTTTTGAATTTGTAATGGTCAACATAAAATTATTTGAAGTTGTGATGGCCAACATGAAATTATTTGAAGTTATCACTGTCGCATATCGTACCGCTGGAAAAACAACGAAGGACTCGTAGATATATAAAAATATAATTTATATTTCTATTCTTCAACGGCGACGTTTATGTGAAGTAGGAATACAGCCAGAGTTCGCACATATTTTTCTTCTCTGGCGGCCGGAGAACACACACGGGTGAGCTGACAGGTTTGCTTGAGTAGCTACCGGACCTCTCCTTCGCTTGAGAGACCAGCGGAACTTTCCCCTTCGCTTGAGCGACCAGCAGATCTCTGCCTTTGCTTGAGACACCAGCGGATCTCTGCCTTCGGTCCAAAATTAGAGACCTTATATCGTCTTTCAAGTCCCATGTATTTTTTGTTTATGACTGGTTATCGGAACTTACATACTTCCGTTTTTTTCCGGTAATTTGTTGATCTTATCTGCGAACGGAAATATCTGTCATTCTATCCATAAGCTATAAATTACGTTATCGCCATCATCCTTTACTTTTTCTCTTTCCTGTGAAACCACTTTGTTGATGTTATCTTGCGACCGCATTGAATCTGCTAAGTTCATCCCCGGCATTCCGTGACCAGCTAAGCTAGTATATTACATGACGACCAATATGAAATTCTTTGATGTTCTAACGGACAGCATGAATTTATTTGAAATTATTATGACTAAAATGAAATTATTTGATGTTTATGAGGGCCAACCTGAAATTATTATGGAGTTATGATGGCCAATATGAAATTATTTGAAGTTTTGACGGCCAATAAGAAATTATCTGGAGTTGTGACGACCAAATAGAAATTAGTTGAAATTGTGATGGCCAATATGAAATTGGCTGGTTGATACTTCTATGGAGTTATATCTTGGCCAACTGCTATCAAAATTGCAGGTGTGCTCTGTGTGTCTCCTCTCTCTCATTACGTATTGCTCCGTTTGCTTCACAGCCCAAACACCAACTAACTTGTGACATCACAATCCAGCCATTATATGCACATCTCATAATAAATCGAATCTATTCCCACTTTGAAAATATATCCCAAATTAGCTATTATTCAAGTTAATTTCAAAGGGTCAGCTCCTTTGTTAATGAGAATTCCATTTCCTACCCAGGTAATGCTCACAATCCGAAACAATATTTCCAATATTGTCACCTTTAGCCAGCTTCAAAATCAACAACACTGGTTGACCTAACCCTGTATACACTACAGGTATATCTTCTCAACTTGTTCTCTGGGGAAATTATAAAACTCTGACTTTTCACCTTAACCCCATTTAGACAACCGTGAAGAAAATTATAACTACGATATTTTCAAAAACAAGTTAACCTTGTTATATTAAACGGGTTAACTTCGCTCCACCTTGGTCACCAAAATTCCAAGATCTTTGCTCTGGCAAACAAACCCATGATACGCTGCTTGCAGCCATTAAAAGTTTTTACATGCATGCAAAAATCTTTTGATGGCTATTTTTCCCATGAAAAGACGCCACCTTTATTGGTGAGTAGCAGAAGTTTACTGACTGAACTATTCAATTCGAGCTGTTGACCTATGTTGTTCCTCTGCCCAGCATCAGGTGAAGCGAACGGTTGATTTGCAAAGGTTTCTAATTCTACACGTTTGTACGACTCGAATAACACTCGTTCCTCGTCAAGAATCTGATATCCAGTGACAAGCCGGGGCCAGATGACTGAATGATTATAGAGGCCGTATGTTTGATACATAAAATGTAGTGATTTTCTTGCTATCAGAAAACTTTTCTACAATATAAGTAACATAGGGTCTAAAAACATCTAAAAATATTAATTTTCTCTTTCCTGAAAGAAATAAGATCATAGAAAAAATATAACTGTAAATTTGATCTTTACTCTACAAACCTACCTTTCAAAGTGACCCCAAATCCACTTAGCAACAAAGCGACCCCAAATCCACTTAGCAACAAAGCCACCCCAAATCCACTTAGTAACTGCAGAAAATTCGCCATCAAAACCAGGAAAGATCCTTGAATAAACATAGAAATAAATCTAACCGCCACCCATGTTTAATTTCTTAATATAAAATAGCTCCCGACGGGTTGACATGCCTTTAAATCAAATCAATCAATCATATCGCGTCTTGAAGACTTATTATGAGCAATGAATGATAGGGATGAATGGCGAGAGATAACCAAGGAAATACGTGCTGCTAACATGCCGTGATGATGATGATGTGCATTCACCAGCTTCAAGGAAAAATATTTTGTGCGTGCATGCGGGAGGTGGCCGTGGTGTAATGGTTATCGTCGAAGGAAATGGACTCGGCGACACGTTTTCAAATCCTGGACGAGATTGATTGCATTTCATATTGCACTAATATTCTTGGGAAAAGGTATGAATCCAATTACTCTCCCTCCAGCAATGGGTAAATAGTAGGACAGACTGGGTTCTTCTGCCTTGGTGAGGCAACTAGTCTAGGAGAAGGAAAACTCTGAATTTAAACCTGTTAAACTTCGCTTAAAAATTGACCTTGTGTCATATCCTGCCCGAGCGGAGGGGTTGGTAAATATGTATGTGGTTGTTTGTTCTTAATGACATGTCAACATTCTTTGGTTATTTAATGCCCAAATCTTTCCTTTTTAAAGAAAATGAATGGTACTACTTAACCCATAACTGTGAGGATAAGGGGGTTCATGCCTTTCCCAAAGGGTATTGGTTCGAAGATGTACATGATAGTGCGACTGGATTTCGAACCCGTTTACTATAATTTCGCAGTTCAGCGCTTTAACCATTACACTCCGTGTGTATGTGTACCGAGTTAAAAAACAAAAGTAAGATGCAATTAGAAAACTCTGTCGAGTGTTGCAAAGCGGTCACTTTGACAGTGGAAGATTATTAACGAAGTGAACACAACTGAAAAACATGATAAAATTTATTAATAGAAATGCGAAAAACGAATTTAAGAAAAAAAAAAACAACAAATATATGTGAATGCAACAAAATTAAGAAAGTCATTGAGTCAAGCTCTCCATCTCACATAGGGAAAACTTAAGGAAATATATTTGTGTGAATGCAATAAAGAGAGAGAAAATCGTTTAGTAAAGCTCTCCATCACACATATGGAAAACCAAAGGAAAATATATATATGTGCGAATGAAAAGGGGAAAATGTCCTTGGATGAAGGTCCTGTAGTGTGCGTCTCTTTTATATAAAATCATATTTTCTCATGTCCATTGAGGACTCCCAATCAGCTACGTTGTCCAAGCATGTGTCCTTTGAGTAATTTTCGAGGAAAGAGGTTTTGATTTTTGTCACCCTCTCCTAATATATCATCATCATCATCATCATCATGTCGTGCCGCCAGCACGGATATCCCTGACCCTCTCTCGCCACTTCTCCCTATTATTCATCGCCTCTGGCAGGTCTTCAGGGTAACATCCTGTGTCCTCACATAGCTGCTGTATGTAAGTTCGAGCTGGTCGTCCTGCTTTTGCCCGGCCATATGTGGGGGTCCATAGGAGTACATCACTTATGAGCTCGTCTCTGCTTCTCCAGCAGTGTCCTGCGTGTCTGGTTCGTCTAACTTGTATAGTTTTCGTGATGGGAGGCAAGTGGCCGTATAGTTGGTGTCTTGTGGGGTGTTGCCGCCAGGACTTGTTCAATATTGCTATCAACATTCTTGTGTAATTGCCGTCTAGTTTCTTCCCAACCGTTTAGTTAGCGTCCATGTAGTGCATCCATATAGCAGTATCGATACAACAGCTGCCTGGAAGAAACTGCATTTCATTTTATTGGTCAGGTCTGATTTCCATATGATCGAGAGCCTATCGATAGCTGTCCTTGCTTTCGTTAGTCGTGTGTCGATGTCTTTTTCAGTTGATGAGACGCTGCTTCCTAGGTAGGTGAATTTGTCTACTAGTTTCAGAGGGGATCCTTCTTGTGTGGTAATGTTGCCTGTTTGGTTGTATCACATATATTCAGTTTTGTGTGCATTGACATGGAGGCTAATGCCTGTGGCGGCTCGTTCCAAACTATGCAGTAGTGTCTCTGCTTGATTAGGCGTATTCGCCAGTAACGCTAAGTCATTAGCGTAGTCAGCGTCGGTGATTGTTTTTGCAGGGTACCTTTTGCTTCTTTTCTTCGTCAGCTCGGGCTTCCTAATATATAACCTTGGCTTAATCCTGTAGTGACCATTTGCAAAACTATTATGGTAGATACGAGAGGTAAAGACCAGTTCTGTCACCTAGCGCCAAATAGTAGAAACTAACGAGAGGCAAGGGATGTAATCCCTAACAGTGTCTGATGCTGGTTGAAAAGTAGCCATCCTGTTGGAAAATATACCCATCAGCTCACGAAATACGATAGAATAAGCATTTAGAACCTTAAATAAGAGAACAAAAGTCCTATTATGCAGTTGAAAAGTCTTTCGGTATGAGTTAAGAATCTTGATAGAATAAAGTTGTTGTGTGAAGACTTACGTCATAGCATGGTACCGTGTATTGAACGACACAATGTTATTAGGAGCGATAATCTCACTGCTAGGAAACGCACACATTTCTACTTCTCGTCGTTGAGGCGGAATCAAAGTGAGAGAGAGAGAGAGAGAGAGAGAGAGAGAGAGAGAGAGAGGTTGACTTTAGTGGTCTAAATTTCTGACCCGAAGCTTGATGATTATTATCATTAAGGGTTTTCGGACTATTGTCTTCATCTTTATTGTTATTTCCACAACGTTTCGGTCGATATATCCTCCAGCTTTCTTCGGGTTTTTGTCCAACTTGGGAACCTTCACGGAACTTCAAACTATGTCCTTTATTGAATCCACGGGGGTCACCTGTTCTAATTCCATTAGCTATAACCGGATACAAGTGTTAAGTATTCCTGTATTATTACTCGCCTGCAGTCAGGATTGAACCTGCAACCTCTAGATGATTGTCTCCCTAGAAGCTTAGGGAACCAACGCCTATAATCGTTAGACTGTGTCTGAAGAAAAAGTTAGTGCAAGATGGGGTTTTTAAAAACGCGTTTACTTTCGGCCGTTGATGTCATTACGCACTTACAGTAACCGTTTCTTAATGTTACATAATCACACGGGAATGGTGGTTCAGCGTGCATTTCATTCATGCTGAAGACTTTTCGCTTTCGACCAAATCCAACTTGATGCATATTGCGCTGTGGTCTGAAGACGATTTGAGGTAACTTTCAAACTGCGGCCAGTGATTCCTATTTTTAAAAGAAACGAAATGACTGAGTATCCTACAAAACCACGACAACCTACCTCAATAGGAATCACATAGCATATCGAACCCATTTCCAAGCAGTCGGCACGCAGTGTCTCCTATCGGTTTTTCTTCCACTCTTGTGCTTCCTCCCGGTTTTCTTCACAGGGGACAGTCAATTCTATGAGGAGGACACTGTTCTTTGAATCGGACAACGCTACAATGTCTGGCCGCTTTTCTGTTGGAATAGTGTGAACTTGGAATTGTAGAGATGTCTTGAGATCTGCTGAAATTTTCCAGTCACCAGCTCCATTCAGTAGCTTTGTATTAGGATTTTTTGTTTCCTCACAGGGCATTCACTTTCATTGAGAAACTGAATTATGGGCTCCTTGGCTGTAACAAGTTGCTGGTTTGCTGCCTCACATTGTGCTCTTAACAATTCTATGACCACCTCTAACACCTTGTTATGTTGCCATGTGTACATTTGAAGTGATTGTGGACATGCAGATAGTACATGGTGCAAGGTACCCCGATCCTTTTTACATGACAAGCACAGATCCGAATCGGTATATCCCCATATTTTTAGGTTGGTCGCATTTGGTAAGAGATCATATATAGAGCGAAGAAGGGATAATATCGCCAGAGGTTCCATTGCAATTAAGGATTTCCACGATAATTTAATTGGTTCGATATCATTCTATTTTGTCCAAGCACATTGTTTGGCCTGTGTAACAGCACTAGCTGTTCTTTGCTCTTTCTCAGACAACCTGACTTCTTCGTACCATAAATCTTTTTTCCTTGGGGCCACTTTGGAGAATACCTTGTTGCTGATGCTACCCAGCCAAGCTCGATTAGTTTCCGGGCTGACAAGTTTTATCAATTGATTTAAGCTCCATCAAGGCTATTTTCTGGACCTCTGGACCCCTATGACGATCGGTCAGTGGAATTAAATAAAGACATCAGAGACTCTTTACCGGCTTCTCCTTGACTGTTGGGGTCGTATCACCCCCAATTTTGAAATGGATATCCCTGACAGATCCTCCGACTAACGATAGGCTTCGACTTTTCTTTGGCTTAGTCTTCATTCTCATTCCTTTGGGAAAATGTCATAATACCTTTGTAGTAAATCATCTGCTGCAATTTTGGACGGGGCGAGAATGGTGATGTCGTCAATAAAAGCTCTTGAAAAAGGATGAGTCAGATGTTCATTTTTCATCACCCCTTTCGATGTATTTGCTGCACCTCGTAATATGAGTTCCATGGCCAGAACGAAAAGAAGTGGGGAAATCACACAGCCCATCATAATGCCGATCTCAAGTGCTTGCCATTTGGTGATATAGTCTTTAACGGTAAATTTCATGACGGCTAAATTGAAGTATTTCATTATGATTTCTCCAACCTTGCCAGGGAAGTTGAAAAAGTCGAGGGCCATTCGGATTAAGTGGTGCGGAATTGAACCGTATGCATTGGCAAGATCAAGCCAGATTATATGTAGTTCTGTTTTGTCCCTTTTCGCTGAGAGTATTGAGTTCTATATCATTTCTGAATGTTCCAAACATCCGGGGAAGCCAGGTGTTTCAGCCTTCTGAACAGATGTATTTATATAATGATTTCTCATCTGAAAGGTTTTGATACGACGACCAAAACTCACAAAAAATATTTCCCCACCTACATTTACGAGGGATGATGGGGCGAAAATTTGTGATATTTTTGACTGCATTTCCTTTGGTATCCAAATTCCATCAGTCAGGCACCACTCCTGTGGTACAATACTCTTCCTGCAAACCTGCTGAAGGAGGACGGTGAGTTTCCTGAGGACCCATGGGCAGTTTTTATATAACTTGTATGATATCCCATTCATGCTCGTGGCACTACCTGCGCGAGCCTTATGGACGAAATCTCGGATTTCCTTCAGTTTTATCCATCTATCATCAAATATTACCGTTGGATCTTGGGGTTTTCCAAAATCTCTAAGAAAAGGTACTGGAATACCGTTTAAATCAACTGGGTGATTCTCGAGTTCCACCTTCGGTGCATCAAGCTTGCCACACTTTGATTCCACGAAAAGTCTTTTTTGTGAAAGCATAAGGATTTGAGTAGAATGCTCTCTGAGCCTAACGTTTTTTCTTTCAATGTTTTCTCTGATTTTTCAGCTCTGGAGATCACCAAAATCCCTTTTTGAATATCATTGAGGATATTCTGAAGTTCCAACCTCTCATGAATTGGGGCTTCTTTTAATCGGCGCTTCAGCTTTCTCTGTTCCGATCTTAACTTACCCTTCTGTATCTGTCGTCTATTTGGTCTTTTTTCTTCGGTTTATCTTTTTTAATGCATTACTGCACCAAACTACTCCAGACAAACGTCATATATAATTCTGTATTAACATTAATAATTCTATTCATCAAGTATTCTTATGCAATATGAATAATTTGAATTTAGTTGTGTGGTTTCAACTAACTGATAATAATAATCTTTTGTTAATGATTGAAGAGTTCTATTTGACCTTAACAAGTACAACCGATCTGGTTCAGAGTGGACATGGGAGTAATGTAAATGTGTAGGCAGTCTACATTCCCTAAAGCTCTAGAACTAGAGCCTCTTCATCAGATGCAGGACACTCGTAGGTGAGGTTAGGGGTCTTTCCCCCTTAGCAGAGCTTCAGTCAGTGTATTCTACAGCCCCAGAAAACAGGGCCGAGTTCACACTGGAAACTAACGCTGCTAATCTCTTTGAGTATCGTCTATTGATATTTACAGATTATCCACGACTCCAATCTAGATATATTAATAACCAAAATCACCAAATTCTCACTTAGAATCATCTTTCTCGCTATGAAAGTCACTGGTTTCTTTGGCTGCTTGTTGATTAAAATACATTTTTGTGAATTTCTGCTAATATGTTTTTAATATGATGAAAATTTACCCAGTCGACTGGGGCTGTAGAATACACCGACTTCTCCTCAGGAGAGGGGTAAAAACCCCACCCAATGAGTGTCCTGGATATGACACTAAACAATCTGATGATGAGGTTCCAGTGGGTTTTGGGGATTGCGGAGCACCCCTTCATTGCCATTGCTCCTAGGTCCACTCTGGCCCGGAATGGTAGCACCTGATAGGGCCCTATGGGTTAAATAGAACTAACGGGATACTTATGCTAAATGAATTGATTAAACTGAATAGCTTGAAAGAGAATGTTTTTGACAATTAAACCGCACTTACATTTAAACTGCGTACTTATCCTAAACTGAATTGTTTGAAATAGAACAGTTTTTGACATTGAAACTGAACTTACACTAAACTGAACTGTTTAATACAGAACTGTTTTGACTGTTTTTTAATTATGTAAACAAAATCTGTACTTATACTAAACTTAATTAGCTGAATAAGAAGTTTGACGAACATGAATAGCTTGAAATAGAAATGTTTTTTTACAATTAAACTGTGTACTGATGCTAAACTGAAATGTCTGAAATAGAACTGACTATCATTATAAAAATGGACTTGGCATTAAATAACCTACAAAGGTTGATATGCTATAAAACCCAAAGAACCAACTAACCTATGATGAAAATATATTGTATTAACCGAATCAATTTGTATTTTTCTATTACGTGTCGAGCTAAACGTAACGTATTTTTGCAACCTATTTGACGAATGAAAAACAAAACAAAACAACAACAACAACAACAATGACGACAAAACCCCAACAAAAAACAGAAACAAAAAAAACCACACAAATACTCTGCTGTTTGGAAAGTAGGTGGTTTGTTTTCTTTTGTATTGCTTTATTTTTAATTTTTTTTTTTATGAAAACGCATTTTTTATCGTTAATTTGACGAGGTTGTGAATTCTTGTCGAATCAGGAACCACTTGATACATAACTTGATTTCAAGAAAGCGAAAATATGGCAGAAGCAGATTCATTATCTATAATTTTAGAAAGACCGCACGGAACCCAATATAAAACTGCTGTTTGCAATCATTTTGGATTTGAAGTACAACAGAGGAATGGAACGTTCTTAAAAGAACATTCTATTTACAGATCCAGTAAAAGTAAATTTTGGTAACTAAATTATTGACACACGTTCTTCCGTTTTTAATTTTAGCGTAATTCAATTTTTAAGAAGTTTTTTTTTTGTCTTTTTTTTCTTGTTCTTATCAGAGAAAGAGTTCAGATAAACGACAAATTAAAAGATAAACAACTTTTCAATTGAGTATAATGAATATGTAAACCGGGACATTGGCCCAGCGGTTAGAGTGTTCGCCAATGGCCCGGGAGATCTGGGTTCAATCCCAGGTCGAGTCATACCAAAGACTTTAAAAATGGAACTTGATACCACCTTGCTTAACACTCAGCATTATAAGGTACGGTTCAAGGGTAAAGTGGAGCAATCCAGGGAATGGAGTGCACCCTCCCCTACACCTTGGTGGAGTAGCTATCGAAAAGGGAGCCTTCGGGTCACCCTCGACTATGGTCGCTAACTTTACTTTTTACTATAATGGATATATTTTCTAGTTAGCATATAGGGATGTTTTCTTTTTATGTATCTCTAATTATGTGTTTTTACTTGGCATAATGGTTTGAGTGTTAGCCAATGGCCCGGGAGACCTGGGTTCGATCCCAGATCGAGTCATACAAAAACTCAAAAAATGGTACTTGATGCCGACTTGCTTAACAATCAGCATTATAAGGTACGAATTAAGGGTAAAGTGGAGCAATCCAAGGAAAGGAGTAGCGCCCTCCCCTACACCTCGGTGTAGTAGCTATCGAAAAGGGAGACTTCGGGTCACCCTCGACTACGGTCGCCAACTTTACTTTAACTTACTATTATAAAGATATATTGAATTAACAGAATCAATTTGTGTTTTTTTCTTTTCATGCATATCACATTAAGTATCGTATTGTTACTGTATTGTCCCAAGTGTAACTGACACGGATCAAATTCTGGTTGCCCAGTCGGCTGGAGGGTCTGTAGAATACACAAACCGCTTCTTCGCAGATGGGTAAGACCCCCACCCAATGAGTTTCCTGGATATGACATTAAACAATCTGAGGGTGATGCCCCAGTGAAGCTCTAGTGATGCTGGAGCTTTGGGGAATGCGGAGCACCCTTCATTGCCATCGCTCCCTGGTCCACTCTGGCCGGGAGTGGTAGCACCTGATAGGGTCCTATACTTATACTAAACTGAATTGTTTGAATTAGAACTGTTTGACTAAACTGAATAGCTTGAAATAGAAATGTTTCAGACAATTAAACTGTGTACTCATGCTAAACTGAATTGTTTGAAGTAGAACTGATTATTTGTATAAAAATGGATTTGACATGAAATAACCTACAAAGGTTGATATGCCATAAAAAATCTAACCAACCAACCAACAATCAAATTCTGAAAAAATGCGAAAGTAGTCTTTAGAGGAAAAAGCAAAATGTTGCAAAGATGTTTCTTCCTTTAGTTATGGCTATTTGTTTTTCCCCCCTCTCTCTCTTGTTCTTTCGGTTGTTCTTTCTTTCTTCCTTCATTTGTTCGTTCGTCAGTCAGTCAATATGGCTACGGCTGCTGGACGCTTAACCCAAGACACACTGTAGGGATTACATCCCTTGTTTTCCAAATAGTACTTCTAATGACCGCTAGGCCCCGTGGCTAAAGTAACAAATCAAGACATCGTCGCAACGTCAACCACCCTCTCTTTCTCTTTCTTTGATCCCACCTCAACGTCGAAAACCAGAAGTGTTTGGGTTTCCTAAAAGTGGAATTATCGCTCCAAAAACCCTATGTCGTACCGTACACAGTACTATGCTATGACATAAGTCTTCACACAACAACTTCGTTCTATTTTAAAATTGAAATTCCAATGATATCATACGGTAATGGTTCATAGCTGAGGCAGTAATAGGTATTACCACTCCGGATCAAGTAAAGCTAGGAGTAATGGCAAGGAAGTGAAACACCACATGCCTAAATCTCCAGAAGTGGAGCATCACCATCAGATACAGTTTAGTATCATATCCAAAACACATGACATTTTTGTGTAAATATAAAAACTATTATTGGAAATATTGGAAGTTGATAATGGAGTAAAATCCAACAATATATAGAAAAAATTGATAACAAGGTAATCCAAGCTGGAGGTTCAGCGAAATTAAGATTATACTTCAGAGTTTTTTTTTTTTTTAATTTTTTTAGTGAGGAGAGAAAAGTATATTTTGTGGGAACAGAATCAACAAATATAATAAACGTAATGAGGAATTTAGTTAAGGTATTATGACAAATTTCGCCACGTCTCTCTGCATAAATTCCCAGCAGTATCGGGGGCGGGGGGGTTAGAATATGCTTACTGTATCTCAGCAAAAGCATAATACCCCGCCATCAAAAAAAAAGTGAAGTATCCTGGAAATGACACTAGTTGTTTCCAGGACTCCCCTGCATCTGATGGTGAGGCTCCAGTTCTGAAGATCTGGCAAATGTGGACTACTCTTTTATTGCCATTACTCCCAGATCCACTTTGACTCGGAGTGGTTGTAACCGTTAGGAGCCCATTTATGGGTAAAATGGATCTGTTTAGAAATTATATGGACAGTGAGAAAAAATTATACGGTCAATGAGAAAAAAATTATGCGAATAGTGAGAAAAAATAATACAATCTGTGAGAAAAAAAATGTACGAAGAGTGAGAAAAAAACTCTCAGGTCACAACTACACAAAAATATAAATACGAATGTACAATGAAAACGATTCCCTAACTTTTAAGAATAAAATAACCCAAACTGATTGACATGCCGTTTAAATCAATTAGTCTCGTATTTTTAGCAAAAAGGTATATTTTGAAAGGATAGGGTCGATGAATGTCATATTTTGGTTTGGTTTGGTTTGGTTTTATGACATATCAACCCTTGTAGGTTATTTTATGCCAGATCCAGTTTATAAATATATATTAGATATATATTATTTGTAAACATTAGTCAACAAAGTTGAATAGTTCCAAGTATTGCTATGTTTCACTTACAATTCAATCAAACATCAGTCATTTGTTTACACATAGTTGAATGATCAAACAATTTTATTTCAAACAATTCCATTTGAAATTAGCCATTTGTTTGCTCACAGTTTAAATGTCAAACAGTTCTACTTGATCCATAGACAGGACCCTATCAAGTACCACTACTCCGGGCCAGAGTAGACTGGGAGTAATGGCAATGAAGGATAGTCTGCATTCCCCACAGTTCCAGCATTACTCGAGCCTCACCATCAGTTTGTTTCATGTCATAACAAAACACTCACTGTTGTTGTGGTGGGGTCTTACCTCTCTGCAAGAGATACAGTGTATTCTATAGCCCCAGTCGACTGGGTTAGCGAATGTTATAATAAAAGTAATGATAAATTTAGTTTCGGTAACATGAATAGAATTGCCATTGTATAAATGTTCTTGTATAGAATTCCCGCAATAAAAGAGTAGACCAGAACTACAAACTTGACGCATCGTTTGTGTATTTTATTATTTTCGGAACTACCAGATGTTAAAGCTGTTTAATGTTTACTTGTTGGACATTTTAGATAAACCGTCTACATTTATTGCTTAGTTGAGAATTAGGTACACGTGTTAATGCATGCTATGAAAGTAAATTATCAGTGATACTGTTTTGATCCAGATTAGTTTCTCAGCTATTCTTGGAGTTTATGTCGCTCCTGTATTCATAAACTCGTCTTGGGTTTAATTGTTTGCTGAATTATTTGCCAATAGCGTTTATTTGCAATTACTTCACACGCTCATATAACAGTTTTGATTGATTGATTGATTTTCACGGTATGTCGACCCTTCTGGGGGGGGTTATTCTATGTCTAGAGTTTAGGGAATAGCGTAAAGAGTTTTTTTGTGCACATGATATCAAGTACTTTTTGTAGAAATAATTCGCAATCTTTTTGTGCATATGATATCAAGTACTTTTTGTAGAAATAATTCGCAATCTTTTTGTGCACATGATATCAAGTACTTTTTGTAGAAATAATTCGCAATCTTTTTGTGCATATGATATCAAGTACTTTTTGTAGAAATAATTCGCAATCTTATTTGACCAAGAGATGGAACTTTATCACGTTTTAAGAATAATAATGATTATTATTTTACACTTTGCCAGTCTTTGACATCAGCTGTAAAGTCATTAAAGTTGGCGACCCTAGTCGAGGGCGATCTGAAGGCTCCCTTTTCAATAGCTGCCACATTAAGGTGTAGTTAAGGGCGCTACTCCTTCACCTGGATTTCTCCACTTTACCCTAGATATATACCTTATAATGCTGAATGATAAGCAAGGAGGCATCAAGTATCATTAGGAGGTGCTCCTGGTGTAAAGGAGGTGCCCGTGGTGTAATGGTTATCGTCGTAGGAAACGGACACGACGACTCGAGTTCAAATCCTGGACAAGACTGATTGCATTTCACATAGCACTAATACTCTTGGGAAAGGTATGAATCCAATTATTCTCCCTCCAGCTATGGGTAAATAGTAGGACAGACTGGGTTCTTCTGCCTTGGTGAGGCAACTAGTCTAGGAGAAGGAAAACTCTGAATTCAAACCTGTTAAACTCCGCTTAAAAGTTGACCTTGTGTCATATCCTGCCCGAGCGGAGGGATTGGTAAATAGGATCAAGTACCATTTTTTAAGTCTTTGGTATGACTCGATTTGGATTGAACCCCGGTCTCCCGGGCCGTTGGCGAACACTCTACCCACTAGACCAATGAGCCGGTGGCTGGTGATTTTTAATTGGAATCTGAGAGACAGCATATTTATTATTTTTTTTTTTTACTCATTTGAGAGTTTTTCACACCAGGGTTAGCTGATGGTTTTTCACTCGAGTTTAAGTGACAGCAAGTCTCCACGAGTCTCCGGGATTCTCCTCTTAATAATGGTGGTCTCCACTTGCCCCCACATTTTCTAAGTATTCCCGTCCCTTTACAAATCCTTTGGTGATTGTTCCAAATGTGCCAATTACAAGTCACCTTCATGATTTATAGATTTTTAAAATTTCTCTAGCAAGGTCTAGATATTTATCTCTCTTTTCACTTTCTCTTGATTTTACTCTGTGGTCTGCTGGAACGGCAAAGTTCATTATTTTACTGGTTCATTTTTTTTTGGTTGACTATCACTGGTCTGGTCGTCTGGCCGAAATTAGGTAATCCGTTATTATTATTATTAATATTATTATTATTATTTTACTAATTGCGAGTTTTCCACACCAGCGTCAGCTGACAGTCTTTTATTGGAATCAGAGTAAAAGCAAGTCTCTTCAAGAATCCGATTTAATTGCGGCAGAAAATAACGCCATAAGGATCAATTATATCAAAGCGAAAATAGATAAGACGCAACCAAATAGCAAGTTATGTAGCTTAGCAAGTTTCCCCATTAGAGTGGGGAAATTTATATATATATATAAAAATTTATATATTGTGGTAAAGAAATTCCAGGTTCATATATTTTGGGAAGTCCATACCTCTGAGGGATTTTAAGTTGATAACCAATAAATGAAAACCAGAATTTGTCTTTAATGGTTACTTTTAGAGGCCCTATTAAAAATATTTAAATTTTTATTCATGGTTTGATGAAAAATTTGTTCCTATCAGTTTTTTTTTTCATCTAATAATGCCATCATTTTGTTGTTGTAAGGTGTTGGGTCATAGACTTCCTAAAACTCATAAACCTGAAATTCATTTACTAGCAACTATTATTGGGATTGGAACTGCACCCCCTCTAACATCACAAAGTCTTTAGCCAAAATGTTATCCTCTATCTTCGGTACGATTAGCAATTCGCACACACACACACACACACACACACACACACACACACACACACATATATATATATGAATTTTTAAATGAAACGAAAAGATGAGCAAGTTTTTAAAAAAACTTTTTGAAAGTCTCTCATCTTTTTGTTTTGTCATATAATAGCCGAGGGATTTCGGTTCATGCCTTTGAGTTTAGTTAGGCTGAGAACCTTTCGGCTCAGCCCAAGGGTTAGTTAGGTGCAAACATTGAGGCAAGTGTTAACGCAGGCGCGCGCGGGCGGATGGAGGTGTCACTCAGATGTCATGATAGTCCGAGATGAAACGGGTGACAGTGTGCGGGTGACGTCACGCACCGGAAGCGCGCGGAGGTTTGTGTGAGATTTGAAGAAAGTTAGAGTCGGGTACTAGACGCCAAACGAGAAGGATCGACTTTTGGAGCTCGCAGGCGCGAGGCGAACTTGCGCCCTATGAGGGCCGCACGAGATGGGGTCCAAATGAATAAGACAGAATAGAAGATTGTGTTTCTCCTCCTTATGTCGAAACCTTTAACTCAAACTTAATAAAAAGGTTTCGTACCTGAACAAGAAGTCGTTACGTGTTTTCGAATTCCGAGATTCCTATGTTCTTTATATGTTCTATCGTTATGAATATTCGATGTCCATTACACCCATTTCACACATGGCCATATGCGTGTATATGGCTATGTAACAGTTTCACTTAAAAATACATATGCCTAGATGAAGGTTTAAAAAACCGAAACGTTTAGCGTTGGCAAATAATTCAATAAATAAAATCATCCCCAAAAGACGCCAAGTTTGTTCCTGTTTATTCATTTCCATACTGTCGGATTTATTTCCAGTTTTCATATATATATATATATATATATATACGAGGTGCATACGTTAAGTTTCCAGACTTTTTTCGTATGGGCACTTTTATTGATAGTGCACACATGAAACTCTAGTCCCCTTCGAAGTAATCTGCATTGCACTTGTTGTACCGTTCCAACAACTTCTGGAAGACCCCATGGAAGTCCTCCGGTGTGAGCGTGTCAATGACCTTCGTCACAGCCTCTTTCATCTCCTCATTTGTCTCATAACGACAGCCTCTGAGCTTAGGGAATAACTAAAAGTCACAGGGAGCAAGGACTGGACTATAGGGAGGCTGAGGAACTGCGTTGATACCCATCTTGCTCAAATAGTCTGTGACAAGCATGGAGTTGTGGACTGGTGCATTGTCCAGGTCGAAATTCCACAGACCCGAATTGAAGAGTACTGGCCAATTCCGACGGAATCTCTCACTGAACTCCCTTAAAACCTCAACATAGTAACCCTAACCCTCAGCCTTTGGCCAATCAACTCTGGTGTATTGACTTCCTTACTCCTCCCACACCTCTCATCATCCCTCACAGACTCACTGCCTTCCTCGAACATCTTAGGCCCCTCAAAAACTGATGCTCGATTCATGCAAGATGGTCGAAAAGTAGTCTGAAGCATTCCATAGATTTCTGTGGCATTTTTTCCAAGTTTAAAACAGAATTTTATTGCATATCGTTCTTCTAAAGTGTCAGATTGCATTTTTGAAATTCACCAGCTGTGACAATCAGGCTTTAGTAGGGTGTATTCCAATTCCTGCTGTAGCTGTTCATTTGAATCTGAAATCATAAAAATTGGTCAGTCATCTTATAAGATATATTGCAATAACATAGTGAATTTTCAAGAGTCTACGACAACTTTAGATGCTCATACGAAAAATGTCTGGAAACTTATTGTATGTCCCTCGTATATATATATATATATATACATATATATACATATATATATAAGTGGAAAATTGGATAAATCAAACACTTACAACAGGTTTAATGGTGATATTTCGTTCTTTATTAACAGAAGAACTTCATCTTACTAAACATTTTTTGAGTTTCTCTACATTTTAGCAAATGAGGAAAAATAAAAACTAACGGAGAATGTAAAAAAGTATATAGTCAGGGAAAGAGTCTAAAGACAAGGAAAGAAAAAGAAGGGAAATAGATATAGGTTTGAGTGATGGTGGTAGGGGTTAATTTGATTTTTGACTGTGAATGTCTTGGGTAGATGAGGCTAGGTGGCACTGGAGTGTATCGGGTTTCATCAGAGATTTGACCTGATAGATCTGGATTATTTTCAGTGAGAAAGTAGGAATAATGAATGGGAGAGGGTTTTAAATAAAGAAAAAATAAAGGGGGCAAGAGTTAAGGCGTATCCTGTTTCATCAAAGACATTGACTATAAGGGAGTATCAAAAAAGAAAGGAAAAAGAAAGAAAAAGACAAAAGGAAAAAGAAAAAAGAAATTCAGGAAAAATTGTTTATAGTATGATAGTATTGAGTGTAAAAATGTCTTTGTTTTTGCTATATTTTTTTGTCCATTATCTATTCTGATATTGTTTTCATGTAACATAATGTCTGCTAAGTGGGGTGAAATCTGATTAAACCCGGGACTTTGCTTTATGTGGTTTGTTTTGGAAATTACTACAGATTCTGACAATCTGCAGAATTATTTGCAATACATGGGTTTGATTAGAGTGGCTTGGGATTTCCTTTTAGATTCTCCATTATAATCAATGTCTTTGATGAAAAACGAGAGGCCAGAACCCTTGTAACCCCTTTATTTCCTCTTCTTTCTTCTTTCTCTAAAAAACCCTTTTCCATTCATATTTCCCCTTTTATCACTGAAATTAATCAACTTCTATCTGGTCAAATCTCTGATGAAACCTATTACACTTTGTTGCCACGTAGCTCTGACCATCTACTCTGACAGTCACTGTCAAAACCCAAATTAACCCCGGCTACCATCACTCAAATCTGTACCTATTTCCCTCCTTGTACTCTCCCTTATCTATCTCTTGTCTTTAGACCCTTTTCCTCTCTTTGCACCCTTTTATATTCTCCATTAGTTTATATTTTTTCCTCATTTAATAAAATGTAGAAAAAATGTTTAGTCTGATGAAGTTCTGTTAATAAAGAACTAAACCCATTATAAGTATTTGAATTATCCTCTCTCCCACTCATTTTTATCATCTTATTAGATTCACCAAAAGCAACGATTTATCCATATATATATATATATATATATACTGGTTTTCCCTGAACACCCCACCCCCATTTTTGCCTTGGATGGGTGATACTTTAAATAGAGACCTTGATGAGACCGGTTCAGAGTGCTATATGAAACGTATCCTGTTTCACCTAGCCCATTGGAAAAGTTGTTAAACCCTATCAATCTGTCTTTCGGTATCTGGCTTTCTAGATAACTCATCTCTTCGTACCTCTGTGCCAATTGCGTTTAACGCTGTATCTTTAGAAGGCAAGGAGTACCGTTTATCCCTTGAAGATAATGTGTAAGTCTTTAGAAATCATAACGATAAAGAATTTTTGCAAGTGATGTTAATTCTTAAATGGAAGCAAAAGACTCGAACGGCCGTTCTTATGAAGATCTCCAAACGTGAACTAAACGTCAATATACAAGTAATCGATGATAAAGCAAAGTATACAATCCATTCCTTCATGAATAATGGAAACAGCGTCTTTTTGTCTGTTGAATGGCCTGTAAATTCCTTCAATCAGGGACCACTCCATCTTCGAAATTTGACTAAAGTGCGAATTAACGTCAGACTTATGAATATCTACAGACATAACCATCGAATTATTTTTTTAAACGAGAATGTGGATTGATGGGGTTCGCATCAAGCTATTGACTAAGTAGTACATCGCTAGTTTTCAGATGCCCCCAAGTAATGTTTAAACATCAGTGAAAAGATAAATTACATCTGATTGTTCCCTTTTTAAAAGTCACAGTCATGTAATCTGTTATTCCTTTCTATTTTTTTTTCCTTTTAGATTCCTCTGATTTTGTTACACGAGCATGAATCAAAAGTCTTGTAATATTTTGAGAACGTGAGACACAATTCAGCAACTCAGGATGTTTTTTTTTGCTAATGACGTGAATGTGATAAACCACATTAAACTGTGAGAGGCCAAGATCACCTGATACTCTCCGAGTGCTACTCACCGGATTTGTTTTTATAACTGGCAGCACGACCTCAGAATCCTCGGTTTTAAGTCAACCTGACTTTACCTTATCGTCGGGGTTCTTGGCACCCAAGCAAAATTTCTTGAACTATCAAGTCATTGTACTGTGATTTTGGCTGCTTCTGTGGCCATATGACAACAGTTCAAACTCCAAACTCTACTGGGAATACAGTCAACATATTCTGCCCACCCCGACAGGTCTATTTTTGTGAAAGGTAAGTATGTGCTTCCAATCTTTCGAAGTTTAAACAAAATTTAATTAAATCGTTAAACTAACTCTTAGTAAGAAACATTACAGAAAATTCTGATATTAAATTTCTTTGATTGGTTTGGTTTCTTTGTTTAATGGCATATCAACTCTTTTTAGGTTATTTAATGCCAAAGCCATTCTCCTAGAAGAACAGTAGTGGTACTATTTAACCCATAGCTGGGAGGATAAGGGGGTTCATACCTTTCCCAAGGGTATTTGCCCGAAAGTGAACGTAATAGCGCGACTGGAGTACGAAATCGCGTACTACGATTCCGCAGTCCATCGCTTTAACCATTACACCACGAGGACACCCCCCCTAAATTTCTTTGAGTAAATCTAAGAAACTGAATCTGACAAGATAATAAAAATGAGTGGAAAAGTGGATAAATCAAACACTTACAACGCGGGGTTGTAGATAGGATGTTAAAAAGTAAACAAACTGAATGCATGTCGGCTGACTTAGGACGTAACATTAACAGTTAATGACACGTGTTCTTATCATCATTAGAAGACGAGAAAATTAATACATTATATAAGTATAGATTTTTGGAAGTTAGTCGAATTTAGAGATCAGAGTCGGAGACAGTCAGTTGAGTCTAGAGATTCGGGCCCTCTGGGGACGGAGGGACAAGTGGGACGAAAAAAAAAGCGAAGTCGGTATTTTTGTTTCGACAAAAAACCCATATATCTAACTGCATTTCTCTGTGACACAATTATTTCTTTTCATCTATCTGTCTCTCGTGTTTCGATAACAACTGCTATGAAATGTTGTGGTCAGAATATATTTTTTGTTTTAAAAACCACTTGGGCCGTCTTGTGCTTGAGAAATGCAACACCCATTGTTATTCGAGAGAGTGCCGTGTCGGTGAGGTAACGTTACTATACATTTCCTCGTGTGTATTAGTGTAAAAGTGAACGTGGTCCAGTTAAAGAGAATATTGTATCGTATTTATAGTAAACTAATCCAAGGGAGACAACTCTCTTTGACTTCATTGCGTATACATTTTAGAATATTGATACATATTGATAATGTTCTAAAGTCTCGTTTGCTCTTCAAGTGAAACTTGAAAATAACAGCAACGTCATTAATCTAACGTCTAACGTATTTTTGTTTTTTGCTTCAACTCACAAACAGATGTTATAGTTGCCCTGAACAATTACCTAACACTTAAGAATTTGTACGGATCAGTCGAGGGATAAAACAATATAAGATCTATTTTCTAGCATTCCACTTCTCAGTTGGGAATGACTTAAAATCGTGAGCTGAATCATTTAACATTTTTTCCTTATTGGTTATTGGCTGATTGATGTTTGGCATATTTAACTCCAAATCCTGTTCACACACACACGTGTACACACGCACTCACACATACACACACACATATATAGAATTCGTTAGCCAATAGTCTTTAGGTAACTTTATTTATAAACGAGTTGTGAGAGCTCATTTGTTTGCACACAGTTAAATGATTTCAAGTATTGCTATTTAATATGAGCAATTCTATTTATCAAGTATTCCTTTGTAATAAATATAATTTTCATAGATTTCAATGGTTTCAAATAACAAATAATAGTGGTTCTTTGTAAATGATTGATCAGTTCTCTTTGACCCATAAATTTGACGCTAACAGGTACAACCACTCCGGGACAGTGAGGACCGGGAGCAATAGCAATGAAAGCGGGCTCAAAATAACCCAGACTCCACAACTGAAACCTTACCATGAGATTCACTTAAGTGTCAAACGCTGGACACTCGTTGGGGAGAGTTTCTTTACCTTCTCCAGCGGTACAGTCTGGGTTTTCAACAGCTCCAATTGACTGGATAGTCTAATTGATTGGTTCCTTTTCTTTGTTTTATGGCGTGTCAACCTTCATGGGTAACTTAATGCTAAAGCCGTCCTTATAAAAAACAGCAGTGGTTCTATTTAACTCATAGATGAGGAGGTAATGGAGTTGAATCGTTTTCCAAGCGTATTAATTACTCCGACATGATATAACTTACTTTTGGTCAACCTGTCTCGAATTGGGTTTGGTTTGGTTCTATGGCATATCAATCATTGTAGGTTATTTAATGGCAAATCCTCTTTATACATATACATTAAATATATATGATTTGGTTTGGATGGAGTTTATGGCTTATCAACCTCTGCAGGTTATTTAATGCCAAATCCTCTTTACACATATATATTAAATATATATGATTTGATTGAGTTGGGTTTTATGGCATATCAACCATTGTAGGTTATTTAATGCCAAATAGTCTTTATACATATATATTAAATATATATGATTTGGGTTGGTTGGGTTTTATAGCATATCAACCATTGTAGGTTATTTAATGTCAAATCCTCTTTATACATATATATGATTTGGGTTGGTTGGGTTTTATAGCATATCAACCATTGTAGGTTATTTAATGCCAAATCCTCTTTATACATATATATGATTTGGTTGGGTTGGGTTTTATAGCATATCAACCATTGTAGGTTATTTAATGCCAAATCCTCTTTATACATATATATGATTTGGTTTGGTTGGGTTTTATGGCATATCAACCATTGTAGGTTATTTAATGCCAAATCCTCTTTATACATATATATGATTTGGGTTGGTTGGGTTTTATAGCATATCAACCATTGTAGGTTATTTAATGCCAAATCCTCTTTATACATATATATGATTTGGTTTGGTTGGGTTTTATGGCATATCAACCATTGTAGGTTATTTAATGTCAAGTCCTGTTTATACTTACATATATCAAATATATGATTTGCAAACACATTTTGTAGATAACATTTTAAAACCCGCCTGAGCTCATTTTTTGCGCTCAGTTTAATGTTTTTAAGTATTTCTATTGACTATAAATTATTTGTTGGCGCATAGATAGTTGCAAGTGTTGCTATATAGCAATCACAATTTGCACACATTGTTTGTAGGTAATTTCATTTTTAAATGCATACTAGTATTGCTATTGTTTCTATATAGTTCAATGGTTTCAAGTGTTATATGCTCATCTACTGCATCACAACGACACAATAATTAAGACGCAGTGACAAAGACAGACGCAGTAATAAACGACGCAGGAAGACTTCTTTATAAAAATATTTACCTCTCACTTTATTGCAAGGGTTCGAAAAGGTTGTGTGGGGTTTACGTGTGAGAGGGAGCTGGAGACCGAACATAAACTGTAATATTTTGACCCCTTTGTTATGACCGTCACGTTGTGTCTTTCTTATTCTCTAGGGCTGCTCAACCGGAGGCCTAGGGCCCACTCTGCTGGATGCTGGCTTTCTTTACTGCATCTTATCAGCATCTTCTCTGGACCCCAAACTCCATCGAGGTTCTCGAGGGCCCCCTCGGTCGGGTTTGGCTTTCCCTACCATATCTCTCTCCAACTGTCTGGAACTCTACTGGCAACTCCACTGGCTCGTCGAACTCAACTGAATAATATAATCGTTCGACGCCCACTCGATCTTTGAAATCGAATGTTTAATCGTCATCAAGCGGAAATAACTGTCATGCAGTTCAGAGGTCACTCTCTTCCAGTGCATCAGTCTATGAGTGTACCATGGGAATTTTTTAGCTCGTCCCATTTCATCAGCCAATTTCCGCCCACGCGATTTCCTCACATAACTGCCATTGGAATGTGTCACTTCCTTCCGGTGCATCACCTTGAATGGCATTTTGCTCGGGCCGAAGGTCAAAATATAAAACAAGTAATCTTATCGAACACTAACAATTGTATTTAGTATTAAAAATCTATTTGCAGACACTGAACTAGTTACAAGTATTGCTATTTAACACTAATAATTATCAACATTACTCATTTGTCTGCGCGCAGTTAAATGGGTCCAAGTTTTGATATGAATCACTAACAATTCAATTAAACATCAGGGATTTGTTTACACACAGTTAAATGATCAAACGGTTCTATTCCTAATAATTCAGTTTAGCATAAGTCATTTGTTTGCACGTTGTTAGATGATCAAACAGTTCTATTTCTAACAATTCAATTTAGCATAAGTCATTTGTTTGCGCACAGTTTAAATGTCAAACAGTTCTATTTGACCCACAGATAGGATCTGTATCAGGTGCTACCACTCCGGGACAGAGTGAACGTGGGAGCGAGATGGCAATGAAGGGGTACTTCGCATTACCCGAAGAGTCAGCATTACTGGAGCCTCGCCATTAGATTGTTTAATGTCATAACCAGAGCACCCGTTGTTGTTGGTGGGGTGTTATCGTTTTGCAGAGGTACAGTCGGTGTATTCTATAACTGGGCTGTTATAAGGGTGAGCCACGAGTTTTGGATTTCTGTATGCTTTTGCAAAGGTGACAAAATCACACTGAACTGTTAGATGCCGATCTCCCCTGATACTCTCCGGGTGCTACTCATCAAATTTGCATCTTCAGCTTGGAGCAAGACATGAGGATTCATGTTTTTAAGCCTACGAGAACTTATCTGATCGTCAAGGTTTTTACAGCTTGAGTGAAATTTCTGGACTCATCTGTTTATTTTCCCGTGGTAAACAAATGATGTTGGTTGTATTACACCGCCATAAGCCCCGCGGGCTTACAGGTACCATTCTTTCCCGCCAAGGACACCAGTTAAAGCAGGGCCCACACGTAGGTTGGGGTTTGTCAAACGCTATTTAATGTTACAGTTATCACCAACTCCCTACCTGAACCACTAGGAGAGTTCTAGGTGAATTACTAAAATTCAACACATCTAACTGGCAGCTTTCCACCGCAAATACAAGATCTTCGACAAATATAATACTTCCACAATAAAAAGGATTCTGAACTGCCGTGTTTGGGTCAACAAGATTAATAACAATATTCTTTTATTAAATAAAAGAAAGAAACAAAGAAAAAAACAATTCAGGTAAAGTCAGGAGCGGGAAAGTCTTTCTGTATCTCCGAAGAGCCTCCATTAAAATATTTGTTTCCTGGACGAGGTCCCCATTTAATATCTGTAAATTGTGGAAGGTGAGAATATAGTTCGTCAGTGATAGACATGTTCCGCTTTCCTTCGGACTTTAGGATTTAACGGTAGAGCTCGTGCTCCAAATCTCAACTTTATCATTAGGATATTCCCTCCACATTTCCCCTCTATCTTATCAGAGTTATTCTTTCCTCTCGTAATTTATCTTTTATTCATATCAGCGTCTCATTCTCCAAGAAGGATTCTGAGTTGTGCATATACTACTTGTTCGTATGGTCAAAGTTAAAATTCTTGAATCATTTCCTGTGGATCACCTTCGGCACCCATATTTTTTGTGCTAATTTGCAACATTCGCTTAGCTTATTATTGATCATTTCGTCTCTATCACCACATAACCTACATTTACTATTTTGTTCCGTCTAATCTATTTTGCTTTATCGTAGTTTGTTTTTAAGGCGTTGTTTTATGCTGAAATCAGAAGAGATTTCATTTCTCTTTTAAGGTTTCCCTTTATTAGCTATGACCAAGTCATCTTGTGTGATATTTCTCTTGTCTGTCTCTTGAAATACCCGCACAGTTGCTTTTCTTCCTTTTTTGGTTTTCAAGTTATTGTCAATAATTTTCTTGTTCTTTGGTCAATTTGTTAAAGTTCTCCCCTCGTTCACTTTAAGAATGGTCCCGAGTATTTTACAAAAGGAACAGCTCAAGTGTTTATACTTTTGATAAGATTTCTGATATATAGTTTGGTTTGTAATAGTTTTCTTGTTCTCCTGTTTGAGTGACACCAAGTCTCCTCAAGTCTCCAGGGCTCTTTTCTGTATTCTGGCCGATGTAAAAAAATGTTGTAGTTTTGATGGTCTACACTCGTTCTCTTATTTGCAAGTCTTCCAGTCCCTGTACCCAACCGTTGGTGACAGTACCGAAGGCAACATTATTATTATTACTATTATTATTTACTGTTTTAAGAGTTGGATCTCTTCAACGGATCTTTTGTTCACACCATGTTGATGCTCCTGCCAAGTGGTCCAAACCTTTAGTGACAGTACCGAATGCAACATTATTATTATTACTATTATTATTTACTGTTTTGAGAGTTGGATCTCTCCAACGGATCTTTTGTTCACACCATTTTGATGCTCCTGACTGGTGGTCCAAACCTTTAGTGACAGTACCGAATGCAACATTATTATTATTACTATTATTATTTACTGTTTTAAGAGTTGGATCTCTTCAACGGATCTTTTGTTCACACCATGTTGATGCTCCTGACTGGTGGTCCAAACCTTTAGTGACAGTACCGAATGCAACATTATTATTATTACTATTATCATTTACTGTTTTAAGAGTTGGATCTCTCCAACGGATCTTTTGTTCACACCATGTTGATGCTCCTGCCAAGTGGTCCAAACCTTTAGTGACAGTACTGAATGCAACATTATTATTATTACTATTATTATTTACTGTTTTGAGAGTTGGATCTCTTCAACGGATCTTTTGTTCACACCATGTTGATGCTCCTGCTAAGTGGTCCAAACCTTTAGTGACAGTACTGAATGCAACATTATTATTATTACTATTATTATTTACTGTTTTGTGAGTTGGATCTCTTCAACGGATCTTTTGTTCACACCATTTTGATGCTCCTGACTGGTGGTCCAAATCTTTAGTGACAGTACCGAATGCAACATTATTATTATTACTATTATCATTTACTGTTTTAAGAGTTGGATCTCTCCAACGGATCTTTTGTTCACACCATGTTGATGCTCCTGCCAAGTGGTCCAAACCTTTAGTGACAGTACTGAATGCAACATTATTATTATTACTATTATTATTTACTGTTTTGAGAGTTGGATCTCTTCAACGGATCTTTTGTTCACACCATGTTGATGCTCCTGCCAAGTGGTCCAAACCTTTAGTGACAGTACTGAATGCAACATTATTATTATTACTATTATTATTTACTGTTTTGAGAGTTGGATCTCTTCAACGGATCTTTTGTTCACACCATGTTGATGCTCCTGCCAAGTGGTCCAAACCTTTAGTGACAGTACTGAATGCAACATTATTATTATTACTATTATTATTTACTGTTTTGTGAGTTGGATCTCTTCAACGGATCTTTTGTTCACACCATGTTGATGCTCCTGCCAAGTGGTCCAAACCTTTAGTGACAGTACTGAATGCAACATTATTATTATTACTATTATTATTTACTGTTTTGTGAGTTGGATCTCTTCAACGGATCTTTTGTTCACACCATTTTGATGCTCCTGACTGGTGGTCCAAATCTTTAGTTACAGTACCGAATGCAACATTATTATTATTACTATTATTATTTACTGTTTTGTGAGTTGGATCTCTTCAACGGATCTTTTGTTCACACCATGTTGATGCTCCTGACTGGTGGTCCAAACCTGATCAATGAATTAGCCGATGGAATAGAAAATGAGAATGCAACCCACTGGTCAGGAACAGAACATTTAATACTGAATTTTTCTCAACTATTCTACTCCTTTTCGAGTGTTTCACACCAGCGTTAGCCGATGGTTTCCTTATGGAGTCTGAGTGACAACAAGTCTCATCAAGTCTCCAGGACTCCTCTCATTATTCTGGTCGATCTTAATAGTGCTGTAGTTTGGATGGTCTCCACTTGTTTTCTTATTTCCAAGTTCTCAAGACCCTTTAATTATCCTTCGGTGACTGTATCAAAAGCACCAATTACAATTGGTATAAATGTCACTTTCCACATTTAAAAAAAATTCTCTAGCAAGGTATTTGTCCTTGATTCATTTTCTTTCTATTTTACTCTATAGTTAATCGGGTCAGCAAAGTTTTCAATTTTGCAAGTTCTCTTTTTTTTTGTTGATTATAATATGGTCTGGTCGTCTGGCCGAGATTAGGTGATCCGTTTGTATGTCAAAATCGCATAGGCGTTTTTGTGTCTTTTTTCCCAGGACAGATGCTGGTTTGTGCATTTACCATTTGTTCGTTTAGTGACTGTACCAAGAGCACCAATTACCATTGGTATCACTGTCACTTTCACAGTTTTTTCAATTATTATTTTTGGAAGTAGTGGGAGTTGCTGTCCTATCACTTCCTTTTTAATATGTTTAACTTCTTTTTAATATATTTAACTCCTTTTTGATATATTTAACTTCTTTTAATATGTTTAACTTCTTTTTAATATGTTTAACTTCTTTTTAATATGTTCAACTTCTTTTGAATGTTTAACTTATTTTTAATATATTTAACTTCTTTTTAATATGTTTAACTTCTTTTTAATATATTTAACTTCTTTTTAATACGTTTAACTTCATAATATCGCAAACCGTAAAGTAAATGCACCTGGAATTCTTTCTTCAACCAGATTGTATTAAATGTTTGGGCACATTTAAATCGCATAAAAACTCGCCGAATACATTAACCGCATACCCCCCCCCAATGAGTCAGATAAAGATAAATGGAACATATAATTCACACCAAAAACTTTTAAATCACATAAAAAACTCATAGAACACATACATCCCAAAAATACATTTATAATTCATGAATCAGATAAAAACACATAGAATGGATGAGTCACATAAGAAAAAAACAAACTCATAGAGCACATAAATTACATAGAAAACTCACAGAATACATAAATGGCATAAAAAGTTCATAGGAATCATAAATAACATAAAAAATTATTAATGACATTAAAAAAAACTTATAAATCACTCAAATTTCAAAAAAATGCATTGAACAAATAAATCCCATACGATACATACATCCCATAAAAAGCCCACAGAACACATATATCACATGAATAACATAGAATACATAGATTTCATGAAAAAATCATAAATCGCTTAAAAATCTATAGAACTCATTAATCACATGCACTCACATACGCACCCACACATATACACACTTAAAACTCATAGAACACATAACTCACATAAAAACACTCATAGGACCCATAAATCACATGAAATCTTATAGAACCCATAAATCACATAAAAACTTACAGAACCCATAAATCACATAAAAACCTCATAGAACCCATAAATCACATAAAAAACCCTCATAGAACACATAAATCACATAAAAGAACCCATAGAACCTATAAATCACATAAAAACACTCATAGAACCCATAAATCACATGAAAACGTATAGAACCCATAAATCACATAAAAAACTCATAGAACCCATAAATCACATAAAAAAACTCATAGAACACATAAATCACATTTAAAAAACTCAAGGAACACATAAGTCACATAAAAACACATAAATCACATAAAAACACATAAACCGTATAAGATTCTCAGAAATTATAAACCAAATACAGGACCCATAGAGCATATAAATCTTAGAAAAAATATCACAGAAAACATAAATTACATAAAAGTTCATAGAACTTATGAAACATAAAAATCTTACAGAATATAAATCATATAAAATATAGCCAGTAATCCTAATGAATAAAAGGAAAAAGAAACCAACAAAATAAATAGAACTACACAATCCCTGGGGATAATTGAAACAAATACACCCCACCAAAGATAATCAAGAAAAATACCTCAGAAGGCCATAGAAACTTTATTAAACTTAACGATAAGAATAGATACCTGGACAATTTCTCTGGTAAGATACTCCAGGCCCTTCTTAATCTGGTCGAGAGAAGAGATCAGAAATATGGACCACCTAATGAAAACACTGATGAAGATTCAGAAGGCCTTAAAACCAAAACCGATTTTATGTGACAAGAAAAGAAGGAGGAAGAATATTTTACTGCATTGAGGAATCTATGGACGCGACATCCCTGCGGCTCGAAGAGTATACAAATAATAATAAAGAAAGATTAATCGCAGAAATAGGCAATAACAAAAACAAAAATGTCTCAAGTAGAGATGAACACAAGAAGAAGGAAGTACTGAATTGAGAAAACAAAAATTGTTTGAAAAAGCAACTATATGGACACGCAGAAGAGTCCGAGAGATTTGAGGAGACTGAGGAGACTTGCTGTTGCTCAAGATCCTGTGAAAGACGACCATCGCTGCTGAGAAAAATCAGCAACGAGTAAAATAAGGATAAAAGAGAACTTGAGATTAAAAAAAAAGGTTGTACAATAATCGAATAAAGAATACAATCATTGATTATTTGCATACATGAAACGAAAACGATGTCTAATCAGAAGTAAATATGGCAGTTCATCATCATCATCATCATCATCATCATCATCATCGTATACCGACAGTGTGGATTACTTTGACCCTCTCTCATCATCCCATTTCCATATAGTCGTTAGTCTGCCAATAGCAGTTCATGCCTTTTCTTTGTGTATATATTTATGTATTAACCAACCTCTCCCCACGGGCAGGATGTGACACAATGTCAATTTTTTAAGCGGAGTTTAACAGGTTTGATTTCAGAGTTTTCCTTCTCCTAGACTAGTTGCCTAACCAAGGCTAAAGAACCTAGTCTGCCCGACTGTCTACACATAGCTAGACTGGTTTCTTCATTTAATGGCATATCAACCTTTGCAGGTTATTTAATGCCAAAGTTTTATTCTTGAATAGTAGTGGTTCTATTTAACCCACAGCTAGGAGTATAAGGGGGTTCATACTTTTCCTAAGGGTATTTATCCGAAAGTGAACGCGATTGCACGACTGGAGTTCGAACTCGTTTACTAGGATTCTGCAATCCATCGCTTTAGCCATTACTTTCGTTTCTTTCGTTTCTTTGTTTAATGGCATATCAACCTTTGTAAGGTTATTTAATGCCAAAGCCATTCTCCTAGAAGAACAGTAGTGGTACTATTTAACCCATAGCTGGGAGTTTAGCCATTACCCCACGAGGACAATCCCCCATAGCTGGATAGAGAACAATTGGATTCATACCTTTCCCAAGGGTATTAGTGCTATATAAAATGCAATCAGCCTCGTCCATGTTTTGAACTCGTGTCGCCGTGTTTATTTTGCTATGACGGTAACCTTTCCTTCATGTATGTTAGTTCTTATATGACATATTTGATGATGTCAGTTATATCATGATTCATTGAACAAGAAAAAAAATTCTGTATTAAGGTTTGGTTTCTTTGTTCAATGGCATATCAACCTTCGTGGGTTATCTAATGCCAAAGCCATCCTTGTAAAAGAACAGTAGCGATACTATTGTTGGGGAGGACAAGGAGGTTAATACCTTTCGCAACAGTATAATACTGTATTAATGTGTACGGACTTTTTTTGTCGTAGATTCTGCAACCGAGCTATTCATAATTACTAAATTTCCCAAGGAAATATTTCAAGTCGAGCGTCTCAGAATCTTCGTTTCGAAATGAAGGACCTAATTCCCATCCGAAATGATCCTCTCAGGTGTGAGTCATAAAGTCTAATTGGCTGACTTCTTGACTGTATTTCGCAACGGAGTAGATGATGCCCCTTTCATTGTGTCTCTTAATAAGTGAAATGTCTGAGGCAATATTAACGTTTCAAGACACACATTAATGAGTACATCTGCTTAATGTTTTTTTAAGAGAATTTATGCAAAAGAAGCCAATATGTAATTGGCTTTTTTTGGGGCACAAATTTCATTAAGAAAACTTAAACCAGGAGGACTCATTAATGGGTGTTTTGAAACGTTAATAAATGGTTTCGTGTGCATTTGTCATACGATTTGCTTCAAGTAAATAATATATTTAACTTTTCTTTAGATATTTGACGATAATATAGATGCTGATACATATATCTATATCGGTGTATACATATTTAAACCTATTATCGCAAAAGACATGAAACAGTCACTAATATATATATATATATATATATATTGAGAGAGAGAAAGAGAGAGAGAGAGAGAGCAATTTATTAATTCTTTTTATACACATTTTCATTGTGTATACTTAAATAAAAAAATGCCCATTGTTAGCGACGCCAAACTTATATATATATATATATGAAAATCTTGTCCTACGTACAGAAATTAAATATTGCTTTAAAAAGCAAATGCATGGTATCAAGAGAGAGAAAGAAAAAGAGCAAGTAAGAGAGGGAGAGAGAGTAAGAGAGAGACAGAAAAAGAGAAAGTAAGAGAAGGAGAGAGAGTAAGAGAGAGGGAGTAAAAGAGAGACAGAGAGGGTACAAGGTAGACAGAGAGAGAATAAGAGAGAGAGAGAGTGACAGAGAGAGTAGGGGAGAGAGAAAGAGAAAGAGAGAGAGAGAGAAAAAGAAAGTAGGAGAGAACGAGAGAGAGAGAGAGAGAGAGAGAGAGAGAGAGAGAGAGAGAGAGAGAGAATAAGCAACCACGTAAATAAATGCAGAGAAATTACTCAAGAAAGAATAACTTGTACTGGAAAATGAAAAGCATACAGTTCTATTTATTTTTGAGATAGATTGACATTGCAAGAAAACTGTTCCCCATTTTCCCCACAACACCACCACACAAAAAAAAAAAAAGAAAAAAAAAGAACATGAAGTTGAAAGTAATAAAACCCCTTGGAAAATATCAAAGTTCCGGAAAAGCTACTAAAGAACAAGAAATCCAGGGAATGGCTGGAATTATCCTGGCGAAATCAACTGGAATATTCTAGAGGGCACTGCAGAGATGAGATGACTTGTTATGACGCGTGTCTCTTTGATAGAGATCAGTTACTACTAGTATGAACACGCATATAGATTAAATACTGTGGTGGTATCATCCCTATTTCGATACACAATAGACTCTTCTAATTAATGTATAACATTTGACTGTAATTGACTCTGAAGTTATGGTAACAAAAGCTACGCTGGCGACATTGTATTACTTGTTTCTGTAAAATATAACTTTATTTCTTCTCTCGAAGAACGTCTTTGTCTTATTTATTTTACACCCTATTTCCGAGGACATAAGAAATACTTGGGTGAGTTTTGCAATATTTTGACAGTACGTGCAAGTTTGCTATAATATTAGAGTAAATCAAAAGTTTTGCAATATTTTAGTAGTACCAGGTAGTTTCCAACGCGTATATCATGTGGTCAAAGTAGTTCAAGCCATAGTGAAAAATACCTGCTGTGCTTAGTCGTATCGCGGTAGTTGGTGCGCTGACACGTTGAGAATTACTTCACTCCCTTTATGATTTGAAAGCCGCACATCTCAACACACAACGTAGTCAAATTCGTAAAATACGCCTTACGATTTCGAATTGGTCCATAACCCCGTCGAATCAACTAGAAACATTTGTTGATTGGTTTGGTTTTATGGCATATGAACCATTGGAGGTTATTTAATGCCAAATCCCTTTTTACACATGTAAACAGTTCTATTCCAAAAAAATTCAGTTTAGCATAACAACAGAGATTAAATACTTCTATTTGACCCATAGATAGAACCCTATCAGGTGCAAACACTTCAGGTCAGAGTAGACTTCGGTGCGATTGCAACGAAGGGGAACCCCGCATTCCCCAAAGCTCCAGAATTACTGGAGCCTCACAATCAGATTGTTTAGTGTCATTTACAGGACATTCGTCGGGGGATTTTTACGCCTTTGCAGAGATACAGTCGGTGTATTCTGCATCCCCAGCCGACTGGGCCAAAACATTTGTTGTGCGAAAGGTAGAGGCACACTTGATCAGACAACAGTAACGAGATGTTGAAAGAAATTTCACTCAGTTTGCAAGAATTTTGACGATCAGATACGGTCACGTAGTCTTAAAACCGTGGATTCCGAGGCCGTGCTCCAAGCCATAGAGGCAAATATGGCGAGTAGTACTTGAAGTGAATCAGGTGAGCTCGGCCTCTCACAGTCCAGAGTGGATCGTCACCCTCATAATCGTGAGAAAAGATTCAGGACCTGCTAAATTGAGCTTCGTGTTTCCAAAATATTGTAAAACTTTCGTAATTTGATTAAGGATGGTAATTGATTTTATTAGTTAATTGATTTATTTGTCGAAATAAATTGTGAGTTTGTTAAAAACTTTGAATTGAAGTTTAAGTCGAATTCGAGAATCGGTCATATGGTGCACGAGTCACATCAAAAAGGCAGGGTATGAAATTGACAGTGTGTTTTGACATACGCTAAGACAGGATGTTTAGAATAAGCATTTTGAATGCAATGTCGGCTGGCTTAGCAATGACAAGTTTATGGAAAGTTTCTAATGGCATGTGTTAATAAGATAGTTATTAATATATATCAGAGAGTTATTTAGCGGTCAGTCAGTGAAGTCGGGTGAAAAGAATTGTTGAGATAGGGTCGCAGTTGGTCAGACAGATTCGGGTCCAAGAGACGAGCGGCCCCGTTGGCCTTGACGGGCCTGGTCATTGTGAAAAATTAGAAGTCTTAGCGTTTCCAATGAACACCAGTGATTCTTTCAATCTATCTTTCTCTCTCGTTTTTGGTGTCGACGATGTGAATGTTGCAGATTAAAATAAACTTTCGTATCTAAAGAAACAACGGAGTTAGTTTGTACTTGCTTAATGTTACCATCAGTATATTTATGACCCCGCCACATTACATTTTAACTCACACTAGTAATAAAATAAGAAAAGCCCCCCCCAAAAAAAAACAAAATAAAGAAAAACCTAAAAAAAGAAAAAAAAAAGTTCCTAATATATTTTATTAAGGGATTGATCGTCACAGAAGTCGTTACCAATAGCGTCATATTATCAAGCGCATGTAACGATCTTTTAATTTTCGTGTCTTCTCTTTTCAACTTTCTTTGTAATTAGATTGTCTTTTGATCGACGAATTAGTTTCTGTTTATTTTCATCAATTATTTCCTATCTTGTTGCTCTTTGGCTTTATATATTCTCTATCGACTCGAGATAATAATTCTATTTGGCTTTATTGGTTTATATACTAATATGATAAATATGCACTTTAGAATCTGAGAAGAAAACACTTTCATTTATGAGCTAACGGGAAGAACAATTAGAGCGATTGATATCTCTAACCGTGACCGTTCATCAAATATTAATTACCTACAATCTCATGGATCAGATTTATCATTATATCTCATTCTCTATCTATCTATACCTTCTCTTACACTCTCATATTGGCCTAATCGGCTGGAGCTGTAGAATACAACGACTGCATCAGTGAAGAGAGGTAAAACTCTACCAATGAGTGTCCTGGTATATGACACTAAACAATCTGATAGTGAGGCTCCAGTAATGCTTGAGTGTTGGGGAATGCGGAGTACACTTTCACTGCAATCGCTCTCAGGTCAAATTTGGCTCGGAGTGGTAGCACCTGATAGAGACCTATCTATGATTCAAATAGAACTAAATTATGTACTTATGCTAAAATTGAACTGTTTTGATATTTAGATTGAATACTTAAGCCAAACTAAAGTGTTTAAAATAGAACTATTTATATGTATAAAATAGATTTGGCATTAAATAACCTACAATGGTTGATATGCCATGACGAAACGAAACGAAACGAAACCAAGCACTCTCATCTATCTATTTATCTATTTATTGTTACGAACCGAGATGATGTCGGAAAATGCAAATATATCTTTCACATTTAATATTCCAACAAAATCTCGCGAGATCGCTCATAATACGTTAAAAATAAGAATGAGTGAGAAATCCATGAAGTGACGAACCAACATCAGTTCAGTGGAATGATATAACAAAATTTATTCGCCCAACACAAATGAACAATAAAAGCAACGTGCATCTATTTATAACATTTTAGAGCAGAGAAATTAAAAAGGAATGCGGTTTGTAAAAAGTCTTTACTTATCTCAGTTCTGAGGTTTGCTAATTCAGTTCATTGTCTCCTCGGAAACCTCATCGGATTCTTGATCAAACGTCTTTTTCTAAAAACTTTCTGTGATCTACAGAATGTTCGGGCAATTCTTTTCAGACTTCATATACTTCTTGCGGGTTTCTTTAATTATCGTCGCTACGATGATGCATGCTTCACGATTAATCCTCATGGCTCTTTCTTATTTTATCTTATAAGATTTCAATCATCTGAACTTGTGCGTTCAATTTCGCATTCAATGAGTTGGCTGGCGTTCTTTCACTTTTCTCTTCAAAGCTTTTCTCCAGCCGTCTTCGTCAAAGGTTTTTCGCCAACTAACTTTACATTCGATTTGTATTTCTGGCGCGCGAAAATAGAACCTTGACATGTGCCATTCATCCAATTAGCGGCTTCAATTTTTCAAACTATAATTTCGTTGCAGACGAACGGATTTGTGGAAGAGGAATCTTGTTTACACTTCTTAATCCACTTTCTGGTGTGGTCTATGGAATACTGGCTAACCCAAAGCAGTTTGTTGCTCTGAATGGGTGGGGGCATGGGGGCATTAGTATCCCGTTACAATATATATATATATATATATATATATATATATATATATATATAATCAAGGTGTGCCGACGACATAGATACATTTGATTCTGTCTCGCAATCCGCCCCTATCGGTCATCATTCTTAGCAAGTCTTTTAGACAGTATGCAGTATTCACACAGAGCTGATGAATGTTGATTTTTGCTGATCGGTCAAGACTGGTGCGTCCATGTGTCGGAATTTACTAGAAAAAGTCATTTATGAGATCGTATTTACTTCCCAAGGGGTGCAACAGTACAGTAGTAGTGACACAGGTATAGGATGGAAGAATTCTCGTTTTACTTTATCTGAAAGATTAGTTTTCCACCTGGACGATAGCCTGTCAATAGCAGTCTAAGCGTAATATATGCATATTTTGTCATTGCTTTCAGTTGATGAGATATTTCTACCGTGGTATACGAACTGATTTACTAATTTTAGTGGTTTGTCATTCAGTGAAGTGATGAGACCATCTCGATTAAAGCAATGAACTCTGTTTTATCTGAGTTCACGTAAAGGCCAATGTCTTTTGCTACTGGATATATATATATATATATATATATATATATATATATATATACTAGTTAATCTTATAACATATCAATATATTTGTCTCGAACAGGAAATTCACGGTCCAGATAGATTTCGAAAGCTAAATATACAAACCAATAGGATTTTTTTGCTTATGAAATAATATATTTTTGGAAAACGTTTCCTGATCTGATCAAAAAACAAGAGAGTAAAAATTTCAAGATTAAATTGGATGATTTAAAAAAAGACGCACTTAAGAGGGTATTTTGGGGAACACTCAGATGAATCACTGAAAAGAAATTGATCTGTATATAGATATCATATGATTAGTGTATATTTTCAGTGCAAAAACTTTTTAAGCATCTGATGTGTAATCACAGAATGCAATTGATGGGACACACTTCGGCCGACACGGATCTGATGGCGTTAGCTGCACGGATCTGGTTGGGTGTGTCTCGTCTCTGGACGTACCTCAAGCCTGTCCCCCCAGGCTTTAACTCTCTCCGAATTGGTTAGGTTTATCACCTGGCGCCTGAGGCTCCTCTTTTTAGGGGAATGCCGATGAGGCCCGAGACGTTTTTGGGAATGCTAGGCGCGTCTGGGCTACGGCCCTGCGCCCGGGCCCACCTTAAAAAGGCCTTGTGCCACACTCGACCGGTTGGTGGGACGGCTGACAAATACCGATGAGTAAAGATAGTAACCAAGGGGGATAACTAAGTTGGCATAACGAACAAGCATATTAACAAGTGTATCAAGGAATCTTGACTATTCATTTTTTTCGTCTAAGTCCGACTGTAGTTTATGAAATACAGGTGCCTTGGTTAAATCCCGAATGTTATATCAAAGGCGCCCCTAGTAAAAGAAAAAGTTTCTAAATTCCGAAGTTTTTACGTACATAAAATTGTAAATGTTTTACTTTTTTAAAAAATGACGTTCACTACAAAAATTGAAATAATAACATTTCAGAACGTACGAAAAAATTCTAGAAATTTCAAAAGACGAGGGCGAGTAAAATAGCCAGATCGAGACTAATGTGGCCTCTTCTTCAAGATGTGTATATTTAGTAATATTAACAGGTGTATCAAGGAATCCTTACTAACCATTTCATTTCGTCAAAGTCTGACTATATATATACGTGATTCCTTCAATAAGTTTCCAGACTTTTTTTGTACAGGCATTTAAAATTGCTGTAGACTCTTGAAAATGCAGTATATTATTGCTATACATCTTATAAGTTGACTAACCAATTTTTATGATTTTAGGTTTAAATGAACACCTACAGCAGCAATTGGAATACACCCTACTAAAGCCGGATTGTCACAGCTGGTGAATTTCAAAAATGCAATCTGGACGTGAGGAAACTTTAGGAGAATGATATGCAATAAAATTGTGTTTTAAACTTGGGAAAAATGCCTCAGAAACGTATGGAATGCTTTTCGACCATCTTGCATGAATCGAGCATAAGTTTTTGAGTGGCATAAGAGATTCAAGGAAGGCCGGGAGTCTGTGAGGGATGATGAGAGGTGTGGGAGGAGTAAAGAAGTCAACACACCAGAGTTGATTGGCCAAAGGGTTAGGGTTAGGGTTACTATGTTGAGGATTTAAGGGAGTTCAGGAAGAGATTTCTTCGGAAGAGGCCTGGACTCTTCAAATTGGGTCAGTAGCATTTCCACCAGGACAATGCGCTAGTTCTTCACCATCCCTATAGTGCAGACCTTGCTACCTGTGACTTTTGGTTATTCCCTAAGCTCATAGGCTGTCGTTATGAGACAAGTGAGGAGATGAAAGAGGCTGTGACGAAGGTCATTGACGCACTCACACAAGAGGACTTCTATGGGGCCTTCCAGAAGTTTTTGGAACGGTGCAACAAGTGCATTGCAGCCGGAGGAGATTACTTCGAAGGAGACTAGAGTTTCATGTGTACACTATCAATAAAAGTGCCTATACGAAAAAAGTCTGGAAACTTATTTAATGATCCTCGTATATATATATATATATATATATATATATAATATTTAAGACTGCACTAAAACATTCTAGAAATTTCTAGAGAGGAGAGCGAATAAATTAGCCAGATTGAGACTAACTTGGCCTCTGCTGTAAGATATGTAATAATTTGAGTAATGTATGAAGTTTAATCAAACAGATATGTATAAAAAAACAAAAACAAAAATGAAAAAAAAAAAAAAAAAAAAAAACGAGAGAAAAATACATATAAATGGACGAGAAAAATTTATTACTAAACATTTGTCAGCCGGTTTTCGACAAGATTTTCAAAGAAATGAAATTACAAAAATTAGTTATAAATTTTAAATAGCTGTTTGAACGAATAAAGAAAAATATTTTTCTGAATTCATTCAAACCGCTATTCCCACCCTGAAGATGACCTAATATAATTTCTACCTGAAAGTCTATTTGTTGGGTCTCCAAGGTTTTCTTTGTCCTATAACTGAGATTCTTGCCATATGACCACATCACTTTCTACTAGGTTTGCTTCCCTTTAATTGATTAGCTCCCTTTTCAATCAGCAGATTCATATAGTTCATTCTATGTTTTGCGTTTCCAAATATTTTTTCTTTGATCCAATAATATTATTACCTTTTTTCACATAGTCTGCTTTCAATTGATCACGCCCTCTCTCCAAACTCTAGTGGGAGTGTCCTCGTGGTGTAATGGTTAAAGCTATGGACTACGGATTCTTAGTAAGCGAGTTCGTACTCTACTCACGCTATTACGTTCACTTTCGGGCAAATACACTTGGGAAAGGTATGGACCCCCTTATCCTCCCAGCTATGGGTTAAATAGTACCACTACTGTTCTTTTTGGAGAATGGCTTTGGCACTAAATAACCTACAAAAGTTGATATGCCATTAAACAAAGAACCAAACTCCAGGGTCACAACAATTTGGCATCTACTGAAAGCGACGCAAAGGAAAGGCATGAACTATTAACGACACGTTATCAACCAAACGGAAATCTAAAATCTCTGATGCAATGAAACAGGATTTCTCCCAAGCTGTGGACGTGTCAGTAGTGTTGTATAGCTGCATCAATTGGACTTTAACAAAGCGCTTGGATAAAAAAAAAAGTTTGATGGGATGCTGCATACTGTGTTGAACAAATCTCGGAAGTAGCATCCCACAAATCAGCTGTTGTACGGCCACTTACTTCCCATCGCAAAAAACATCCAAGTAAGATGAACAAAACATGCTTAGCACTGCTGGAGAAGAAGGGGCGAACCCATTCTCCTGTGGACTCTTACACATGGACACACCAGTGCTAGGTGATCAGGAAAGACTCTGTCCGGACACTGGATGATAGCTTGAGGGCTTTCCAGAATTAATGGACGATAGGAAAAAAAAAAATATATATATATATATAGAGAGAGAGAGAATCCGTGTAAGCAGCAAGACTTGATGATGATGATGATATATATTCATCAACCGTGAACGAGGTAAAAACGATATGCAAGAAACAAAACCAACCAAACAAACAAACCAACCAAAAAAAAAAAAAAAAAAAAAAAAAAACCACCAACCAACTAACGAACAAAAAAAAAGTCTAACAAAAACAAATAAACTATAAAACAAAAAGCAAAAAACAATGAAAAGACAAAACAAAGAATAAGCACCGAATCGTTTTGAACTTTGGGTAAAATAAAGTGGCTGAATGCCGACAACCAGAGTGGCATAAGAAAATAAAATAGTTATATAAATATTCTATTGCTCAGCGGTAACGAGCAGCTTCATACATAAAAATGGGTCGCTTTTATTTTGTCTTAAAAAAAAAAGGCAAGCAGAAATAAACTAGCAACAGCTAAGCAAGGAAATGTTAAGCAAAGAATTATTTCACTTAATATATATAATATGTGCATAATATATATATATATATATATATATATATATATGTTGTTGGCGACCGTAGTCGAGGGTGGCCAGAAGGCTCCCTTTTCAATAGCTACTACACCGAGATGTAGTGGCGGGCGCTACTCCTTTCTCTGTATTGCTCCACTTTACCCTTGATACGTACCTTATATTGCTGAGTGTTAAGCAAGGAGGTATCAAGTGCCATTTTTAAAGTCTACCTAGTTGGTAGAGTGTTTGGCAATGGTCCGGGAGACCTGGGTTCAGTCCAAGGTCGCGTCATATATATATATATATATATATATAAAATGTGTGCGTTTGTGTACATAATCATGTGTGTGTATGTATATATGTTTGGGTGTGTTGTAGTTGGGCAGCAGTCTTTCATTTAAGCATATTTGATTAAATAATAAAGACATTTTTTTCTATATAATTTTATTAAGATACTTTCAAGTTTCCTGATAAGTGTCTTTGTTTCAAGTTGGAATTGGTGGATGAATTTATCAAAATTGTCCCGAGCGCTTTTGGAGTTGCTTGCATGTGTAAAGAGTGTTTTTAAAGAATTCTTTTTTTAAATTTTTTTATTATAATATTTCAAAATAACGTAAACGCAGAGTTGGATAAAACTGAGATGCCGATGAATTAAAAAACAGAACGCTACCAACAGAAATCGAATATTATCAAGAAATATAGAATATTAAAAAAACAAAAACAAAAAAAAAATGAAGGCATTTTCAAACATTGTCCCTATTTTCAGAATTAATTCTACGTTTTTTGTTTTTATACGTAGGGCTTCTAGGATTTGTAGTCGTAGCTTATTAATCTGGTTTGGTTTCTTTGTTTAATGGTATATCAACCTCTGTGGGTTATTTAATGCCAAAGCCATTCTCCTAGAAGAATAGTAGTGCTACTATTTAACCCATAGCTGGGAGGATAAGGGGGTTCATACCTTTCCCTAGGGTATTTGCCCGAAAGTGAATGTAATAGCGCGACTGGAGTACGAACTCGCGTACTACGATTCCGCAGTCCATCGCTTTAACAATTACACCACGAGGACACCCCCGCTAATTAATTTCGTGTGCTATTATAGTGGTGATTTCAACAAGAAGTTATATATTTATTCTATATTCCTTACATCAGTATCAAAGATCTAATCTAAAATCAAGTACACACACGTGAAACGGTGTCATAAAATCCTCAACTATAGTATTGAACAAAAAAAAAAAAAAAAAAAAGAAAAAAGAAAGAAAGAAAGAAAAATTTCCTGAAAAACAAAGAGTTGACATATTCTTTTTTAATTTTAGATAATTGCTGATAATTGATTGTAATTGATACAGTTTATAACAAGTTAGAACAATTAATGACACTTAATATTTTGTTGGGTATCCATTAACATCAATTACTGCTTGTTAACGTCTGGTAATGTTGCAGTGTGTTGCTGCTTTGTTACTCTAACAATTTTTCTATCTTTAGATGCCGTGTTTTTTCTCTTGCCGCCACAACCTTCTTTTTGGTGGCAATCTCCATTTTCCTTACAATTTTTGAGAACGAATTGATGAATGATGGCAAGTCAATTTCAATAAAATATAGTGAAGTGAGTCCACCATCATGGTATATCACAATCTGACCTTTTTAAAACTCAGACAACAAAATAAACTAATAATCAAATCAAGGTGGAGGTGCCCATGGTGTAATGGTTATTGTCGTATGCAATGGACACGGCGACACGAGTTCAAATCCTGGACGAGACTGATTGCATTTCACATAGCACTAATACCTTTGGGAAAGGTATGAATCCAATTATTCTCCCTCCAGCTATGGGTAAATAGTAGGACAGACTGAGTTCTTCAGCCTTGGTTAGGCAACTAGCCTAGGAGAAGGAAAAACTCTGAATTCAAACCTGTTAAACTCCGCTTAAGAATTGACCTTATGTCATATCCTGCCCGAGCGGAGGGGTTGGGTAAATAGGATCATCAAATCAAGGAAAAGAATATTTTATGAAATTTTCTACATTTTAGGTGTTTCTAAGTATTTCCTTTTTCGAAAATTATGACTTTCCGCTACAACTAAGGGAAGTTTGTCAACAATAATCAAAGAAAATAATCACATCCTAAGTGTCTAGACAATTGAAGTTGCATTATTATTTGTTGCAATAAAAGTTTCTTCCCTGTCTTTTTTTTATTCAATGCTGTATATTTTTCATATCATTTCCAAATAGTTATAAAAAGTAAAGCTATTTAACTTTTTCCTTTAAAAAGTTCAGAAAATATTGAACGGAAAATATATTTCGTCATCAAAGTCCTATTTTAACTAACCTTATTTGGAGGCAATCATAGAGTTGATTGATTAATTGACTGATTTTAACAGCATGACAACCCATCTAGGGTTATTCCATGCCTAGTTGTTAAGGAATTGCATTCATTGTACGTTCGTATTTACATTTTTTGGGTAGTTGTTTCTTAAGAGTTTTTTTTTTCAAGCTGTCTAATCGAACACGAATGATATTTAAACATCTATTTGACCCATAGATCGGATTCTGACAAGTACAGCAACTTCAAATCAGAGTGGAACTGGGAGTAAGTGTAATGAAGGGGTATTCCACACCTTCCGAATCTCGAGAAATGCAGCCTCATTATCAGGGAGTTTTGTGTCATACCCAAGGTATTCCTTTTTTGGTTCTTTCAAAAGAGAATAAATTCAGTGAATTCCCCGTCTCGTCAATAGGTTTGGTTTCTTTGTTTATCAACCTTTGTAGGTTATTTAATGCCAAAGCCATCCTTCTGAAAGAGCACGAGTGATACTGGGAGGATTAGGGGTTTCATACTTTACTCAAGAGTATTTATCCGAAAGTGAACGTAATAGCGTGAATGGAGTTCGAACTCGCTAACTACGATTCGGCAGTCCATCGCTTTAACCATTACACCACATAGACACCTCGTCAATTGGGCGCGCACACACACACGTGAAACATTGTCATAAAACCCTCAACAATATTTTAATATCATTTGAAAAATATTTATAACATTAAAATGTTCTTTAAAAATAGTGAACGGAGAATATTTACCCAACCTCTTCTAAAAGGCCCAATTTTTGACTCATCTTGTTTGGAGGTAATTAAATCTTTTAAATTATCATGTGTGAACATTGTTTTAGATTAAATAAAAAAAAGTTTTTATCGAATCTTTCCTCTACGAGCAGAATATAACACAAGGTTAATTTTGAAGCGGCATTTGAATTCAGAGTTTTCATTCTCCTCAATAGGTTGCCTAACCAAGGCTAAAGACCCCAATATGCTTCACTAATTACCTTAGGGAAACAGGTGGATTCATGCTTTCCCCAACAACATTACATCGAAATGAAGCGCAAGCTACCTTGTCAAGGATACGAAATCGGGTCGCTGTTTCCCTTTTCTATGACGATAACCGTTGCGGTAAGCATGCAAAAACTATGTAAAAGTAATTACAACTAAGACATTTTCCTGAAATGTGCGTTAAAAAATATATCTTTCTTATATGTGAAGCTACAAAGAATCAGGAGATGGGGTAGATGAGTGTGTTTGCACTGTGAGTATGTTTATAAGCACATTTCTTTAAATTCTATTTCATGGCCGTTTTCGGTGGCAAATATTTACGAATTAGGATAGCTGAACAGTAATCCCTTTTTTTAAATGTCTTTTTTCTTCTCTTTTTCTTTTTTTTTTTTTTTTTGTTTGTCCTTTACAAATTTTGTAAACTTTAAAAGTGTGAGGAAAAGACAAACATAGAATTCCACTTTAGATCATAGAACGCAAATATTTAGGATTTCGGGTTTTATATTTTGGTGTTTTTATGTATGGATTTCTGAAATCTTACTCCTGAACAACACCTTCTTTGTTCTCAAATAGAATACTTTTTAGCATTTGCGATTAAATAGCAAAATCTATTTAGAGATTTTTTTAATATAGCCCTTTTAAGACTTGATGTTTAAAGTCTTAAAAGGGCTATATATAAAAAAAAATGAATCACATGCTAACATTATGTCATGTTCTAAGCCGGTATAAATATACATACATATCTGCACATGCGTTCACACACAATCGTACACACTACAGTTCACTGTTTAAACAACAACTGGAAGAGAAAACTTCTTTCCTCGCTTGCTCGACAGTCGTATTTCGCCTTTACAGAAAACACCGTAAAGAGTCAAGATTCGCAATAATTTGGTAACGTAATGCCCAATTCGGCAGTTCCGAATGCTTTTGAACTATGAGATACCAAGCTCGCCTGATACTCTCCGAGTGCTACTCGTCGGATTTGCCTCGATAGCTTGGAGCACGGACTCCGAATCCACGGTTGTAGACCTACCTGATATTCTCTGATCATCTTGCAAACTGGGTGGAATTTCTTCAAACATCTGGTTACTGCACAGTAATAAACTGCGTCTTCACCTTTCGCACAACAAATATTTTTCGTTGCTTTGTTTTGTAATGTTCGGTGAGGGGGGTGATTTTGGCCGACAGTTTATAATTTCTTCACTCTCATACAATGCCGAATACTTAGAATGAAATGCTAAGCAATTATAACTTGCAAGGCTACATTTCACCGTACACACGTTTCAGTATTTGACGAGCACCCCCGCCCTCATACACACGAATATGGCACATGGCCTTTAATAATGTAGGAAAGTAGCTCAGTAACACCTGGCAGTTACAAAAATGCCTTGCGCCTCGCCGGTATTCTCCTAAAAATAGGGCGCCTTAGGCGCCAGGCGATAAACCTAAAGTGGCACAAAACCTTTTTAGGTGGTTCCAGGCGCATGACCTCAGTCCAGACACGCCTGGCGAGCAGAAAAATGCCTCGAGCCCCGTCAGCATTCTCCTAAAAATGGGGCACTTCAAGCGCCAGGCTATAAACCTAGCCCCTCTAAGGAAAGTTAGAGCCTGGGAGGACGCCTCACCCTCCTGAGGCTCGAGGAGAGCCAGTCATGGCGCACGTGACATGATTGCTGGCTTCCCAGAATCCATGTCAGACGGCCTCGGCCGACTGCAACTGGAACCAGGATACACCCGTCCTGATCCGTCTACCGAGCCACACGGCCGACTGAAGTATATCCTAGTCCAGTGACGCCCAGTGAGTTTGCATATGTACTCGGTATTTGTCGTACGTCCCAGCGACCGGACGTGTGTGTGGCAAAAGGCCTTTTTAAAGTGGCTCCAGATGCCGGGCCGTAGCCCAGACATGCCTGGTGAGCACAAAAATGGCTCGGGGTTTGCCGGCTTTCCACTAAAAATGGACGCCTAGAGACTTTGCATATATACTCTCGTCAGACCTCTTGTCCAATTCATTTATTTATCCATCACTTCAAGTCACGTAATCCCAGGAGCACAATCCATTCCAACAGTTTAGTTCGTTAGCCGGAGATCCGTGTTCAAACCACACGGGTCGCTATTGGCACATTCTTCTACATAACACTTTGGCGGTTTTATGGTCCTGCTCGAACTAGACTGGACTGCACATTTATCTTTATGGCTTACGAATCACACACAGAGTCAAGCAATGTATAACGTGTCAGCGCACCAACTTTCACGATACACCTAAGATCAGCGGGTACCTTTCACCACGGCTTAAACTTTTTCGGTTACATGATATACGCATCACAAACTAGCACGTACTGAGATACAGTAAAACTTGATTCATCCGAGTATAAGAAGTTCCCATTTCCCAAAAGAATTGAGCCTAGTCGGCTGGGGCTGCAGAATACGCCGACCACGTCCCTACAGAGGGGTAAGAACCCCTCAACAAGTGTCCTGGATACGACACTAAACAATCTGATTTTGAGGCTCCAGTAATGCTGGAGTTTTGGAGAATGCGAAGTACTCCTTTATTGCCATTACTCCCAGGTCCACTCTGGTCAGAATAGTAGCCACTGATAGGGTCATATCTATGGGTCAAATAGAACTGTTTGATATTTAAACTGAATGTAAACAAATGACTGATGATAAACTGAATTGCTTGAAATAGAACTGTTTGGTCATTTAACTGTGTGTAAACAAATGACTGATGTTTAATTGAATTGTTACTGATATACATCAATAATTGGAATCATTTAACTTTATTGACTTATGCTAATTTGAATGGTTAGAAATAGAACATTGTTATTTAACTGTGTGTATCTACAAAATGTGTTTACAAATCCTATATTTATTATTTCTGTATAAACAGGATTTGGCATTAAATAATCAACAATGATTGATATGCTATAAAACCCAAACCAACCAAATCATATATATTACATATATATATTACATATATATGTATAAAGAAGATTTGGCATTAAATAACCTAAAATGGTTGATATGCCATAAAACCTAACCCAACCAAATCATATATATTTAATATATATGTATAAAGAGGATTTGCCATTAAAGAACCTACAATGGTTGATATGCTATCAAACCCAACCCAACCAAATCATATATATTTAATATATATGTATAAAGAGGATTTGGCATTAAATAACCTACAATGGTTGATATGCTATAAAACCCAACCAAACTAAATCATATATATTAAATATATATGTATAAAGAGAATTTGGCTTCAAATAACCAACAACGGTTAATATGCTATAAAAAACCCAAACAAACCAAATTATATATATATATATATATATATATATATATATATATATATATAGGATTTGGCATTCAATAACCTACAATGGTTGATATGCCATCTAGCTCAACCAAACCAAATAATATATATTTAGTTTATATGTATAAATAGGATTTGGCTTCAAATAACCAACAATGGTTGATATGCTATAAAACCTAACCAAACCAAATCATATATATTTAATATATAAGTATAAAAAGAATTTGGCTTCAAATAACCGAGAATGGTTGATATGCAATAAAACCTAACCAAACCAAATCATATATATTTATTATATATGTATAAAGAGAATTTCGCTTCAAATAACCAACAATGGTTGATATGCTATAAAACCAAACCAAACCAAACCAAACTAAAAGAATAAATTCAGAAAAGATGATCAAACCAGAAACTACAACTTCAGTCATTAAAAGACGATACATTTTATGGTCAATTTGATTCTATTGCCATATCATTTTTGAAATTCATTTTTAAAATTCCAAATGAAGATTTGTTTAGTATTACTTTTTGCTGTCTAGAAAAGACATCGATACAGAATTGTTATAATAGTCCTTTTTATTTAGTTCTGACAGCTAAGGCTGTAAAATAAGTAAGGCCCTCAACAATTGTCCTGGATATGACACTAAACTACCTCTGATGGTTAGGCTCCAGCCCTGGAACTTTGGGTAACGTGGAGTACTCCTTCATTGCCATTACTCCCAGATCCACCGTAAGCTAGAGTAGTTGTACCTGTTAGGATCCCATCAATGGATCAAAGAGAGCTGATTTACTATACTTGAAACCATTTAGTGTCCTAGGGATGATATTAAACTTCATCTGATAGTGAGGCTTCAGTCTTGGAATTTGGGGAATGTGGAGTATAACTAAATTAATATTAATCTCCGGTTCACTCTGACCCAGAATCGGAGTGCTTTTTAGGGTCCCATATATGGGTCAAATAGAACTGTTCAATTTTTCATCAGGGATTATTATTAATATTAAATAGAATTATTGGTATTAAATAGCAATACTGAAAACGATTTAACAGTGTGCAAACAATAAATGATAATACATGAAAACCTTTCACTGTGTGCAAGCAAATGAATAATATCAAACAGAATTATTAGTTTTCTTTATTATTAAGGGTTTTCGGACTATTGTCTTCCTCTTATTTGTTATTTCCACAACGTTCTGGCCGATATGTCCTCCGGCCTTCTTCAGGTGTTTGTCAAATTCAGGAACCTACACGGAAGTTCGAACTACGTCCTTTAATAGATCCACGAGTGGTCGCCTGTTCTGATTCCGTTAACCATAACCGGGTACAAGTGTTAGGAATTTCTGATTGCAGGAATCGGCCGAAACGTTGTGGAAATAACAATAAAGATGAAGACAATAATCTGAAAACCCTTAATGATAAAAATCATCGAGCTTCGTCTCAGAAATTCAGACAACTAGAATAATTAGTGTTTGATAGCAATACTTGAAACCATTTATGTGCAAATAATTAATTTCAATACTTGAAACCATTTAACTGTGTGCAAACAATGAATAAGTATACAGAAAACCATTTCAACAAATAAAGAATTAACACTAAAAAGAATTATTAGTGTTGGATAGCAATACTTGAAACCATTTAACTGTGTGCAAACAATAGATAACAATACTGAAAACTATTTAAACAAACAAAGGATTAATACTAAAAAGAATTATTAGTGTTGCATAGCAATACTTAAAACCATTCAACCTTGTGCAAACAATAGATAACAATGCTTGAAACCCTTTAACTGTGGGCGTATAAATCAATATTAAGTAGAAATATTAGTGTTTGATAGCAATACTTGAAACCATTTAATTGAGTGGAAACAGAATTATCAGTGTTTGATAGCAGGTCTTGAAATCCTTAAGCTGTGTAAATGGAACTTTTAGTGTTTGATCGCAATACGTGAAACCATTTAGAACAGGGGGTGTCCTCGTGGTGTAATGGTTAAAGCGATGGACTGCGGAATCGTAGTAAGCGAGTTTGTACTCCAGTTGCGCTATTACGTTCACTTTCGGGCAAATACCCTTGGGAAAGATATGAACCCCCTTATCCTCCCAGCTATGGGTTAAATAGTGCCACTACTGTTCTTCTAGGAGAATGGATTTGGCATTAAATAACCTACAAAAGTTGATATGCCATTAAACAAAGAAATCAATCAATCATTTAGAACACTTAGTGTAAGCAATACTTAAAACGATTAAACTGTGTACCAACGAATGAGCTATTTTTATTTTCTACGCTTTACATAATCTAGCACACAAGTCTCGTATTTCTTGTCTTATCTGTTGTTGGTTTGTAATATTGATTAGACCGTTTGTTGTTTATCTTCGGTGATTTAGCAGCTATTGGTGATTTAAACGTATTGTATTACTTTAAATATGAATTTCTTTCATTCAATAAAATAAGATCAAATACCCACCTCCTTAAAAAAGCAAAAGCGAAAAGCAAAACAAAACAAAAAAAGTTGGGAAATGATTGTTACACATCAATATGACTATCTTGAGAAAGTTTCATTACTAAGTTGATGATACAGGCTGTGGCAGATATTCTTTCTACATTTTGAACTCTCAAGTGTGTGGTGCAGTTGAACTTAGACAAATGGCAATGGTTGTTTCATCAAGCTAATATCTTATCGCTTTTTTTTCCAAATTAGTTACGATCAACGGGAACAACGTGATATATACATTATTTGACTTTGCACTAAAAAAACAAAACCCAAAAAACAATAAACAAACCCCAAAACAAAAAGAGATAGATGACATGAATTTTTTTTTTTGTGCTAATTTCAGCTTATCTTTGATTTTTTGTAATTTACCATTGAGCAGTCGGTTTGCTGCCCTAACAGTTTTTGTATATTCCCATGCAGTGATTTTTCTCTTGCAGCCACAACCCTATTTTGATGATAATTTCCAGTTTTTGAGAAAAAAAAAACATCAATAGATAATTGATGGTGATTCATTTTTTTTGCGGTATCACAAAGTGAGCGACCACAATCATTGTATGCAACAATTTGACTTTTTTTTCGAACCCAGAAAAATGCTTATAAGCCATTAGCAAAGGACTAATCTTAAATTAGGACATCAAATCAAGGAAAAGAAAATTTTATGAAATTTCCTATTTTTTTCGGTATTTCTTAGAATTTTCTTTTTTTCGAAAATTATGACTTTTTGCTACAACTAAAAGAAATTTGACAACAGTAATCAAAGAAATCAATAGTGATCTCTTTTCATGCACCAGAAGATAGTCCACATGGAATCTTTAGTCACAGCGGCTGCTGGAACGTTTTTTTTCACTGGAAAGTCAGCTTGTTTTCATTTCATATTCAGCCTTTTTTGAATCAGACTTGTCATGATAAACCCATTTTTAACCCATTTGTTAACAGTTTTTGATAAAAACGACTTCCCATTCTAATCATACGTTTTTCTGTAAATTTAAGATGGTTTGCACTCCACAGCCACTAAAAAATTAATGACAGTCCTTTGTTTAAGCCAAGAGCATGCTGTTTGATTTACTGCCATTTTGAATAGCCTTACACGAAATATTTTTGCGAGAAAAAAATAATTTTTGTCACAAGCCAATCCCAAACAATGCAGATTTTATTTGTTTCAAGAGGACAGTAATTGTTTGTTCCATTAAATTCTAAACTATCTCATTACATTTTGTGATGAAGCGAGATAAGTATGGTGTGTCAGTGCAATTTTGTATGCGCAGAAAAGGAAGAAAAACAAATTTTTTGGTTGAAGCCGAAGGATCATCATCTTCATCAAATTGCGCTGACAGTACGGATTTTCCAGACTCTCTATATATATATATATATATATATATCTCCATTCATGCCTATCCAACATTGCACCCAAACAATATCTTAAGTCAACACTGGGCTGATATAAATAAGTTCTTGCTAGTCGGCCAACAGTGATAAGTCCATGTGTTGGGGTCCATTGAAGAACGTCACGTATGAGTTGGTCCTTGTTTTTCCTTGCAGTATCCCGCATGTCTTGTTATTACTTGGATGGTTTTTGAGATGGGAGGATAAGTGGCCATGTAACTGTTGTTCCGTGGGGTGTTGCTTCAAGGATTTTATCAAAATAGCTCGTAGCATTCTTGTGTAGATTCCATCTGGACCTTTTGGATTATTTTAATTAGATCTAATTAGAATCGTACTTTTAAGAACAAAGATTAAAAGCATTTCTTCTTATGTATTTTTTAAAACCATAGCAACAATTGTATCGCGTTTAATGTCTCCATAGATAATATTCAATTGATTCAAGATCATGATTGATGCTCTTAGATGGGCTGAAAAATTTAAATGATGACGTCATATCTGCTGTTGGTGAATTTTTTGACCAATCGGATCCAAGCACTACGATATTGATAGGAAAGTCTGTTGACCACTGTAGAGATTATGTTGAAAAAACCCTCATTCTTCAGCTTATTTACCTAAATATTTGAGATGAAACCAGGTAATTTTCATCATTCAGAATATACGGAATATTGCTTTCATCTTAATTTTCATAGTCACAACGATACGGCTGATACACCCCTCGGCTTTCTTCAGGTGTATTAGGATTCAGTTCGAGGTTCTGTCTAGGCTCCCGATTTCGACATGATATATCTGAAGAAGGCTGAAGGGCGTATCGGCCAAAACCTAGTGAGTATAACAATGAAGATGGAGACAATAGTCCTAATATTCTTGGTTTTGTTTTGTTTTATGACATATCTACCATGGTAGGTTATCTAATGCTAAATCTTTTTTAATAAATATATATTTCAATATTTCTAAATGAGTCAGAGCTCATTTTTTCCACACATTTTTAAAAATAGTTTCAGTTATTTCTATCTAATACGAACACACAGTTCAGTTTAGCATAAGTACAGTTAAAATGTACAAACACTTGTATTAGACCCAAAGATAGGACCCTATTAGGTGCTACCATTCCAGGATAGAGTATACCTGGGAGCAATGGCAATAAAGGGGTACTTCGTGTTCACCAAAGCTCCAGTGTTACTGAAGCCTCACTATCAGATTGTTTAGTGTCATATCTTGGACATACGTTGGGGGAGTCTCACCCCACGGTAGAGATGCAATCTGTGTATTCTGCAGCCCCTGCCGACGGTGTTGAGATTGTTTAGTGTCATATCTAGGACACACGTTGGGAGAGTCTTATCCCTCTGTAGAGATGCAGTCGGTGTATTCTGCTGCCTCAGTCCGACTAGGCCATCGGTCATTTGTTTAAAAAGCTGGTTTGAATACCATGTTTTCCTTCTGCGCGGCTAAAAAAGCCAGCTTGCACAATTTTTTACCAATGATGAAGAGGAGAGAACAGATGGATTTGTGTCTTTCTTAAGGAAGTTAATGTAAATAATCACGTTCAGGATTTCGGACTCGGATTACCAATTTCATTCCCTTCGGGGATAACCGTTTATCAATGATGTACTAAATGAATTTTGTTATCCGTGTGTTATCAGATGGACACTGCTTATGTTTTTTTTTTTTAAAAAGAGATCATTATAATAGTAACACTACAGTAACAATACTCCTGGCCTTTTGGCTAGGCCGTCTGGCATTTGTGTCAGATGGGGTATCGAAATCAATGGCAGATTCGAGGCCGAAAGGCCCCCAGCTTCGGTTGGGCCACCCTCGGGTGGGCAAACTGCAACCTTTGTCCCCTATGTATAGCACTAGACCTTGCTGTCTAGTTTAAGCTATAACCCGGCATACGTGCCCAGATCCAAATTTGGATTCGTGAAACTGCTTGCCTCATTAGACCCACATTGCACTTAGTGGGTTGATGAGCAGCACAGACCAGCAGGGTTCGAGTCTCGGCTTGTTCCCGACCTTCCCCTTCACTTTAATCGGCCTTCGGGCTTTTGACCTTGTGTCAAGTCCTGTCTGGTGGGAGGCAGCGATAAATATGATATATTATTGGCCCAGCGGTTAGAGTGTTCGCCAATGGCCCGGGAGACCTGGGTTCAATCCCAGGTCGAGTCATACCAAAGACTTTAAAAATGGAACTTGATACCACCTTGCTTAACACTCAGCATTATAAGGTACGGTTCAAGGGTAAAGTGGAGCAATCCAGGGAATGGAGTAGCGCCCTCCCCTACACCTTGGTGTAGTAGCTATCGAAAAGGGAGCCTTCGGGTCACCCTCGACTATGGTCGCTAACTTTACTTTATAACAGTAACACACTTTCCTAGTTATATTTTCCAACTGCACACACACACACACACACACACACACACACACACACACACACACACACATATATATACATAAACTTATGTATATATATATATATATATATATTCAGTTGTATGCAAGAAATCGTGACTGCTGTCCAAGTCAGCTGGGGCAGCAGAATACACTGACCGCATCTCTGTAGAGAGGTAAGACTCTCCAAACGAATGTCCTGGAAATGGCATTAAATAATCTGATGATGAGTATCCAGCAACGCCGGAGCTTTGTGGAATGTAGAGTACCGTTTTGATGCCATCGCTCCCAGGTCCACTCTGGTCCGGAGTGGTAGCACCTGATAGGATCCTATGGTTGAAATAAAAAAATGTAATTATGCTAAACTGAATTGCTTGAAATAGAACTGTTTTACATTTAACTGTGTGTAAACAAAAAACTGTATACATGCTAAATATAATTATTTGAAACAGAACTGCTTTTACATTTAACTGTGTGTAAACAAAAGATTGTACTTATGTTAAACTGAATTGTTTGAAATTAAGTGAAACCATTTAACTGTCTCAAAAAAATAAAAAACAAAAACTGAGCTCAGGCTCGATTAAAAATGTTATCTTCATAATGTGTTCAGAAATCATATGTTTAATATATGTATAAAAAGGATTCCTCATTAAGGGGTGTGTACTCCTGGTGTAATGGTTAAAGCGATGGACTGCGGAATCGTAGTAAGCGAGTTCGTACTCCAGTCGCGCTATTACGTTCACTCTCGGACAAATACCCTTGGGAAAGGTATGAACCCCCTTATCCTCCCAGCTATGGGTTAAATAGTACCACTACTGTTCTTCTAGGAGAATGGCTTCGGCATTAAATAACCTACAAAGATTGATATGCCATTAAACAAAGAAACCAATCATTAAATGACCTGCAATGGTCGATATGCCACCAAACCAAATAATCGTGACAGCATTTTATTTTTTTTCTCTCAATCGTTAAAATATTTTGACTAATGTATTTTTACTGTCAGAAGCTATTTAAAGCCTAATCCTTTAAATATAATCTCTTTTTTTTTAAAGGCATTGAATTCAATGTAACATAAAATTATCATAAAAGATCTCATATCTAGTAAAGCTTCCGTAATTCTTCGTCTGGCACATGAAAGATAATATTCTTGTTATAGATACAACATTGAAGTTTACATTTACCTTATCTGAATATATCATTTCTGTATTTAAGTAAACACACACACACACACACACATAGATATATGTACACGAGGGT
>OY757921.1:78363833-78508833 GCA_963585895.1 Sepioteuthis lessoniana | reverse complement strand
TGGACACGGCGACACGAGTTCAAATCCTGGACGAGGTTAATTGCATTTCACATAGCACTAATACCGTTGGGAAAGGTATGAATCCAATTATTCTCCCTCCAACTATGGGAAAATAGTAGGGTAGACTAGGTTCTTCAGCCTTGGTGAGGCAACTAGTCTAGGAGAAGGAAAATTCTGAATTGAAACCTGTTAAACTCCGCTTAAAAAAATTGACCTTGTGTCATATCCTACCCGAGCGGAGGGGTTGGGTAAATATGATAAACCAGGAACAGTCTCAAGATACACAGTAGTGGATGCACACATGTGGCGTATAGAAGTAAGGAAGCGTATTCCTCCACAGATAAAGATTCGGCATTCCAGAGCAAAACATTAAGTAAGAAAGTAAAGTTGGCGAGAGGACCCGAATACGCCCTTTTCAATAGCTACTACAGACGCTATTCTTGCCATTAGATGGCTCCACTTTAACCTTGATACGTACCTGATAATGCTGAGTATTAAGCAAGTAGTTATCAAGTACCATTTTTAAAGCCTTTGGTAGGACTCGACCTGGGATTGAAGCAATACCAATGAGCTAGTTGATTTTTATTTCAAAGCAATTCCATTTATATGTTTTTAACGGCCTGTCAATCGGTTCAGGGTTATTACATGCCTAGAAGTAAGGGAATTGGGCTCATTTTAACATAATATCTATGCTTCTTGTGTTGTTGTTTCTTAAGAATGCATTTTTGTGCTGTTATTTTGAATACCAATAATTTTTCAACAGATTTATTTACTTGCCAAATATCATAAGTTCGATACGGTAATTCGTAAGGATTAATAAAAAAATATGCTGACAAAAATATCTATCATGTTCAATCAAATATATATACATACATATATGAAGGTAGCAGAAAAAACATAATCCAAACAGGTGAGTATATTATGATGTAAAGTCGACGTTAACGTTTCGGTTTCAGTAACCATCATCAGGACTTGGATATCAAAATAATTCACAGAGCGATGGATGTTTGCTGAGATGACAGGAGCAAATGAGAAATATACAACGAAAATATATATATATATATATATATATATATATAGTCGTTGTCGAGGGTGACTCAAAGGCTCCCTTTTCAATAGCTACTACAGAGAGGTGTAAGGGGGGTGCTACTCTTTTCCCTGGATTGCCCCACTTTACCCTTGATACGAACCTTATTGAAGGTGCTCGTGGCGTAATAGTTATCGACGTAGGAAATGGACACGGTGACACGAGTTCAAATACTGGACGAGACTGATTGCATTTCACATAGCACTAATACCGTTGGGAAAGGTATGAATCCAATCATTCTCCCTCCAGCTATGGGTAAATAGTAGGGCAGACTGGGTTCTTCAGCCTTGGAGAGGAAGCTAGTCGAGGCGAAGGAAAACTTTAAATTCAAACCTGTTAAACTCCGCTTTAAAATTGACCTTGTGTCATATCCTGCCCGAGCGGAGGGGTTGGTACCTTATAATGCTTAGTGTTAAGCAAGAAGGCGTCAAGTACCACTCTACCCACTTGACCAATATATATATATAGTCATCCACAGACAGATCTGTTTCGTTCTATCATAACTCATCTATGCGGCTAGACATACTAGCTTCCCGTTGGTGGGATCGAAACCTGGTTAACTCAAACACCAATAGGAGACTCTATCTCTCATCCATGAGGAACTAATAGCAGCGAAGTAAATTTTAAACGGTTATAAATAACAAGTACTATTGTTTACATACATCCGCTTAACGGACACACACACACACACACACACACACACACATATATATATATATATATATATATATATATATAATTTGTGTACAGTGTAATATGAGGAACTCCTGATTTTTATTATCAGAGCAATCGTTTCAAAATTACAATATGAGATTTACGTTGTTATCGATATAAGCGACTGATTCTCTTGACACGAGACATTGCATTATTTTTATGACATTATTCTATCCCAACCATATTCAGTGTGTATTCTTTCTCTTTGTGACGTGATCGTAATTTCATGGTCTCTCTCATTGTTCACAAGGATTTCCGAGTGTCACTCGTCCTTTCACGGAACTAAAAAAATATTACATAAATAAGCGTATAAAAATAAAACAAAAACAAGCTGTGCAACAAACATTTCATCAAATCATGACTCTGGGGTCAGGCATTGTTTCAAAGCGCGCGCGCGCACACACACACACACACACACACACACAAATATATATATATATATATACAATAAAAAATGGTGATTTCTTTTTCATATTTTCAATAAATATCAACTTCACGTTGTTGGGAATTGATTTATTGCAAAGATTATGTTAATATTGCAAATATTTTGTTTTGAAGCTATTCAAAATGGCAGCATATCAACCAGAGGGTACCAGAGGTCTGTAATCAAATCTTTGGTGGCTAGGAAGTGCATATAATATTGATTTTACTGAAGAATGTGTAAGGTGTATTAAGTAGCTTGTTATCGTCAAAAATTGTTTCCGAATGGGCTAAATGTGGATTTGCTACTACGATCCTGACAATCCACCAAGTGAAAATGTATTGATTTTTCATTAAAGAAAAAAGGTTCTGGATACATTTGTCAGAAAAGAATGTCATGCCGAATCTTCGGGAACATGAAAATACCAATCACAATTGATTTCCTTGAAAAAGCTGCAACTATAAACAGTGTTTCCTATTGCTAATTTCTTGGACAACATTCACCTAATTCGCTGAATGAACATTGTATATATATATATATATATATATATATATATATTTGAACAAATTATTGGTACAAGACAAATTATATAAACAAACTATTAAGGGAATCATATGTGATGTCATACCCAAATCAAGAATGTCTCCCAATATATGCAAAATATGACAGAGACCTAGCCATATTTTACTTATATTGGGAGACATTCTTGATTCGGGTGTAACATAACGTTCCCCACTTTTTCCCCCTCTTTTTTTATTGCATCTACTATTTTGTAATCGTAATGTAACTTCTCGTTTTTAATCGTTTCTCCGATTATATATATATATATATATATATATATATATATATATATATATATAATGTAACTGGAAGAAAACTCAACCACGGCTAAATTGTCATCATAAATTTATTTCGGCGAAAAATATAATCTACGTCTCCCCAGATGGCATACACGCTTAATTTGAGGATGAAAAATCTCTCTCTCTCTCTCTCTCTCTATATATATATATATATATATATATGAAAAAAAAGGTTCAGGCGAAAAGGAAAAGGAGTCAAAACATTAAAAATCTTAAGAACCCAGGAAACGGTGTTCGGTAACCGACCAAGGTTTGTATTTTTGGCTATGTTGTAGCCGGTGGACGCCGACAGGATATATATATATATAAATGTATATAAATGAATAGGTCCACAAAGGGATTTAAGAAAAAAATTATGTTTTACTCCTACTCGTGTTTCAAGCGTTAAAGACTCCCTGAAGATAGTGCAAGGACGCTTGAAACATGTGTTGGTGTAAAATAAAAAGTTAAAAAAAAATCTCTCTGTGGACCTATACACTTTAAAACATTTACTTGTTTCTCTCTTCAGACCGACAAAAAAGGGGCAACATTATATATATATATATATAATGTCGGTCCGAAGAGAGAAACAAGTAAATATTTTAAAGTGTCTAGGTCCACAGAGAGATTTTTTTTTGAATGCGAGATGAAAACTAATCATTTGCACTTTGTAAAAATGTGAAACACAACCCGGCAAAATAACAGCGACGTTCTCTTATGGACTCGTATACATTGGACAAGCAATGCGGACACTGGATACTCTCTGGAATACTTAGCAAGTACGGTGGCTAATAGGGGCGAATGATGAAAGAGAGTCAATGGAATTGGTATTGCCGGCATGCCTTGATCATGATAATGTCACAGTTTATTTATATGAAAGCTTGTTTTTATAAACAATAGTCCCTATTTTGTGCATTCATCGTTTTGCCAGCAACATGGGGTCTACTTAATACAGAACAGAATTTTATTACTTGTGTTTTAAAAGCAGAACCTTTCATCAATCAATAACCAATCATTGATTGATCTTGTGGTTGCATTGAACGAAACACAAATCCCGATTGTACAGATGGTAATAATTAACACAGGAAAAACATGCAAGAAGAACAAGTCCTTTCTTCTCAAGTTTGTCTTTTTATTTCTTTTCTTTTTCAATCAAGCAAAATAAGAAAATGGATTGTCAGATTATATCATGCGCCCTACTGCAGTTGAATCAGTCGCCGGTTGCGGGAAGCAAATTGAGTCGTTATTTTTTATTTTTTTTACGTAGCGCTTGTTGATGAAGCGATTGCAGATCGAATAACATAGGCAACGTGACATTCAACAAGATTAAGTCACTTGAGAAAGGATAAAATAAATAAATAAATAAATAAATAAAGAAAGAAAGAAAGAAAGAAAGAGAAAGGAAGGGAAATAGAATAAAAGAGAGAAAAAGAAGAGATAGAATAAAGAATACTATGAAAACAAGACAAAACACACACACACACACACACACACACACACACACACACACACACACACACACACACAATATATAAAAACAAAGAAAAAATAGAAACAAAAACAAAAGAATCCCTGAAATCTCAGTTTGAATATAAAAACTTAAAACCTGAAAAAGAATATAAAAAATGCTGAATTTTAATACTATCAATTGAAATGATTAAAAAATAAATACTGCTTCTCTTTTTCCCATCCCGAGTTTAGATAACTAATGCACTTATTATATTCATAGGTTTACTGAATGTGCTGTTATTAATTTTATAGAAAAGAAAATGTTCGGTTAACACTGATATTGAAAATACATCATTAATAATGCTCGAATTATTTGTATCTTTGAAATAATTACTCACATTTAACTTAGCAAGATGGTGTCATCTCATTAAATGGCAATCCTCTGAAACTAGTTGACTAGTTCATATACCTCAGTAGCAATATCTCATCTACTGAAAGCGATGTCAACATACGCATACGTAAAGCAAATACCGACTGGTTAACCACCATATGGAAATCATTTCTCTCTAATAAAAAAACCCGAGAATTCTTCCTAGCTCTAGCTGTGTCAGTACTACTGTATGGTTGCACCACTTGAACTCTAACGAAACACTTCGAGAAAAATCTAAATGGAAGCTTTACAAGTCTTCAGCTTGCAGTTTAGAATAAATTCTGCAAACACTAACAAAAAATAATGTAGTGCCTTTACCAATCATGTCACAAGCCATACAAATTAATACGAACAAGACACACTGCGCACTGGTAGAAAAATAAAGACAAACTCATAAGCAAAATTTTCCCTTGGATTACTACACATGGACACACCAGCGTTGTCAAACCAGCAAAAACTTATATATATATATATATATATATAACTCTCCCACGCAAACAGGATGTGACACAAAGTCAGTTTTTTAAGTGGAGTTTAACAGGTTCGAACTTCTCCATGCCAAGGTGAAAGAGCCCAATCTACCCTACTTTTTACTCATAGCTGGAAGGAGAATAGTTGGATGCATATCTTTTCAAAAAGTGTTAGCGCTATGTAATATGCAAATAGAATCGTCCAGGATTTGAACTCACTGTGGCCATTTTTTACGAGCGCCTCACCCCCGTCTGTATCACTTAATCTCTTAATAGTGCACGTAGTATTATTAATTAACCATCATTTCTACAAATTGGAAAAGTAGAGTAAGTATAAAAATACCTAAATGTTTAGACATAAAGAAGTTTATATTAAATGAGTATGTAATCTAAGTGTGGATACAATTTACTACAATCAACAAGACTTTCATTCAAGATATGTCAAATTAAAGAAAAGAACATTTTTTCTCATGTTTTAGTAATGACTATTTAATAACAAGCAGTATGATCCCTGCTAAAAAAGAATAAAAAGAGCAACCCCCCCCAAAACAAAAAAAAAAAACAAAACAAAAAAACAACAACAAAAAACAAACAAAACATAAAAAACAAAACAAACAAAAAAAAAACAAACAAAAAATAAAAAAAATAAAAAACAAAAAGCAAAAAAAAAACAAAACAAAAAACAAACAAAAAACAAAAAATCCACAGAAACAAAAAAAGAAAAAAACAAAACAAAACAAAAAACAAAAAAACAAAAAAAAAACAAACAAACAAAGAACAAAAAAACAAAGAATCAAAACAAAACTAAAAGAACGCAGCCCTTATATCAAAGTAGAAATCGTTTCTAATTAAAGAAATTTCATATTGGCCGAGGGAATTATTATTAGAAATATTCAAATGATCAACAGATGAAACCAAGAGATTAGACATTATTATTATTATTATTATACAGAGATGCACAGGTTGCAGAAGTAAAATATGGAATAATTTTCAAAACGTTTTTTTCATAATTATCTCTATTATACAAGCACTTTTTCATTAAAATTCAGCCCTATATAAGTAAGCAAGAAAAGAAACGACAAAGAATCAACGATTTGCTTAACGCCGAAACCTAGCTAAAAAAGATTTCCGAAATAATTGGAGTTTCTTTATGGCCCCCATCTAGCCCAGACCTTAACATCCTTGATTACGCTATATGGGGCGTTTTAGAAAACAGAACAAATGCAACTTCCCATCCAAATTTTGGTTCGCTTAAGACTGCCATTGCTGAGGAATGGAATGAAATGTCTGAAAAATGTATTTTGAAGGCATACGAATCGTTTCGAAGGCGTGTTGATACAATAATTGAAAAAAAAAAAATGGCTGCCATATTGAGTCAATTTAGTTTGGGTCTATTTTCTTATTTTGTTGTTTATTTTTTAAAATCAAAATGAATCATTTATAATAGAGTCGTTTATTATCATACCAGAATGTCCCTAATTTTGCTTCCGCACCCAGTACTTTGACTAATATCCCCATTTTGGTTGTTATAGTCTAAATGTTTTGGTTGTTTTTTTTCCTCCGACTTTTAGATGTCAGTTGTATTTGGTAATCTTCTTGGGTTTTCAAACCAAACCCCTTATTCAATCCAGGAGAGGAGATTATTCTTATACTGAATACAGGTCAAAGGGCATGATAGCCAAATTGCTGTTATTCAAAATAATTCAAAATAAAAGAACTGATGAAAACGAAAGTGACATTAAACTTTACGTCACACGGAATTTAAGAAAAGTGTCATTTTAAGGAAACTCTTTCGTTCACGTTAGAAATTGTGAGACTGTAATGTTCACGAAATGTATGGGTAGGTTGATGTTTCTTAAGGCATCAGCCTACTATACCGAGCATTTCTCTTTGTTTCATTTTTGAATGCAATAGAGATTAGTTAGCAATGCTCATCTCATCTCCAAGTAACATCCGGCTGATTTTACTAAGTTACATAGCATCGATAACAAAAGAAATTAGTTATCAAAGGTCATCTCCTCTCCAAGTAACATCCGGCTGGTTGTATTAAGTTACATAGCATCGATAGCAATAGAAATTAGTTAGCAATACTCCTCTCCTCTCCGGGTAACATCCGGCTGGTTGTATTAAGTTACATAGCATCGATAGTAATAGAAATTAGTTATCAAAGGTCATCTCCTCTCCAAGTAACATCCGGCTGGTTGTATTAAGTTACATAGCATCGATAGCAATAGAAATTAGTTATCAAAGGTCATCTCCTCTCCAAGTAACATCCGGCTGGTTGTATTAACTTACATAGCATTGATAGCAATAGAAATTAGTTAGCAATACTCCTCTCCTCTCCGGGTAACATCCGGCTGGTTGTATTAAGTTACATAGCATCGATAGAAATAGAAATTAGTTAGCAATACTCCTCTCCTCTCCAAGTAACATCCGGCTGGTTGTATCAAGTTACATAGCATCGATAACAATAGAAATTAGTTATCAAAGGTCATCTCCTCTCCAAGTAACATCCGGCTGGTTGTATTAAGTTACATAGCATCGATAGCAATCGGCATTAGTTATCAAAGGTCATCTCCTCTCCAAGTAACATCCGGCTGGTTGTATTAAGTTACATAGCATCGATAGCAATAGAAATTAGTTAGCAATACTCATCTCCTCTCTAAGTAACATCTAGCTGGTTGTATTAAGTTACATAGCATCGATAACAATAGAAATGAGTTATCAAAGGTCATCTCCTCTCCAAGTAATACCTGGCTTGTTTTACTAGGTTACATAGCATCGATAGCAAAGAAAAACCTTGTTTGACATATCATTGCTCTTTTGAGTTAAAAAAGGCTCTGTTTACATTGTCTTGTATATTTTACCTTTCTCGTTCAACAATACTTAAAAGAAGTAATTTCATATCAGATTAAGATTAGCTCACTCATACAAGGGTAAGTCAAGAGCTTTGCAATATTTTGGTAATGTGAGGCACAATATGGTAGATCCGGAAGCTTTTGCCGAAATTATGAAGATGACAAATCTCACTGAACTGTGAGATCCTGAGCTCGTAGGATTTTACTCCATGACTTGGAGCACGGCCTCGGAATCCACGCTTTTAGGCTGACCTAACCTTGCCTGATCATGAAGCTTTTCTTTTCAACCCGAGCGTAATGTCTTCAACCATTTCGTTACTGTACTGATCAGTTGCGACTTCACCTTTCGTACTACAAAGCTTTTTGATTTCTTCCGCTCCGTCATTGCTTATTCAAAATCATAAATCATAGGTTCTCGAATAAGACTATGTTACACGTTTATCTGGGTTGCTTACAAATCACACAAGGAGTGAAGCATCGCATAACGTGTCTGCGCACCAACTACCACAATACTGCCCACAACTTTGGACGATCATCCGTGTGGGTTTCAAATTTCAAACGGAGCGAAGTAATGTTTCGTTTGGTTTCCTTGTTTAATGGCATATCAACTCTTTTTAGGTTATTTAATGCCAAAGCCATTCTCCTAGAAGAATAGTGGTGCTACTATTTAACCCATAGCTGGGAGGATAAGGGGGTTCATACCTTTCCCATGGGTATTTGCCCGAAAGTGAACGTAATAGCGCGACTGGAGTACGAACTCGCGTACTACGATTCCGCAGTCCATCGCTTTAACCATTACAGCACGAGGACACCCCCGGAGCGAAGTAAGGTGCCAAGTGTCAGCAAATCAACTACCACATTACTGTCAAGTATGTTGCACATCCATCTGTGCGGCTTTCAAATTGCACTAGGCATATCGTGTTAGCGTATCAACTACTGCGATACTAACAAGCATAGCAGGTTCCTGCCACAGATTGAACAGTATCACTCACGTGATATACTGGCAGCAAGCCAGCATGTTACCAAAATATTGTAAAACTTTTGACTCACCCGAGTATATAGATACAAATATAAAAATGTGTGTGAAACATATATAACTCAGTCCAGCCAATTGCGTCTCGCAACGAGTGTCCTGATATGACACTAAAAAATCTGATGGTGGAGATTTGGAGAATGTGGAGTACCCCTTCATTGCCATTGCTCCCAAGTCTTCTCTGATCCGGTGTGGTAGCACCTGTTAGGGTCTTATCTATGGGTCACATAGAACTGTTTGACATTTAAACTGTATACCAACAAACGACTTATGTTAAATTGAATTGTTTAAAATAGAACTGTTTGATCATTCAACTGTTTGTAAACGAATGAGTGATGTTTGAGATACATTGTAATACTTGTAACCATCTTTATTAACTGAAGCTAAATTAAATTGTTTGAAATAGAACTGTTTGATCATTTAACTGTGTATAAACAAATGAGTGATGTTTAATTGAATTGCTTGTGAGACACTGTAATTCTTGGAACAATTTAACTACGTGCAAACAAATGAATAATGTTGAACAGAATCATTAATATTGAACTGCATTACTTGAAACAAATTGACTAAGTACCTAAACTGAATTATTGCTATTACATAGCAATACTTGGAACCATTTCATTTTGCAAATGAATGACTAGTGTTCAATAGAATAATTAGTGTTAAATAGCAATACTTGTAACCACTTCTCTGTCTGTAAATATTGAATATAATTATTAGTATTATATAGGAATAATTTAAACTGTTTAACTGTGTATAAACAATAGCAATACTTGTGTGCAAACAAAATAGTTCTAACTCATTTTAAATTGAAATTACCTACGAATTTGTCTTTAATTGGAATCATTTTTGAGATGAGGCTTCTTAATCTGAGAATTAATTTTTATTTATTGCTGACTTTTTGTCCTCATCTTAGTAGTTTTTTTTTTTAGTAGTTTTTTTGTGTTGTTTCTTCTTCCGACTCTGGAAGACCAGATAAGGATTTATAAGACCAAAAAATCCATCATTGATCGCCCTTCGGGGCCCGTGGCGCAGCGGATAGAGAGTCTCTACGGTTCCAGAGTCTCTATGGTTCCAGAAGAGCATCAGAAGATAGCGGTTTCAAATCCTACCCAAGCCGGCCAGAGGTTTATTTGGTCAAAAACGTGGTGCGATAGACAACAACTATGGAAGGCAGTAATTACTGGGGATACGGTTACAAGACTCAGCATTCCTATCCAAGGTCGCGGTAAATCACCTGAAGATGGCCGGAGGTGAAATTTGGCCGAAACGTAGTGAATGAAGAAACAACACACACACAAAAAAAACCCTACTAAGGACAAAAAGTCCGCAATAAATAAAAATTAATACCAACGAATTATTTATTTAGAATTCCTATGTCAATTGAAATGTATGCAAAAGCATGATAAATTGTAAATAGAATTATTTATTTGATTGAAATACTTGAAACCATTTAAATATGTGCAAAAAGATCTCAGGCTCGTTATCCACAAAATGTGTTTTCAAATATATGTATAAAGGGTTTTGCATTAAATAACCTACAATGGTTGATATACCATAAAATCCAACCAACCAACCGATATAATTTCGAACTGGTTTGCAATCTTAATCTTTTATTATCATACTTTCAGCTCGAACAAATCGAAAATGGATAAAATGTTAAGGGAGTATTCTGAGATCCGAATCAATATATACTCATAAAATGACTATATAACTAGATGTTAAGTAAGGGTCATTACTCTGCCTTTAAATCAAGATTGATGACATAGGCAAGACATTCTGAAAACGTTGAGCTGAAAAGATGGAAGGATGGGGAAAAAAAAAGAACTAAAAAAAGAAAAAGGAAACACACACACACACACACACACACACACACAGAAAGAAGAGAAACACAAGCAATAAAATAGAAAGGAGGATAAAAAGAAAAAGGCAAGAATAAATTGAGACAAGAGAAACTTGATCAATAAGAAAAAGAAAAAGAAAAAACAAAAAAAGAACAACCCCCCCCCCAAAAAAAACGAAAGTCTTGAGAAAGATACGATTTTGGAAATTGATCAAATGCCAGAAACGCTGCTGGAACGTGAAATAAACTCTCGTACTGTTAAGCATATTCGCCTTGAATTATATTCATCATTAACTTTTTTTCAAGTTGACTTTTACGCAATCTTTTCACAATTCACGGTAAAGGTTATAAATTCATTGTCCTTTTTCGTTTCATTGAGCAAGAAAGACAATTCATAAGAAACCATGACAGAAGCCAGCACTGAGTGAATCATATCAATTCTCTCTTATCATATCTATTCTTCTGATCTCAACACAATTTTGCGGTTGTGTGTGGAAGGAATTAAAAGAAAGACGGATAAAACGCTTAAATCCCGTTAATCAGATAAAGATATGCTACAAGTCTTATCCTACAAAGCGTATTTCCATCATGTTGATATGATTATCTCCCTTAGTAAAAATTGTGGAATTAGAACTTTTAGAGGATGATTTAAACAAACTTGATTAAATAATATAAGATAATAGTATAATGTTTTTTCAAAATATTTTTGAGTGTCCCAATAATAGAAAGAAGATAATTCATTAAAAAGAAAATTACAATTAAAATTTAGTTGTCTCTTCTTAGTCGGCTGGGGCTGCAGAATATACCGATTGCATCTCTGCAGAGAGGGAAGGTCTCCCCTAACAAATGTCCTGATATGACACTAAACAATCTGATGATGAGGTTCCAATAATTCTGGAGCTTTGGGGAATACAGAGTACCCTTTTATTGCCATCGCTCGCAGGTCTATTCTGGCCTGGAGTAGTAGCACCTGATTGTGTCCTATCTATGGGTTAAATAGAAGTGTTTGACATTTAAACTGTACTTATATAAAACTGAATTGTTTCAAAAAGAAATGTTTTTGACATTCAAACTGTGTTTGGAATAGAACTGTTTTGACGTTTAAACTGTGTACTTATGTTCAACTGAATTGTTTGAAATAGAACTGTTTTGACATTTAACTGTGAATAAATTAAAAAAAAACTGTACTTTTGTTAAACTGAATTGTTTGAAATAAAACTTTATAAATAAGGCTACCATTTCAGATATTTAGCCTGGATATTAGAATAAACTTAGAAATCAAGAAATGTGTAGTAGGAAATAACAAAAATGGAATTTCAAGACACTAAACAGGAAAGATAACTTAGACACCTTACTGATTGAATCAAGGATGGAATGAAGGAAAAAGTGATAAACAAAACTCCAAGCAAAAAAAAGAAAAAAGAAAAAAAAAGAAGTAAAACAAGGGAGCTAAAGTCAACAGCGCAAAAATGATAAAAGGTCTAAACCCCTGGGCTGTGTCTATTCTGTGGTAATTCTTAAATGGACGTGGGAATAACTGAGACATTTGGATAATCAAATAGAGAACTTTTTTACAAGCATTGCACCCAAATCAATTGGCTATTGGTGAAAAGGAAAGGCGAGAAAGATAATTAATCTCTATTTGATGGATTGATTTAGCTTATTTGTTTAACGGTATATCAACTCCTTATGGGTTATTTAATACCGATATTACACTCGTCTGTAAATGTTTCATCATAATCACAACTATTCCTGCTTTTAACATTCCAACGCAATATTTTTCTTTGTACTTTCGTTATACAGCATCAAGTGAACCTGGGAGTAATAGCAATGAAGATGTATTGTAGTATAGTATACTACGCGTATGCTAATATACACAGAAACATAATCAACTGATAATGACGACTTCGATAACGAACGAATACACTTCTTTATATAAGTCTCTCACACTTTATTTTTGAAAAGGTGACGTTTGTTGTGTGTGAGAAATGAGTGGAGACAAGGACGGACTGCTATATTGACCCAAATTCTTCTCTCGACCATAGCAGCACTTCTTTCACATCTTGGCTTCGGTTGCTCAACCGGGGGTTACTAAGGGCCCAAAGCCCTCAGTCTGCAAGCTGGTTCTCACTTCGGCATCCTGTCTCCAACTGACTCGAACCGCCTGGGCACCTGGTTATATTATTTTCTAACGTTCACCTGCTTCCGCTGTTCTTCCGCTTATTTTCACAGGGGCATCTCTTGATTGACGGCTCGATCGAGGGTCAATATATAACAGTATGTCACACTTCCCAGATTTCCACAACAGGAGCCTCACCTTTAGATTTTGATTAATTTCATATCCATATTAAGAATGCTCTATGTTAACAAGGCATGGCCTGTTTTCTTGTTCCCCAATGACACCTGCACCGGAAAAATAAGGTCTAAAATGTTTGGTTTCTGATTACTCAAACTGCGCTTTAAACCTGGACTAAAACCAATCCACGGATATTGTAAATAAATCAATTCAAATTACTTGGCTATGATTCTAAAATGTATTTAAAATTCAGATATAATTTTTGTACTGTCGCCGAGGCTTAGAATACGCTGACTAAATACTATAAAGAGAGGCAAAACTACGAATCCTTCAAAAGGGGTTGCCTGGGTATGACACTAAATTGGATCTGATTATAAAGCTCCAATTCTGAAGATCAGACGAGTGTAGAGAGCCCCTTCATTGCAATTGCCTCCAGAAACACTTCAACCCTGTTAGAGTTCCATTTATAGTTTAAATAGACGTATTTAAAAAAAAGAATCATATCTTATTAGACCGTGTAAAAAATCTTAAGAAGCAACTACAAACGAAATGGAAATATGAATGATGAACGCGATTCCTAAGATTTAGGTATAATATAATCTTTGACAGGTTGAAATGCCGTTTAAATCAATCAGTGCATTAATCAATCAACAGATATAAATTTGAACGGATCGTTAATCCAAGACTGTAAGATTATTAAAACGTGCAATCTGAATCATTCAGTGCAGTCGGCTGTGGCTGTTGAATACGCCGACTGCATTTCTCCAGAGATGTAAGACACCCCTCTCCCCACGAATGTCCTGAATATAACACGTAACTGCATCTGATGATAAGGCTTCAGTCATGAAGCTTTGGGGGAATGTAAAGCACACCTTCATTGCCATTACTCCCAGGTCCACTCGGAACTGGATAGCTTGCACCTAGTAGGGTCCCATATATAGGTCAAATAGAACTGTTTAATCATTTACTATACTTGAAGCAACTTAACTGTGTGCCAAAAATGACAGTTAAATTGAATAATTAGTATTACATAGAAATACTTGGAACCATTTAGTTATGTACAAAGGCATAATGTTGAATAGAATGACCAGCGTTATATAGCAATACTTGAAACAATTTAACTATGTGCAAATAAAACTATTAGTGTTTGATAACAATTCTGGAAACCGTTTTATTGTGTTCAAACAAATTAATTCTGGTTCGTTTAAAAATTATATCTAATAAACGATTTGATTACCAACCGTTTACAAATCTTGTATTTAATATATATGTATAGGCCAGATTTAGGATTAAATAACCAACTAGGGTTGCCAGAAGACACAACCAACCAAACACTATTAATGGATTTTAGAACAATTATATAATAGACAATTAAATCAACACTTGCAAAAATCAAAAATCAAAAATTAATATATTATATGGAATCTATCCGGGTTTGTCTTGACAAAACATAAGGAAAGTTTCATTTTAACGAACTTCATTTATCAATATCATATTTGATACATTGTCACAACTGTATTAAGATAATCTATTAAAATTAGTTTAATAAGATAATCAATTAAATTTGGTGTATTAGGATTATCTATTACATTTAGAGTATAAAGATAATATATTAAAATTGGTGTATTAAGATAATCTATTAAATTTGTTGTATAAAGATAATCTATTAAAACCGGTGTATTAAGATAATCTAGTAAATTCGGAGTATAAAGATAATCTATTAAAATTGGTGTATTTCTTGTATCAAGTCAAGATTTGACGCTGAAAAAAGTAAGGAAAAATTTTAGCTTTTTCTTTAAAAAAATATTCCAACAGTTCAAAGATATGTCACGAAGTTTTTCACTGGTGATTTTTCTTTTGCTGAAAGACGGATGTTCTAAGGTTGGGGTGAACTATCGAAGGTATTACCATTCAAATGCATCATTTCTTTAAGAATAACAAATGTTTATGCAATGCAGTTTCGTGTCATGCCCTAGAAACTTTTTTTTTTGTGGAGGTAGCATCTTACCCCACTGCAGGAGATAGTCTTTATTCTAACCTCTGTCGGTAGGGTAGAGAAAAAGAAGGTTTTTGGTTTGGTTAATGGCATATCAACCTTCAGGGGATATTTAACGTCAAAACCATCCTTGTAGTAGAACATCAGTGATACTATTTAACTCATTGCTGGAGGGACAAGAGGGTTCATTCCTTTTCCAAGGGTATTAGTGTTGTATAGCCATGAACAACTATGCATACGCATATGCAGATGCATGCAGAATCATAATGACGACACAATAAAGACGAGCGACACAGTTCTTTAGAAAAATATACCTCTCACTTTATTTGAAAGGGTTCGAAAGGGTTATTAAAGATTTTACTGTGTGAGAGGTGAGTTGGAGGCTAAACAGAACTGCAACATATTGACCCCCACTCTTATGGCCATAACAGCGTTTCTTTCCCGTTCTCCTGGGCTGCTCAACCGCGAGCCTGGGGGCCAGCCTCTCTGGGATATGTTCCTCATTCCAGCATCTTCTTTCTAACTGATTGAATTTCCTGTGCACCGAATAATATAATAATTTGACGCCCACTCTTCTTCCTGCGAGCGTCACAATTTCGCACTCAATTCAACCCGTCCACGGTCAAGGTTATATCCTGATATTCCTCGACCGGATGCACATGTTATTTACACAGGTGCATTTCCTATTTTGACTGCTTGGCCGGGGCCAATATTTTACATTAGTCCGAAAATGAAATAATGCGATTGGAGTTCCAACTCGCTGCTGTCAAGCACTTTAGCCATTAAACGACAGGGAGTCCGCTGACAAAATATCCTACATTCAAATATCAGAGATGGTGCAGCATTCGCAATGATAAAAGATGTTTATATTTCTTTTGTCCTGCATGTCTGGTTCGTCTAACTTTGATAGTTTAAAGGAAGCAGACATGCAGGACAGTGCTGGAGAAGCAGGGACGAGCTCATAAGTGATGTACTCCTATAGACCCCCACATATGGCCGGGCAAAAGCAGGACGACCAGCTCGAACATACAATCAGCATCTATGTGAGGATACGGGATGTAGCCCTGAAGACCTACCAGAGGCGATGAACGATAGGGAGAAGTGGCGAGAGAGGGTCAGGGATATCCGTGCTAGGGGCACGACATGGTGATGATGATGATGATATTTCTTTTGGAAAACTAGATGGCATCGAAATGAAAATAAAATACAAACAATGGGGGTGGGGAGATCCCTGTGGTGTAGTGGCTAACATGTTTGTCTGCGACATCGTAGTAAGCGAGTTCGAACTCCAGTCACGCTATTAAGTTCACTTTCAAACTTATACACTTAGGCAAACTATGAACCTTCTTTATTTCTTCAGTAAGGGTCAAATAGTACCACTACAGTCCTTATACAAGTGTTATATAGTTATTTACACGTTCATTCAGCATCACAACGACACCATAATTAAGACGCATGAAGGAAGGAAGACGCAAGAAGAATTAAGATGCAGGAAGGAAGAACAAAGAGGACTTCTTTAGAAAAATATTCACCTCTCACTTTATTGCAAGGGTTTCGAAAGGGTTGTTCAAGGTTTGCATGTGAGAGGGTGCTAGAGACTGAACATAAACTTCATATTTTGACCCCACTGTTATGACCGTCACGTTGTGTCTTTCTTGTTCTCTTAGATGCTCAACCAGAGGTCTTGGGGTCCACTCCATCGGGGCTTTTCCGAGGGCCCCCTCGGTCGGGTGGAGCCTTTCCTACCACATCTGGTTTCTAGCTGTCTGGAAGTCTGCTGGCAACTGCATCGGGGGTTTTCCGAGTGCCCCCTCGGTTGGGTGTGACCTTCCCTACCACATCTGGTCTCTACTGTCTGGAATTCTACTGGCAACTGCCTGGGACCCAAACTCAACTGAGTTAAATAATAACTCAACGCCCACACGATCGCCAACTGGATCTTCGAATCGGATGTTTAATCGTCATCAAGCGGAAATAACTTTCATGCAGTTCAGAGGTTACTCTCTTCCGGTGCATGACTGTAATGGCACAATGAGACCTTCACCTTGTCCCATATCATAAGCCTTAATCCGCCCACGCGATCTCTTTCGATTACTGGCCGTTGGAATGTGTCACTTCCCTTTCGGTGTATTACCTTGGAATAGCATTTTTAGGCCGGGGCGAGGGGTCAAAATATAACACAAGGATAGCTTTGGCATTAAATATCCCATGAAGGTTGATACAAAGAAAGTAAACCAAATCTTCGAAACATCTTTCTTCTGGACAACAACGGTAAATAAGCAACTGATGGGCCTTAGAGTTTTTGATACAGACTTCTGCTAGAAACGATAGCATTAATGCTTATAAGTAATGAATAACAAATATATTCTTCAGCTGTTCCCTTCTGGCAGATAGCAACATAAGAAGAATTTACAAACTGAAAAGATCCCCTTTGGGAACCAAGAATAATCCCATGTTAAAACTAAGAAACAATGGCACCAATCTCAAGACTTTCAGACGGCAGAATAATAGTCTGAAACGGTCAGCATTCTTTATGTCATTCCATTTTCTTCAAAACCCAGCAAATGATGATGTCGATGTTGCTGTTGCTGTTGTTGGCGATGAAAAGGATTCTGACAGTAAGGAGAGATAAGAGGTCATGTTATCGGCAGGAAAAGAATAAAAGTATATTTAGATGATATGTTCTGATAATTTTATATCTCCTGATGGACACCCAAATAATCATCTTCGCTATTTTCGAGACAAAATACATACCATTACAGATATATTTAAGGAAATATGTCTTGGAAACATTTCTCGTGAAATGAATGGGCGCCATTTCCTTTTCATACGACATTTTGTTACAGCTATTTACTTCCAAATTGACTCACACGAGCATTCTATTTTATTTCTCCAAAAGTTCCTCCGCTTGTTGTACCAAAATATCAAGCCATTTAGCAGTAACGGCTCTGGGAATTAAGTTTTTCTGGAAGCATGTTTCGAGAGTTTTAATAAGAATTGAAAAATACTTCTGGCCAAAAGTAATTATCTTTTTGAATTCTCTTGTATTCCGTTATTGCTAGCATAAAATCAAAGCAACCTTTAATTAAGCAAATAGTCTATTGCTCCAATGAAGCAAACTTGTTTTTGATTCTTCATCATTGGCAATTCTGTCGATAAGGCTTAGAATAGCCTGGATTTATCTTCTGCAGAGGGGTAAGAACCCCGCAAAAAAAGAGTGGGGTCCTGTGTAAAACATTAAACTGTATCCAGTGGTGAAGCTCAAATTCGGGAGCTCTGAGGAGTATCATGTTACCCTTTCATTGCCATTACTCTCGTGTTCATTCTGACCCGGAGTGGCCTTAACTGTTCAGGTCTGATGTATGGATTGAAAAGATCTACCTAAAAATCATTTCTTTTCGATTAGATTGTGGAAAAAAAATTAAAATCTTAAAAAAATCAAGGACAAAAAAAAATGTAAATATGACCGTACAATGAACGCGATTTCCTAACCCCGGACGGGTCGACATCTCGTAAAAAGTGTTTATTAACGCATTTAAAAAAAACCTTTATGGATTTTCTATTTGAAGAGATGCGCTTAGTCCTCGCGGTTATAGTTGAATTCGATTTAGTTTGGTTTGTTTTTATGGTATATCAACACTTGTAGGTTATTTAATGCCAAATTCTGTTTATATTTATATATTAATATATATTTGACTTGTAAACACATTTGTGATTGATAAAACTTTAAAACAAATCTGAGCACATTTGTTTCGGACACAGTTAAATGGTTTAAAGTATTTCTATCAAATACAAATAATTTTATTTACTATTAATCAATTTAACATCAGTCGTTTATTTGCATACATTTGAATAGATATGCGAGGATCATTAAATAAGTTTCCAGACTTTTTTCGTATGGGCACTTTTATTGATAGTACACACATGAAACTCTTCTCCCCTTCGAAGTAATCTCCTCCGGCTGCAATGCACTTGTTGTACCGTTCCAACAACTTTTGGAAGGCCCCATCGAAGTCCTCTTCTATGACCGTGTCAATGACCTTCGTCACAGCCTCTTTCATCTCAATTGTCTCATAACGACAGCCTCTGAGCTTAGGGAATAAGCAAAAGTCACAGGGAGCAAGGTCTGGACTATAGGGAGGGTGAGGAACTGTCTTGATTCCCATCTTGGTCAAATAGTCAGTGACAAGGATTTAGTTGTGGACTGGTGCATTGTCCTGCTGAAAATGCCACTGACCCGATTTGAAGAGTACTGTCCTCTTCCGACAGAATCTCTCCCTGAACTCCCTTAAAACCTCAACATAGTATTCCTTGTTTACCGTCTGTCCAGTGGGAACTCAGTGCATGTAGATCATGCCAGTGCTGTCAAAAAAGGGATCATCAAAATTTTGTGGGTGGATTTGCTCTGTCTGGCCTTCTTGGTCCTGGGAGAGCCAGCATGCTTCCACTGGGAACTCTGTCTCTTGGTCTCTGGGTCATAGCAGTAGATCCAGCTTTCATTGCATGGCATTTTTTCTAAGTTTAAAACAGAATTTTATTGCATATCGTTCTTCTAAAGTCCAGATTGCATTTTTGAAATTCCCCAGCTGTGACAATCAGGCTTTAGTAGGGTGTATTCCAATTCCTGTTGTAGCTGTTCATTTGAATCTGTAATCATAAAAATTGGTCAGTCATCTCATAAGATATATAGCAATAACATACTGGATTTTTAAGAGTCTTTGACAATTTTAAATGCCTGTACAAAAAAATCTGGAATCTTATTGAATGCACCACGTACATGATATGCAAGATTTTTCTTTTTCTTTTAAATGAGTTAGAACTAATTTGTTTGCTCACTAGTTTTTGCTATTGCTTCTACACAGTTAAATGGTTTCAATTATTGCTATCTAACACTTATAATTCTATTAAATATTAACCATTTATTTACACAATGAAGTAGTTATATATATTGCTATTTAACATTAATTATTCTATTCAACATTAGTCATTCATTGGCACACAGTTAAATGCTTCCAAGTATTGTTATGTTTCAGTAATAATTCAATTAAACATCAGTTACTTGTTTCCACACAGTTGAATGTAAAAATATGTTGTATTGTGGTAAGGAAGAGATCCTCTGTGAAATAGAGTTAATTATTTATTAATGTTATATAATTGCAGAATGATTTTTCGTTAGTTATATTTTATCATTCGGTTTGGTTAGGCTTTGAACTGTTCGGCTCTTAGTGTAGATGTTCACGCTCGTGCGCAGAGGATATGACAATCATAATAAAAAACCCAGATAGGAAATAGATCTGGGGTGTGAATGACGTCATGCCCGCAAGCGATGGGCTGGGAATTTTGGTGATTTTTGAAAAAAGCAGTTAGTTGAGATTTGACTCTGGGCGAGGCCAGTTGAGATTTTGACTCTGGGCCGGGCAGTCCAGCTGGGGGCTACGGGATGCGCAGTGCGTTTTTTTTTGTCAGTTAGTTGAGATTTGACTCTGGGCGAGGCCAGTCCAGCTGGGGGTTGACTGAAGGTTGATGTAGGAACAGTCAGCACAGTAAAAATTGTGTCTCTCCTCGTGTCGAAAAACTAAACTCAAGAAGTTAATAAACGTTTCGTACCTGAGCTATGGAGAGTCGTCAGTGTTTCGGGATTTCTCTGCATCTGAATATTTTACATTTTAGTATTTTGGATATGCTACATTAACTGAAGTGGTACAGTTCAACAAATATTATAAGTCTCGTGCCGTGGGTGTTACGTCCGAAGTTGGTATTACTATTTACTTTCAGAACTGTCCGTGCTTAAGAAACACGACGTCTTTTATTCCTCCGGGATACCAGAAGTCACGTGGTACGAGCCACGATACAACAAAATAGTCTTATTTCAAACGATTCAATTTATCACAAGTCATTTGTTTTCACTGTTTAAATGTCAAAATGTTCTATTTGATCCATTCATGAGACCCTCTCTGGTACTACCAATCTAGGCCGGAGTGGACCTTGGAGTGATCACAGTGAAGAAGTCTTCCGCATTCCCCGTAGCTCCAGCATGTCTGGAACCTCACCTTCCGATTGTTTCGTGTCATACCCGGGACACTCGGTTGGAGGGGGTCTTACCCATCAGCAGAGATGCAGTCAGTGTATTTTACAGCCCCAGCCGTCTAGGTTTGTTACAGTTGGGGAAAGTGAAATCGCTGACTCGAGTTCAATTCCTGGATAAGTCATTAGCGTTTCATTTCGCGCTAATGCCCTCGGTGAAGGCATAAATCAATCTTTTCTCTTCACTAGACGTAGGTATATAGTTGGCCAGATTGGGTTCTTTAACTTAGATGAAGAAACCAGTCTAGGAGAACGAAAACTTTAAACTTGTTGTTGTGTCGGGTCCTACTTGTTTTGGATGGGTTGGGTAATATCTACCCAACCCATCCAAAACAAGTTTTACTTTTACTTTTACCATTTTCAAGGATTTCTTGAAAATTTCTTACTTTTACCATTTTCTTACTTTTACCATTTTCAAGGATTTCTTCAACTTTGTGTTTATTACACCTACATTGTCAAATCACAGTCTTTTGCACAGTGCCCAAATGGAATGGAATACCCTTCCTACCCTGACATATCAATTTTTATATCGATAAATTACATTAGAGTGTTCGCCAATGGCCCTGGAGACCTGGGTTCAATCCCAGGTCGAGTCATACGAAAGACTCAAAAAATGGTACTTAATGCCTCCTTGCTTAACACTCAGCATTATAAGGTACGGATCAAGGGTAAAGTAGAGCAATCCAGGGAAGGAGTAGCGCCCTCCCCTACACATTGGTGTAGTAGCTATCGAAAAGGGAGCCTTCGGGTTACCCTCGACTATGGTCGCCAACTTTACTTTTTTTACATATCCACAATATGTATTTTTGGGGAATCACGAATTATGATATTGAGAATTGTCTTTCTACAATATCAAAAAATATTCTAATCTGGAATTCGGTTCTACTTCCATGTTCTTCTTGACAATACAATTCAACAATATGTATTTTGACGAATGTATCATCAAACATCCATAGAACTGACAGAATCTCGAATTGATAGGTCGATATAGATTTATAAACATGTTTTGTGATCATTGCGTCATTTAATAAATCGATATTATTCCAAGTTTCTTAATATTTCACCCTTCCACCTGCCACGGCTAAAGGCGAAAAGGAGGCTCCCGTAGCCTCACCTATAGCCAGGAAAACGGGTCGTATATCATGAGCTATTAAAATAGTAATTAATCACACAGTTCTTCTTCTTCTTCTTCTTCTTCTTCTTCTTCTTCTTCTTTAAACGGCAAGAGTCTTAAACTATTAGAGCAGATTATATATTTTGGTAGTCATATCTCATCAACTAAAAACAATGTCAACATATCGCTTTGGTAAAGCACGGACTACTATTGATAGGTTAATGACCCTATAGAAGTCTGATCCCACTGATAAAAGAAAACAGAAATTCTTACAAGCTGTAGCCGTGTCAGCACTATTGTATGGTGGCACCACGTGAACTCGAACAAAACTCATGGAGAAAAAACTCAGATGGGAATGAAACAATTATACTGCGTGCTGTTTTAAACAAATCCTGGATATTGCACGCTACAAAGCAGCAGCTTTACGGCCACATACCTCCCATCTAACAAACCATCTAACAAGAGGAACAACACATGCCGAGAACTGCTGTTGAAGTAAAGACGAACTCGTTAGGGACGTTCTCAAATGGATTAATACACATGGACACACCAGTGTTGGTCGATTAGTAAAAATATTAATTCAACAGCTTTGTGCGAACACTGGGTGCCATCTAGAGGACCTACCATGAGCGCGATCACCGATATATATATATGTATATTGAGAGAAAGAGAGAGGGAGGGAGGGAGAGAGTGAGGGAGTGAGAGAGAGATGCTGAGGCTTCAGTAATTCGGAGTACCCCTTTATTGTCATCGCTTCCAGGTCCACTCAGAGGGATAGCACCTGAAAGGGTCCTAACCATGGGTCACATAGAACTAAACTGAGTACTTATACTAAACTGAATCGTTTGAAATAGAACTGCATTTACATTTAACTGTATGTAAACAAAAACTATAGTTATGCTAAACTGAATCATTTGTAATAGAACTGTTTTTGACATTTAACTGTATGTAAACAAAAAAAACTGTATTTATGCTAAACTGAATTGTTTGAAGTAGAACCGTTATGACATTTAACTGTAAATAAACAAAAAAGCTGTACTTATGCTAAACTGATTTATTTTAAATAGGGCTGCTTATATGTACAAAATGGATTTAGCATTAAATAACCCCGAATGGTTGATATGTCATAAAACCAAACCAAACCAAATCGAGTTCAAATCCAGTACGAGGTTATTTGCTTTTCACATAACGCTAATACCCTTGGCAAAGTTATTAATCCGACTATACTCCCTGCAACTATAGATAAATGGAGGATCAGACTAGGCTTTATAATCTTGGTATGGCAACCAATCGAATGGAAGGAAAACTCTGAATTCAAAGCTGTTCAACTCCGCTTAAAAAAACTGACCTTGTGTCACATCCTACCCATGGTGCAGCGTTTGGGTAAATACATAGAAGGATATACCCTGAAAGGAATAAAGGAAGTAATTGTATAAGATTATATCTTTTAGTATCCATTTCTTCCAATTTTATGGCAAGTCTTTGGCATTGAAATGTCACTGTTTGCGGGTCTCATATTTACACATACTTCGGATTCCTATTTAAAGTGGCAGCCGACATGAATTGGGTAGAAAAGAAAAAATAAGTCAGAAAAACGAAAGGAAAGGGCACACACACACACACACACACACACACACACACACACACACACACACACACACACACACAAACAAACATACATGTGGGAGTACACACACACATACATACACACACACGCACACACAAACACTCGTATTTATATAGAAAGGTTAGGAAGATGCGTATGTATTTATCTAACCCCTCCACCAAGGGCAAGGTGCGACATAAAGTCATTTTTCAAAGCGGGGTTTAAATCTAACAGGTTTGAATTCAGTGTTTTCTTTCTCTTAGATCGGTTACCATACCAATGTTAAAGAGTACAGTCTACCCTATTATTTAACGATTGCTGTAATAAAAATAGTTAGATTCATACCTTTCCCTAGGATATTAGCGAAATGTGGAATGCAAACACCTTCGTCCAGGATTTGAACTCGAGTCACCGTATCTATTTCCTACAGTGATAACCGTTACACCACTAGCGCCTTGATGAAGATGTGTATGCGTATACATTATGTCAGGAATATAATTTGCTTGCTTTTTGTTCTTTTTTAATGATAATTTTATTTGAAATCGATAATGAGTTTAAAACTAGCCAGTCAAACATGAGCATAGATCCGGATAGTTCGGTAAGGATAATGGTGGTACCGAAAATTTACATGGAAACAAACTGGCATTGCATTCTTCAGCCGAATATATATCATCCTCATCCTCATCATGTCACACCATCAGCACGGATGTTCCTGACCCTCTCACGCCACCCGTCTCTATCATCCATCTCTTCCGGTAGCTCTTGAAGGCTATATCCTGCATCAGCACAGAGCTGTTGTATATAGGTTCAAGCTGGTCGTCCTGCCTTTGGTCGTCCATGCGAAGGGGTCCACAGGAGTTTGTCACTTATTAGTTCGTCTCCACTTCTTCAGCAGCCCTACATATCTGGTTCGTCTAACTTGGATAGTTTTGGTGATGGGCGGTAAGTAGCCGTACAGCTTCTGCTTCGTGGGGTGTTGGCTCCAGGACTTGTTCAATATTGCTCGCAGCATTCTTGTGTAGTTGCTGTCAAGCTTTTTCTCCATACGTTTAGTTAGCGTCCATGTAGTGCATCCATACAGCAGTATAGATACGATAGCTGCTTGGATAAAACAGCATTTTATTTAATCGGTCAGGTCTGACTTTCATATGAACAATAGCCTATCGATGGCTGTTCACACACACACACACACACACACATATATATATATATATATATATAAAATGCCAACAGTTTTAAATATTTTGGCGCAATTGCCCCGGATTCAGGACTGAAACCAGAATTTATGGCCAGAATTGCGCCATCAACAGCAGCTCTGACAAAACTGAAATGCATCAGTCCTGACAAAAACATGTCTGGCATCAACAATGCGCACACATATTATCTAAATCTTTGAATCCTTTTCCCTCACTGCTGACCCCATGAGACGCCCTGAAACCCTTGAGATGAGATGCTTTCGTGCTTTCTTCCAATGAAAAAGAAATAAAAAATGATGAGGTATGGATATGTGACAAAATCAAGTGACACTTTTATCAGGCCTGGCAAAAGCCATCGTGCAAGACGAAGAAGTAAACAGAAGCAGGGAAGATAACATACAGGGATTGATAGACCTATCTTTTTGCTGAGTCAAAGAGTATAACTAACAGCTGAAAGTCATCAGTGGTGCCTCAACAACCACCTCCACCAGGGGTTACGTGTCCAATGATTAGGATGAAATTCTAAATATTATTCGGAATTAATTTTTTCTAATTTTTATATTAGGGAATTTTGCCTGCATTCATCATTATTTTCAGTCACCGTCTTCACAACTCTTTTTTGTTTCAAGTCTCATTCTACTTAGTGGTTGGGCTGAGAATACACTGATTGCAACCCTTGCAGGGGTAAGTTTCTCTTAAAAGATTGACCTTTGTATGTGAGTATGACACTAAACTGTATCTGATAGGCTCCAATTCTGGAGTTCTGAGAAGTTTGAAGTAACCCTTTCATTGCTATTACACACAAGTACACTCTGACTTTGACAGCCCAGTCGGCTGAGGCTGTAGAATACTCTGACTGCATCTCTGAATCCTGGTTATGACATAAAAAATCTGATGGTGAGGTTCCAGTAATGCTGGAGCTTTGTGGAATGCGGAGAACACCTTAATTGCCATTGCTCCCAGATCCACTCTGGTCGGAGTGGTAGCACCTGATAGGGCCCTCTCAATGGATCAAATAGAACTGTTTGACATCTGCACTGACGGATAACAAATGACTAAGGCTAAATTGAATGTTTGAAATAGAAATATTTGATCATTTAACTGGGTGTAAAAAATGTCATCATGCCACGCCGCCAGCACGGATATCCCGAACCCTCTCTCGCCACCCGTCTCTATCGAATATTGCTCGCAGCATTCTTGTGTAGTTGCTGTCAAGCCTTTTCTCTATACGTTTAGTTAGCCTCCTTAGTGCATCCATATAGCAGTATCGACACTACCGCTGCTTGAAAAAATTGCGTTTAATTTTATCTGTCAGGTCTGACTTTCATATGATCGATAGCCTACCGATAGTTGTCCATGTTTTTGCTAGTCGCATATTGATGTCTGTCTCGGTTGATGAGACACTGCTTCCTAGGTAGGTGAACTTGTTCACTATTTTCAAAGGACCACTATTTAGTGTGGAGATGTCGTCTCTTTGATTAAAGCACATGTATTCTGTCTTATGTGCGTTGACATGGAGGCCTATGCCAGCAGTTGCTCGTTCCTGACTACGTAGCAGGGATTCGGCTTGGGCAGATGTATTTGCCAGAAGTGCTATGTCATCGGCGTAATTGTTTGTGCGGAGTATCTTCTGCTTCTTTCCTTTGCCAGCTTCAAACTGTTATCTTTCATTTTATTAATTGACGTTCTAAGCACGTAGTCTAGGCAGATGATAACTGATGTTTAATTGAATTGTTAGTAATACATAGCAATGCTTGTGCCATTTAATAATGTGATAACGAACGAGTAATGTTGAATTGAATAATTAGTGTTAAATAGCAATGCTTGTAACCACTTCACTGTCTGCAAACAAATGATAAATATTGAATAGAAGTAGAAGTGTTAGGCAGCAATAATTGAGACCATTTAATCGTTTAGAAACAATAGCAATACTAGAGTGCAAACAAATTACTTTTAATCTGTTCAAAAATAAAATTACTGACAAAATGATATCTTACGTATCACGCATATCTACTTAAACGTGTGCAAACAAACGAGTGATATTAAACTGTTACTGTTAGATAGGAATACTTGAAACCATTTAACCGTGTGTAAAAAAATGATCAGCTCAGACTCGTTTAAAAATGTTATCAATAAAATATGTTCAAAAATCATATATATAATATGTATGTATTAAGATTTGGAATTAAATAACCTATAATGGTTGATATGCCATAAAAGCCAACCCAACCAAATCATATATATTTAACATATATGTTTAAAGATGATTTAGCATTAAATAACCTACAATCGTTGATATGCCATAAAACCAAACCAAACCAAACCAAACCAACGAAATCATATATATTTAATGCATATATATAAACAAGATTGGGCATTAAATAACCTACAATAGTTGATATGCCATAAAACCAAACCAAACCAAACCAAACCAAATCTTATATATTTAACATATATGTTTAAAGAGGATTTGGCATTAAATACCCAACAATGGTTGATATGCCATAAAACCAAACCAAACAAAACAAAACCAAACCAACGAAATCATATATATCTAATGCATATATATAAACAAGATTGGGCATTAAATAACCTACAATCGTTGATATGCCATAAAACCAAACCAAACCAAACCAAACCAAATCATATATATTTCATATATATGTATAAAGAGGATTTCGCATTAAATAACCAACAATGGTTGATATGTCATTAAAATCAACCAAACCTGACTTGGAAAGGTAGTACCTGTGAAGGTCCATTTCTCAGTCAAATAGAACCGTTTAAAGTTTTTTCGTATTCGATTGAGCCGTATTCGAATACAATAAAATTAACCAGGAAACAACTACACAAAAAACTGAAGATATGAACATGCAATGAACATACAATCAGCAGCTATGTGAGGAGACGGGATGTCCTACCAGAGGCGATGAACGATAGGGAGAAGTGGCAAGAGAGGGTCAGGGATATCAGTGCTAGCGGCACTATATGATGATAATGATGATTGTTATGTAATACCAATAATTCAATTTTTGCCCGCATCTAAAAGTATTGCAATTCAACACAATTCCATTCTACACTACTCACCCGTTTGGACCTAGTCAAATGCCTCAAAGTATTGCCATATAACACGACTCAATTGTACATCAGTTATTTGTTTGCACACAGTTAAATTTGAAATAATTCTATTTGACCCATAGATCGGACCCTAACCGATACTACCACTCAAGGTCAGCAAATGATATCCATAACACTCGTTGGGCAGGGCTCTTACTCCACTGCAGAGATTCAGTCGGTATATTCTGCAGTCCCAGCCGACTGGGCTGCTTTCAATATGTGTTTGTTTATTATATTAAATATATTAAATATCCCGACTATCGAACTTTGCAGCAGTGGTAAACATGTCCATAATTCTTCCATGAATAACTGCAATTTTCCTTTTCTCCTTTAACAAAGGCGTCTTGTCACTTGAGTATTAACAAACTGATTCCTTCTCTGCTTTTTTGCCGACATTTCATGCTGGTCAATGTCTGTGAATACGATGTGTAAATGTTTTCTGCTCCTATATCTCCGCCCTACACTCACAATTCTATTCTCAAATCAGCGTATTACAAACAAGCGACATTTTTGATTGATGAGATTAAGTAATGTGGCATTTGAAATCAAGGCACGTACGGCCCACGGTAGATTTCTCGGCAAGGTCCAAGTTATTGCTGTTATTGTATATTTCATACAAAGAGGTGATGGCACATTTGTAATTAAGTCCAATTACTATTCTACTTCTATCAATGTTTTCTAGGTAGATATGTGTCATATGTTCCGTCTTATTGCATTGAACAACTTTATAGTTATATCACTAGGCTGCAATCAAAGAAATGCTTAGAGAAGAAAAATGATTTCATCAATTCAAATACGGAATGTTATAATGAAGCCAGTTTGATTTATTTCTGCTAAAAGTACACGAATTAGTAGAAAAGTATGAATGATTGATTGATTTGAATCCAATAATTCTTCCTGTAGCTAAGGGTAGATAGTTTGGTGTGGTTTCTTTGTTTAATGGCTATCATTATTTAATTTCAAAGTCATCCCTCTAGAAGAACAGTAGTGGTACTATTTAACCCATAGCTGTGAGGATAAGGGGGTTCATACCTTTCCCAAGAGTATTTGTCCAAAAGTGAACGTAATAGCGCAACTGGAGCTCGAACTCACTACGACCATAACCGAGTACAAGTGTTAAGTATCCCTGTATTGTTACTTGCCTGCAGTCAAGATTGAACCTGCAATTTCCAGATGATTCTCACTTTAGAAGCTTAGGGAATCAACGCCAATAAGCGTTACGCTATGAGTCTTGCAATTCAGAATGAATTTTGGGGGCTTATAAACTTAATGTTCTCACATCACTATGGCTATTACTACTATGTATGATTTTTTACCTAAGCTCATATTTCAGTTTTTTTATGTAACCTTCTTGATTATTGGTTTCCATATTATATTCATCTCCATACTTAGTCTACTCAACAGGTCACTATAGGCCAACATATCAGTTGATTCATTAAGGCATCTCATTCTCCAGTGTTCATCTCTATCAATTATTTTAACTTTATCCCATTAGGGCAGATGGTTTCCTTTTTTTTCAGATATGGTCCGCCATACCCGACTTTTCAATTTTAACTCGTACTACTGCTTTTCGATGTTCTTCTAGCCTTATTTTTTTTTTAACTGGGCGGCATGTCTCACCTCTTTATACTTTACCACAACTACAAGGGGTGGAGTACACACAGTTCTTGATCATGTTGAATTCTGTTGTTAGCTTGACACAGAAGAGATACCTTCACAGAGTTGAGCCACTTGTGAATATCGTCTTTATGTCATATGGACAACATATCATTTGGATTCTTTCGAATAGGATTCTGATATAGGGCAGATATACTGTGGTAATTTTTCGGGTTTCATCTTCTATCCTCCTATCCAGGAGCCGATGTTATGCGCCCCGAGTTGTTGGTACGATGAAGGTTATGTCTTAACCTAATAATTTCTTCTTGATATGCATCCATATCACTACGAATGGCTTTTGCCCGATGTTGTAAGCAACAGACTATTCCTTTCTTCACATTATATGGATGATGGGAGTTGGAATTGAGATACTGTCCGATGAAGGTGGGTTTACGGTACACAGATGACTTGAATCCTTGCTCTGTGCGTGTTACTAATACATTTAGGAAGGGTAATTCATTATCTTGTTCTTTCTCCATAGTGAACCGTATAGATTATCGGATAGAGTTCACGTGATCAAGTAATGTTTGAACATCTTGATGAGGCTAGAGAACGAATGTATCATCTACGTATCGAAGCCATATATGGCTTTAGTGATGTAGATCCTAATGTCATTGCTTCGAAGTATTCCATGTATATGTTGGCCAATACTGGTGACGATTACGAGCCCATATCCAGTCCTTCTTGTCGGTATATATCAGATCCCATCCTGAAGTAGCTTGTCTCTACACAGAAGGTCAACATTTCCATTAGATTATCTATCGGGATGCAGGCGCGTTCTTCCAACAAGGGATCTGTAGTCAGTTTATCCCGTACCATTGCAATTGTCTCATCAGTAGGTACCTTTGTGAGCAGACTTACTACATCCAGACTCACTATCTGGTTGGGACGAACGGGAGCATTACTGATTATTTCCACGAAGCGGACAGAGTTCTTAACATATGATGAGGACTTACCAACTAGGAGGCTGATGATCTTCACAAGGAAGCGGCTCAATAGGTGACACGCTGAACCTCGGTTACTGACAATAGGTCTCAATGGAATATCGTCCTTATGTATTTTTGGAAGACCATATTTATGTAGTAGCTTATTGTAAGGTTGAGTTAGCTGTCTGTATTTTATTTGTGGTATGAGATCTTTATTCTTATTGAGGATCTGTGTCAGCTTCCTTTCCGTCTTTAGGGTAGGGTTCTTTACTTTACAATTGCCACCATTGCCAATCAACTCTGCCAATTTGTTGGCGTATTCCTGGAAAGAATAGCAATCATAGAAGACAGAACCCGAATCCAACACTATCAGGATAAATCATATGAACAGGAATTCTACCAGGTCAAGACGCACCAAATTATGAAGGAGAAGATGAAAACTCGAAATATGAAAACCCAAGCCGATTACTCACCAGTGGAAGCCATTGTCAACATCAACAAGCGACAGCTAACTACTGAAAAATCAATGCTAAACAAAGGTCTCAACTTCGCCAACACCATCAAGCGGATCCCTTACTTAGATCTTATAGCCCCCATCGAGGATGCAAGCTTGAAAATTCCCAAGGCCCAAGCTGATGAGCTAAGATGGAAAGTGAGACAAGCACTTGAGAAATCGGAGTCTCCAAAACCAAACATCTCAAAAGCAGAGAGACAAGCCATTAAATCGCAACAGAATCATAATAATATCATAATCCTCCAAGCAGACAAAGGTAATGCTACTGTGTTAATGGATAGGGTGGATTACTAGATTGGTAGTACCTATTAGGGCCCTATCTATGGGTCAAATGGAACTATTTGATCATTTATAATAAGTGAAATCATTTAACTGTGTGCAAACAAATCATTGACATTGAGCTGAATTATTAGTATAAATTACCAATACTTGAATCCATTTAACTATGTGCAAGCAAATGAAAATATTGAAAAGAATTATTAGTGTTAGATTGCAATACTTTAGTGTTCTAAGTATGACATTAAACTATATCAGATGGTGAAGCTCTACTTGCAGTTTGGGGAATATGGAATACCCTATCATTGCCATTACTCTCAGATCGACTATGACTCAAATTGTAAGTACCTATAAGGATTCCATACATGGTCAAAATGAAATATTTTATCATTTACTGTATTTGAAACCATTTAACTGTGTGCAAACAAATGACTGATGTTAAATTGAATTATTAGTGTTAAAAAGCAATATTTGAAACTATTTAACGATGCGTAAAATAATCAGGACTAAAATTATATTGCCCTGACTGCAACCCCAGGAGAGGGATAAAAACAACCCCAAAAGAAGCGCCCAAGGCATGACACTAAACTGCATCTGATGGTGAGATTCCAATTCTGAAGCTATGAGAAGTATAGGATATCCTTTCATTGCCATTACTCTTAAGAAACAGCAATACAAAAAGTGTAAATATTAATATATGTAATATAATGGCCGAGGGATTTCGTTTTATATATCTTGCCTTTCGGTTTAGTTAGGCTGAGAACCTTTCGTTTCGCGCATGGGTTAGTTAGGTGCAACATGAGCGCAGGTGTTCACGCGCGCGCGGGGAGGATGTGTCATTCAGAGATGTCAAAATAAAAATCCCAGATAGTAAATATGACCGGGGGTGTGTGAATGATGTCATGCACCGGAAGCGTGCGCGGAGGATTTTGGGGATTTAAGAAAAGTCAGTGAGTTGAGTTCTTGCCTCGGAGGGAGATGGTTGACTTTCGGGGCTTGCTGAGATCAGACCAGTAGTTTGCAGCGGGGTGCCGCACGTGGTGGTGGGGTAGATGGAAAAGTCAGCATAGAAAGATTGTGCCTCTCTCTCCTCATGTTGAAAAACCTTTTAACTCAAAGGTAATAAAAAGTTTCGTACCTGAACTAAGAAGTCGTAAGTGTTTTTCGTGTTCCGGGATTTCTAAGTTATATATATATGAGTTATGAACATTCCATGTCTATTTCACATATTCATGTATGGCTATGTAACATATACAAAGAATGCAATTTCCTAACCTGTAGGCATAAAATAACCCTTGAAAAATTTACATGCTGTTAAAATTAATCAAACTGTTAATCAATTGAATAATCAAGAATCCTGGATATAATACAGGATATTTAAAAAAATGTTGGCATTTTTTATCCTATTTACCTTATTTACCAACCCATTCCGCTCGGGCAGAAGGTCAATTTTTAAGCGGAGTTTAAAAGGTTTAAATTCAGAGTTTTCCTTCTCCTAGACTAGTTGCCTAACCAAGGCTGAAGAACCTAGTCTGTCCTACTATTTACCCATAGCTGGAGGGAGAATAATTGGATTCATACCTTTCCCAAGTGCTATGTGAAATGCAATCATTCTCGTCCAGGATTTGAACTCGTGTCGCCGTGTTCATTTTCTACCACGTTAACAATTACACCACTTCATTTATGATATCATAATTTCAAAGTCTCCATCTGCTCATCATTCTCTCTGTGGTGGTCTCCGTAATAACAATTCTGCCTTTCTAATAAAGATACTTACTTAGAAATATCAATTTTCAAAAATTACCTGTGAGAGATTCCAAAAATCTATTGACAGGTATGGTTAACATGTGGAGACTTTGAAATTATATCATACATGTGCTCCCATAAAAGTGTTTACATTTTTTAATCAATCTGTATTAATACCAACAATTCAAAATTGGTCAGGTTTCAGTTTCTTTGATTTTAATGGCATATCACACTTTGTGGTTTATTTAATGTCAAAGCAAAACTTTTAGAAAAAACAAACACAAAACCGTAATAGTACTATTTGACCTAAAATTGGGGGTAGTTAAGAGTGTTCATGTCTTTTCCAAGGGTATTTGTCCGAAAGTGAACGTAAGAATTACTCGGAGTTTATGGAAAGTGGTTTGGTATTTTGGTTTTGTTTCTTTATTTAATGGCATATCAACCTTCATGGGTTATTTAATTCCAAAGTCATAATCCTGTATCAATAGGCCAGTATCAATAGGTTCATCGATTTTAAAGGGTGAACGGAATTGCGCGATCGGAGTTCAAACTTGTTTACAGTTCAGAATGTTAATCACCAACACAAAGGAAACCCTCTACTTATTTTAAACAATTCTTTATCGATTGTCGAAATTTCTGAGACGAAGCTTGATGATTTTTATCATTAAGGGTTTTCGGACAATTGTCTTCATCTTTATTGTTATTTCCACAACGTTTCGGCCGATGTGTGCTCTAGTTGTCTAAATTTCTGGGACGAAGCTTGATGATTTTTATCATTAAGGGTTTTCGGACAATTGTCTTCATCTTTATTGTTATTTCCACAACGTTTCGGCCAATATGTACTCCGGCCTGAATTGTCCAGTAGGACACATAGCGTCACGGTTATAGGCGATGGTTCCCTAAGATTTTAAGGAGACAATCATCTGAAAGTTGCAGGTTCAATCCTGACTGCTGGCGAGTAACAATACAGGAATACTTAACACTTGTACCCGATTATGGCTACCGGAATCAGAACAGGTGACCCCCGTGGATTCAATAAAGGACGTAGTTCGAAGTTCCGTGAAGGTTCCCGAGTTCGACAGACACCTGAAGAAGGCCGGAGGATATATAGACCGAAACGTCGTGGAAATTGCACTAAACAGGAAGACAATAGTCCGAAAACCCGTTTCTGATAAAAATTCTTTATTGAGATAAAAATGCCAGGAAATATAAAAAGTTACAAAAAAAATTACCAAAAATCTGAGAGAAATCATAAAATTTCTACGATATTGAAAATGACAAAGAAAATAGATTTCATGAAATCCGTGCAAATTGAAGGGATCGTTCCGAAAAATTAAAGAAGTATGTGCTTATTATTTATATATTGATAAAAACGGTATTGTGTTAGTATAGCGTTTATTTAAAGGCTAACAGCAACAAATAAATGAATTGATTCTTTGCTTTATTCTAACAATTTATTAATCAACAGGTAAGACAATCAATACCAATATACAGTCCTCCCTGTGTATAAAGTTGAGTTTAAGGGACTTACCGGCGCGCTGAAGAAGATATCTAGTATCTTAGGGTTGTCTTTCTGAGAGCTTTTTACGTCCCCCCACCCTCATGGAACGTCAGGTGGAATCTGTCTGACTGGATTTGGGATTTTTACGCCAAGACTTCTGGGCTCATCACGTGATTAGAATATCCAATCATAGAGAGCCTCTCCCTCACCCACTCCATACACAGGAATTACCATTTTACTAATCCAACAACGGTATGTCAACCCGGCTAGGGTTATTTTATGCATAGAGGTTAGAGAATCCCGTATATTGTAAGATCATATTTATGTTTTTTTGTGTTGTTATTTCTTCAAAATTATTTTTGGCATGCGGTTCTATCAAATACGATTAGGCACTCACAGATACTCTAAATCCAGTTGCCGAGTCGGCTGGGGCTGTAGAATACATCGACTGCACCTCTGCATATGGGGTAAGACCTCCCAACGAATTTCCGGGATATGACAATAAACAGTCTGATAGTGAGGTTCCTGCAATACTGGGCTTTGGGGAATGCGGAATAGCCCTTCGTTGCCATTGCTCTCAGGTCCACTCTGGCCCGGAATGGTAGCACCTGATAGGGCCCTATTTATGGGTTAAATAGAACTAAATGCATACTTATGCTAAACTGAATTGTTTGAAATAGAACTATTTGTATAAAAGTGGATTTGGCGTTAAATAACCCACAAAGGATGATATGCCATAAAACCCAACCAACAAACCAAATCTAAATCCAGGTCAGAGTGAACCTGGGAGTAATGTCAATGAAGGGGTAATCCACACTTCTAAAACCTCTAGAACTTGATCCTCACTACCTGATGCAGTTTAGTATTATACTGAAGATACCACTTTTTTCAGGGGCGGGGGAGTCTTACTTTTATGCAGGGGATATTCTTAGCATAATATGAACCTCGCGAACTGGGCTTTTAATGATGACTTGATATAATATTAGTTGCAACTCTTAAAAACTGGCTAGGTTTCTGTTGAAAGTGATGGATTTATATTCGTTTTTAATGCAATTCACTAATTTAAAAATCTAATTAGATATTAAAAGTTGCGAAAAGAATTACCAAAAATTTCTAAGCAATTATACAATTACATTTTTAATAGTTACTTGAAACCATATGATTGGTTTGGCTTGGTTTGATTTCTTTGTTTAATAGTATATCAATCTTTATGGGATATTTAATGCTAAGTTACCCAGTCGGCTGGGGCTGTAGAATACACCGACTGCTTCTCTGCAGAGGGGTAAGACCCCCTCAACGAGTGTTCTAGATATGACATTAAACAATCTGATGGTGAGGTTCCTGCAATGCTGGAGCTTTGGGGAATGCGGAGTACCCCTTCATTGTCATCGCTTCCAGGTCCCCTCTGGCTTGGAGTGGTAGTACCTGATAGAGGTCCTATCTATGGGTTAAATAGAACTAACTTATGCTAACCACAATTGTTTGAGTAAACTGAATAGCTTGAAATGGAAATTTTTTTGACAATTAAACCGTACTTACGTTTAAACTGCATGCTTATGCTTAACTGAATTATTTGAAATAGAACTGTTTTTGATATCAAAACTGTATTTACACTTAACTGAATTGTTACATATAATTGTTTGAATAGTTTGAAATAGAAATGTTTTTGACAATTAAACTGTGTACTTATGCTAAACTGAATTGTTTTAAATAGAACAGATTATTTACATAAAAATGGATTTGGCGTTAAATAACCTACACAGGTTGATATGCCATAAAACCCACCAAACCAAACTATCTTTAATGCTAAGACAATCTTAACATAGGGTGCGGAAGCAAAATATGGAATAATTATTAAATGTTTTTTAGTCTGATATGTTCAATTCAAAACAAAAACGCGTTGAATCTAAATTTTTATGATTAAATCTATTATTCATACCCTTTTTCATTAAAAGTCAACCCAATATGAGTGAGCAAGAAAAGAAACGATAAAAATCTATGGTTTGCTTAACGCCGAAACCAAGTCAAGGTTTCTTTGTCTATCGTATACAAAGCAAAGAAAACTTTTTACAGAAAAAGAACAATTCAAGGAAAATGTGGAGTCAAGGATTGAACAAAAAAACGAAAAGAAGTTTTTTTTTTAACTGCACTCGTTACAGCTACTAATAAGGACCCCATAACATCAATAAGGAAGCACGTTAAAGAATTGAAAGTTCTCGAGAAACCTGTGAGGACAGCAAATAAACAAGATTTAAGCCCAGACCTTTGCACCTATGATTACGCTTAATGGAGCGTTTTGGAAAACAAAACAATAGCAAGATCCCATCCAAATATCGGTTCGCTTAAGACTGCTATTGAGGAGGAATAGAATAAAATGTCTGAAGAATTTATTTTGAAGGCATGCAAATCGTTTCGAAGGCGTGTTTATACAATAATTGAAAAAGAAAAAAATGGTGGCCACATTGAATAAATCTACTGTTTTGTGTCTATCTTATGTCGTTGATTTTTAAAGTCAAAATTAATCTTGTTTTATAATAGAGTCGTTTATCATTATACTAGAATGTTCGTAATTTTGCTTCTGCACCTTTTATAACACTAGTAGTCCTATTTAACCTATAGTTAAGGTAGATAAGGGAGCTCATATGACAGTAGGGAAAGGTATATTTGTCTCTGCCTCCCACCAGGCAGGACTTGACAAAAGGTCAAATGACCCGGAGGTCGGATTATAGAGGCGGTTTGTCTATGCTGGTCATCGACTGAATTGGTGCAATGGGAGCAGATGAGCCTAGCTGGAAAATGGACCCAAACACGAGTCCTGGCACGGTGTCCAGTGCTATACAAAGGTGTCAATAATGCAACTCGCCCACCCGAAGGTGATTCAGTCAAAACTGGAGGCCTTTCGGCCTCGAGTCTGCCTTAGATGGACAATGTCCCATCCAACACGAATGCCAGACAGTCCGGCTAAAAAGCTGGCTGGAGGCAAAGCCAACAGCATATTAATGCGGAAGGGAAAGGAATAGAAAACAAAAGAAGAGAACAAGAAGGGCGAAGAAAAGAAAGGGCAGCAAATTAATACATCAATAAGACCTCTAAGCGTTGATGTTCATCAAATAACCTCTTTCAACTATAATGTCCTTTTAGAAATAAATAAACCCTGGTATTTTTGGTTTTAAGGAAAATTAACTTTTTATTAAAAAAAGTGTTAGAAATGCACTACATATTTATATAAAAATTATTTTTGAAATGTTTTTTAGATATTGAATACTTATTATAAAATTCTTGTATCGCGGTAAGGAAACGATACACAGTGAAACAGAATTAATTATTTATTCATTTAAGTGGTACAGTCCGACTAGTAGTATAATTCTCTCGCTGTAGGTGTTACGTCCGAAGTTGATCTTACAACTGACTGACGTCCTTTCAGAGCTATCTCTCTGCTTCTACTTCAGTCCCTGTCTCCGTGCTTTAGAGACACAGCGTCTTTTATACTTCCGCTCTACCAGAAGTCATATGGTACGAGCCACAATACAACAAAAATCAAATAAGCGAACTGAAAAGATCTGTGTGCGTATGCGTGTGTGCGTGTATTATACTTATATATATGAATATGTGTGTGTCTGTGTGTGTGGGTGCATATTATATTCACACACACGCACACACACACACACACACACACACACACACACACACACACACACACACACACACACACAAACTCACACACACACTTATATATATATATGTGTGTGTGCGTGATGAATATATATATATATATATATATATATATGTATGTATGTGTGTGTATGCATGAGAGTATGCGTATATTTTATATATTTAAGTGTGGGTGTGCGTATGTTGGTGTGCGTGCGTGTATCATATATATATATATATATATATATAAATGCATGTGTGTGTGTGTGTGTGCAGGCGTATATTTTATTTATATATATAAATGCGTGCGTGCGTGCATTATATATATATATATATATATATATATATGTGTGTGTGTGTGTGTGTGTGTGTGTTCAAAATGTTTTTATACATAAGTATGTATGAGTTATTTGCTTGGATGTTATTAATAATAACATTCAAAATATTCATTTATTTTTATTTTGATGTTTATGATTAACTCCCTCAGATTAATTTGAAGTTCGGTTTTTTCAGTTATCTTCATCCATTTTTAATTCAATGTTGTCTGATAAATTAGTTTTTTGAAATTAAAAAAAGTCTTTGTGTTCAAAGCATTTTTCATATCCATCTGATGAAAAAAATGGAATTGTTAATGTGATGAAATATTTTGTCTAGATGATTGAGGCCAATCGGTGGTTGACTAACTGGGCAACTGCAACTCAACAACATCTGACGTCTTCTAAATAACTGATTGACTACTGATGATCAACTTCTTGTTTTTTTTTTAATTTCAAGTATTCAAAATACTCTCTTCGATTTACGCTGATTTAAGGAAAAGCAATTTTCTGGGTCATTTTCTGCACTTTTAAAACTGAATAATTGCATTCATTTTTTGTAATTCTTTTCGCAACTTTTTATACGAGAGTGAGTCAAAATGAGTTTGCTGCTATCTAGTCTTTTTTGAAAGTCCTGTTGGCAGAGCTTTGAATACTCTAACTGTGTCTCCTGCAATAGCTAAGACCCTCTCCTCCAGAAAGGGAAATATCCTGCATAGGATACTGTTGTAGACTTGAAGGGCTAGAAATGAATAACACAAAGAGATGTAAGGTTTACAGCAGTATATATTTACGGAAACACAGACAGTAACGGTTATCTGTAACTGACTAGACTTACTTAACTCGTTTATTGAGTCAGTCAGCATTTATAGTGTCGGGGAGGGTCTATGCAGTGACGTCATAGGGTTTATCACCATGACAGATATCAAACTGCATCTTCTGGCGAGAGTTCTTGTTCCACACCTTTTTCACCTCTCTGACAAAGTCTAGGGTTTTCTCCGGGTTTTGCTTTCATTTTTTTCACTGTGTGGTTCGCTAGGACAGCAAACTTTCTTCAAGTTAATTAACTGTAGGACTTGTCTGGAATTTGGTGATCCGTTTCTATCTTAAAGTCCCAGAGAATTTTATACATTTCATTTTCTATGGTCAGATTCTTGTTTGTGTATATAATATTTGTCAGTATGGTCAAATCCCAACCTTTTGCACCATTCCCAGTAGATTACCTTTTCTACTCAGTTATATCTGTTCTTGTATTTCTTAAGACATTGTTTCATCCATGTCACCAAATAGTCTACACTTTCCATTCTTCGGTGTATTTTCATGGTCTAGTGAGTAGAGTGTTCGCCAGTTGTCCGGGTGGCCGGGGTTCAATCCCAGGTCGAGTCTTACCAAAGACTCAAAAATGGTATTTGACGCCGCCTTGCTTAAAACTCAGCATTATAAGGTTAGGATAAAGGCTAAAGTGGAGCAATCCAGGGAATGGAGTAGCGCCCTCCCCTAGTAGCTATTGAAAGGGGAGCCTTTGGGTGACCCTCGACTAAGATCGCCAATTTTACTTTTTACAACTTACTTTGACATAATTAGTTATCATGACATTATTTTGTGCTGCTCTACGAACTACATTTAATAAATCCTGGAAGCAACACCCTACAAAACAGCAGCTGTTCGGCAACCTGCCACCCATCTCGAATATCATCCAAACTAGACGAACAAGACATTCGGGACATTGCTGGAAGAGTAAGGACTAACTCATAAGCGACGTTCTCTTATGGACCCCTTCATATGGACGCGCAAGTGTAGGACGACCAGCTGGAACTACAACTCTTTACGGAGACAGGATGTAGCCTGGAAGACCTGCTGGAAGGGATAGAATATAGAGACGGATGGCCAGAGAGACAGAGAGAGAGAGAGAGAGAGAGAGAGAGAGAGAGAGAGAGAGAGAGAGAGAGAGAGTTAGGGAAATCTATGTTAACCGCACGAAATAATGATGATCTTAACAGAGATTACGTTTCTCTCTTTAGGTTTTCTCTTCATAGCCATATTCTGGTTATATCTCATGTGCAATTTCCATAGCTTGTCGCTTGAAGTATCTCTATAGTAGTTTTTCTTTCCATTTTTGTTTTATAGATTTTAACATTGTTATTATTCCTTTAGTTATTTCTGTCGATATAGGCTGCTGTAACCAGTCTTTTTTTCTCTTTTGTATATTCTTCAAGTCAATGAACAGTTGTATCCACGCAATGCTCAATATAAGCTACCCGTCTTCATCCTTCTTTTCTTTATGTATAGTGACTTTCTGTGCCATCTTTCAGCTTCAAGACCTTGTGCATTGTCATTAATTTCCTGGTTCTATGATCCATATGTATGAATCTCTCTTTTTTCGATTTTAAGATGAATATTCTAAATAGAAACTACTCAGGCACTTATTCCATTGATTATATTTCGATTGTAGGGTCTGCTTTAATGAAGTTTTCTTGTTCTTCTATAGTACGTCTTAATTTTTTCTTTCATTCACGTTTGGTTGATGGTGTCTGCTTTTAATAGTCTCAAGTATTTGTAGTAATGGGTAGAGTGTTCGCCATTGATCCGGGAGACCGGGGTTCAATCCCAGGTCGAGACATACCAAAAACTCAAAAATGGTACTCGATGCCGCCTTGCTTAACACTCAGTATTATAAGGTACGAATCAAGGATAAAGTGGAGCCATTTAGGGAAAGGAGTAACGCCCTCCCTTATACCTCGGTGTAGTGTCTATTGAAAAAAGAGACATTGGGTTGCCCTCGACTACAGTCGCCAACTTAACTTATTTGAAGTAGTCTTTTTCTCCAAGTGTCAGGATGTTTGGTAGTTCTATTCCTTCAGTTGTTTGTATTTTTCCATTTGTCCTTAGAGTGTAGTGCATTTTCCATTGCCAAATTCTATTCCGATATTTTGGTTAAAGTGTCTTATTGATTGTAAAAGGGGATTAGTTCTTTTTTATTCGTTGCAAAAATCTTGATATTATCGGCCTTCGTGTTCTCTTCTTTTGTTTTTTTTATTCCTTTCCATTTTATCATATAAACTCCCTTACTTTGCTACACAGTAAATCTGTTGACACTTTTTGTGTGTTCTTTGTATATAATTCAGTGGCAGCACTGCCATAAGAAATAGTAGCAGATATAATGAGTGTCTCCCTAGATATTTGTTTGTTATTGTCATATCAACCTTTGGTTAGTTTAATGCCAAATCCACCCTTCGAGAAGAACAGGGGCGGTACTATTCAACCCGTAGCTAGGAGGATAAGCGGGGGGGGGTCATACCTTAACCAATGGTATTTGTCTGAAAGTGAACGTAATAGCGCGACTGGAGCCCGAACTTGCTTACTACGATTCAGCGTTTTAACAATTACGCCACAAGCACACCCCATGTGTCTCTTTAGATGTTTCTTTGGATTTATATCTCCACAACTGTTACATGAATGAGATCTACTTTTGTCATGAAGTGTAGCATTCAAATTAGGTCCTGAGCCATTAAAGTAGTGAAAAATATAAGAGTCAATAAGTTTAATAGAAAATCGTCAAATTCGAGGTCAATATGAGATCACGGCTTTCATTGGATAGTTTCAGTTTGGTGACCAAAACGGTTCTAGATTTAGAATAAGTTAGTTATTGAGAAACACCTGACTTGAGAGGTTGAGTAAAAAAAAGTTGGTAATGTTGGAAGAAACACCTGATTTGAACAGTTAAATGTTCCATCTTGCTCTTTAACTCCGCCATTAGACCGATCGGGTAAGCGAAGGGAAAAGTCATCAAGAAATAAGATGTAAAATATGTATATGAAATTGAGGTCCCTTTGTCATTTCTAATCAATAAATAATAACAAGAATGGCAACAGGAAAGAGACTCTAGCACAACACGAGGTGACCAGAGAAGCGACACAGTGATTAAAGAACAAACTGAAGTGGTGTGAGGAGATGGCTGTCAATCGGTCGTAGAGCAAGACACACATATAGATATGATTTAGATTGGTAGAGTAAGGGCCAAACAACACCAGAAGAGTGGAACTAGGACCTGGAGGACTAACCGTTCTCCAGCAGATACTTACACTCTCCCGTTTTTCATAGAACTTACGATGAATTTTATGACTTGTTCTGGCATTCAAGATGATTTTCAGACATCCAAAATAATTTTCAGAAATTCTATTAACCTTGATAGTGAGATCGTGCTAAGTGCCTTTTGGTGGTCCATCCGTGAAATGGTCGGATTTTTCGTCCTTCAGAATGTGTTGGTCTATATATAACACTGATTTACAAAAATATATATTTTTGGTCTGAGGCAAGAATGGGGATAGGTGTTTTTTGTTAATTTGGGTGTGCTGAATTCAAATTCAAAAATAGTTTTGCTCTATCACCTCTAGTTTTCTGGCTTTTAAATAGTCTCATTTTAGTATAAACAGAGAATATATGTATATATTTCAAGAGTTGCAGCAGCTTATAACAGATAAAGCAGGATAGATAAAGAACACTGATTGAATCAATATACTTGGATGACACAATTACACAATTCATAGTACCACAGTAAAAAGTGTGTTTTCTTAGATCTGGTGTATTTTGCCTCAAGGATGTCACGCAAGAGCATCCAGCAGAAGTCTCCCATCATGCCGGGGTTCCATTTGCCTTGATAGTTGCTCTCCATCTTCGTAATGTCTTGGTGGAATCTTTCTCCATGCTCATCACTCACTGCTCCAAGGTTTGGCGGGAAGAAGTTGAGGTGGGAATGGAGAAAATGAATCTTGAGTGACATTCGGCACCCCATATCCTCGTAAGACTTTAGCAACCTCTTCCCATGACTGCCAGAGTGTGGACTGAGACCTGCTGCCTTAACTGTCAAAATCCGTCTTGATATATAACTATAACTATAACTATATATATAATGTAATGCTATCACTTACATTTAGTGCATAATAACTAAAAAAATATGCCATAAGACTCACAAAATTAGAATTAACCCTTAATTTACATACGCCTTTATGTACCTTATATGCACAAAATGCACACTATGCATATCTAAAAAAACTAGAGGTGATGAGTAAAAACGGATTTCAATTTTGAATTCAGCACCCTCAAATTAGGTAAAAACGGGTATTTTTGTGCTTGCCTCAGTTTCTTTGTAAACCAGTGTAATAGATCATTTATTTATCTAATTCTTCTAAACGTTATCTCAAATTCAATTTATCAACGATGATTCAACTACAAATATAACTTACATTGAAGGGGATTCCTCATGGTGCAGTGGCTAACTTGCAAGACTGTGACGTCGTAGAAAGCGAGTGCGAACTTCAGTTTCCCTTAACCCATCCAGCAATAGGTTGAATAAAGTCAGTACTGTTATTCTACAGGGATGATTTTAGCATTAAATAACCCATGAAGGTTGATATACCATAAAACAAAGAAACCAAACCAAATTTACATATAAGGTGATGAATAGTAATTTAACGAACTTAGATTTGGTCACCCTATTGGTGGGGTTTAGAATATGCTGACTATATCCTTTGTAGATGGATGAGACCCCCACCAAGAAGCGTGTCCTGGGTATTGCACAAAACTGTATCTGATGTTGAAATTTCAGTTTTGGAGCTCTGGGAAGTGCGGAGTACCTCTTCATTGCTATTACTTCCAGATTAAGGTCCTATTTATGGGTTAATGAAAAAAATTATTCGTATTCGATTAGAATTCATGCTATATAATTGTAAATTATTTCTATAAAGAATATTTACGTGAAGATATAGTTGTTTACTAAGAATTTTCATTTGCTACTTGAAACCATATAACTCTATGTAAACAAATGACGATTATTGAATAGAAATAATTACTTAAAACTATGTACTTATTTGGATTAGATAAGAATACATGAAACCATAAGATTGTGTGCAAGTTATTTGTATTAGATTAGAATACTTTATATATAGCTATAAATTATTTGGATCAAGAATGGTTACTTGAAGCTATAATTGTTTACGAAGGATTATTATTTGTTACTTGAAACCATATAATTATTTTTGTTTTTCAAGAAATAGCCATTGACCTTCAAGTAAGTAACAGTTTTTCCTGTTACGTGCGCAGTCAGGATTTCCCTTATTATTGGTAAACGAGTTATTGGCCTGTAATTGGTTGGGATGTTTTTTGCGGAACCTTTTGGATTAGGGTGAATTTTTCCCTTTATCTTTCATTCGAAAATTCTCGTCGATATTTAAGTAATCTCTGAGCTAATATTATATTCTGGGTTATGTTACTTAACCATTATTCGGCCGATCGGTCAGCGCCCATCATCTCAGTTCTCTTCGTTCTTCGATCGTCTTGTCGGTCGCCTCTTGTCGCCATCTATGTTCTTGTTCGTTGTGTTTTACCGTCATCTCCAGTTGTTCTAAGTTCTCTATTGAAAACACCCCCATATTACACAAAGAAAAAAACAAACAAAAACTCAAAATTCTTGAAGCTCTCTATGCAAAGATTAACAAACCTACCGTAAACCATATCAACTTCGAACATAGCAGCCGCATTCTAAAATACCTTCAACACTTTTCCAGCTAATTCTTCCACTTACCTGTGCCCAAATTATTTTCTTTCGTAAATTTCTCCCCACCCACTTGTTCTTCCGCCTGTTCTTTATATAAATATTTATGACTCGTCATTGTGTTAGTCATTTCATTATTCCTTCCTCTAATGATGACTACAGTTGAGGACCGAAGGAACTTGGGAAACATATGGCACCTTCCTGTATTCATTTAATCCAGAACTCAAATAACTCATACCAAGACTTGAACGGATCAAAGATAAAATACGGAGAAACGAAGTGAGTGTCCCATTCAATCAAACATGTTTAAAAGCGGAAATGCTGCCTCAATATATATATATATATATATACCTGCGTATGCACACACACACACACACACACACATATATATATATAAATTTGTTAATTGTTTTCTTACTATTACTGAAACCTCACTCGTTTTGATATTGCAACTGCCATTCTCATTGTTTGCTCAAAAATATTCTTGTTCTTTCGTCTGATTTTTCTTAAAATAACTTTCTGAAGATCATTACAACATTTGACAGTTATCTACAAACATCGCACACTTATTCATATAATACACACTCTCTATCTCCCTCAATCTCTCTCTCTCTTTCTCTGATTCATTTTACTTCCCCTTCTTTTTACTTAAGTTTTTCAGAATACTTACCTTATGCACCATAACTTTTAGCTTTATATTCGACGCTGCATTCATATCACACAAGGCTTCCAATGTTTTTAATTTCCTTTTCGTATGCAAAGGGAAGGAAGGAACTGAAAAAAAAATGTCATTTCAAGCTCTTAGTCGTAGGGACACTCTACGTTTAAGCATTTTAAAGGCTTTCCAACGTATCGTTCATGTTTATTAGAATTTTTTATAGCTCTTTTGTATATTTATCTAGAAACAAACATTTATGTCACTCATTTTAGGACAATGCCTACTTGCAAACTATTTGTGTTTGCATTAGATACAATTTCATACTCTGAATTTAATAGGAACGTCAATGTAAAATTAAAAAAAAAAAATTGAATGTAAAAGAGAAAATATCAGTTTTAGCGATACATTTTAATAATAATATATTCAGTGGGGCGTTCAAAAAGTTCCGAGTCTCACCCAGAAAGAAGGAGTAGAGCCGAATTATTTAGTTGTTGCAACACAAAACCACTCCCCATAAAACCAGAAAAAATGTTTTTTCTAGTTTTATAAAAAGTGCTAGACTGTTGCCACAACAAAAATATTAAACTATGTTTCTCTGGAGGAGGGAGACCAGAGAACATTCTGAACGACCTTCTTATATATATACGAGGTGCATACGATAAGTTTTCAGACTTTTTTCGTATGGGCATTTAAAATTGTCGTAGACTCTTGAAAATTCAATATCTTATAGCTATACATCTTATGAGATGACTAACCAATTTTTATGATTTCGGGTTCAAATGAACAGCTACAGCAGCAATTGGAATACACCCTACTAAACCCTGATTGTCACAGATGGTGAATTTCAAAAAGGCAATCTGGACGTGAGGACACTTTAGAAGAACGATATGCAATACAATTCTGTTTTAAAATTTGAAAAAAAAAAGCCAGAGAAACGTATGGAATGCTTCAGACAGCTTTTTGACCATTTTGCATGAATCGAGCATCAGTTTTTGAGTGGCATGAGAGATTCAAGGAAGACAAGGAGTCTGTGAGGGATGATGAGAGGTGTGGGAGGAGTAAGGAAGTCAATTCACCAGAGTTGATTGACCAAAGGGTTAGGGTTACAATGTTGAGGTTTTAAGGGAGTTCAGGAAGAGATTCCGTCAGAAGAGGCCAGCACTCTTCAAATCGGCTCAGTGACATTTCCACCAAGACAATGCACCTGTCCACAACTCCATCCTTGTCACAGATTATTTGACCAAGATGGGCATCAAGACAATTCCTCTCCGTCCCTATAGTCCAGACGTTGTTCCCTGTGACTTTTGGTTATTCCCTAAGCTCAGAGGCTGTCGTTATGAGACAATTGAGGAGATGAAAGAGGCTGTGACGAAGGTCATTGACACGCTCACACAAGACGACTTCTACGGGGCCTTCCAGAAGTTGTTGGAACGGTAGAACAAGTGCATTGCAGCCGGAGGAGATTACTTCGAAGGGGAATAGAGTTTCTTGTGTGTACTATCAATAAAAGTGCCCATACGAAAAAAGTCTGGAAACTTATCGTATGTTCCCCACAGACTGTTTTGTTGTCTTCCAATTCATCAGTGGGGCTAAACACGCGAGGTGCTTAAAGATAGAATGAAGACCTGGCTGAGTTTACGCCGGTTGGATATCTTCAGCGCACAGCCATCAGCAATATCGATGTAAGCAATGATATTTTTACGCATATGTATCATTTTTCTTTTGTTTACCTATACTCATAACAGCTCTCTGGTGCTCAATTCATTAGAAGGGCTTTGCATTACGCGCGTGGCAACCAGTATTTCCTTTGCGAGAGTGCTCAACCTCCAGCGGGGAAGCACATATTGTCATCTACAGACAGACAGTTTCGTTGAATCACAACTAATCAGTGTGGCTAGACATGCGATATATATATATATATATATATATATATATATATATTACTTATCTCCTTCATTGGGTTTAAGAGTTTGTTTGCTATAACATAAAAAAAGTGAAAGAAAAGAGAGTTCTAATTCTATACATCTTGATACAGGAATTGAATCTCATTTGTCAACCAGATAAGAAAAACAAACACTCTGGTCTTTGCTTAGTGAAAAAAAAAACAAAAAAAACAAAAAACAAAAAAAAAAAACAAATGAAATTTCGGTTAGGGATCTAGGGTGACCTGAATTTTGAGGGTTTTTCTAAAACTTCATAAGATATATATATATATATATATATATATTAATTATGAAGAGGTGCCTGTGGTGTAATGGTTGTCGTCGTAGAAAATGGACACGGTGACACGAGTTCAAATCCTGGACCAGGCTAATTGCATTTCACATAGCACTAATACCCTTGGGAAAGGTATGAATCCAATTATTCTCCCTCCAGCTATGGGTAAATAGTAGGACAGACTGGTTCATCAGTCTTGGTGAGGCAACTAGTCTAGGAGAAGGAAAACTTTGAATTCAAACCTCTTAAACTCCGCTTAAAAATTGACTTTGTGTCGTATCCTGCCCGAGCGGAGGGGTTGGGTAAATATGTATATATATATTTGTATCCAGAAACATACTATTGTTTAGTTTATTATCATTATTAATCATTGTGATTATAAATATAAAATCGAGGATTTTATATTTTAATTATGTTATGTTAATATGTTTACATATTAATATATTACTATTTACAACTCCGTGTCTTAATTCATTTACATCTCGCGAATTAGATTGATCAAGAGTTTTTCTTTGATTACATCTATATTTAAGTTTTGATTAACTCTATCATGTGTAGCTTTTGAATTATAAATAGATGTAACTTTTTTCGTGTGCCTGAAATTAAAGAGCCAAACACCAAGCAAATATATATGGTCGACATTAAGGCTTGGGTTGGGTTTGGCTCTTAGGCATATCAACCCTTGTAGATTATTTAATGTCAAATCCTCTTTATACATATATTTTAAATATATATGATTTGGTTTGATTGATTTTTATTATATATCAACAATCGAAGATTATTCAATGCCAAATCCTCTTTATACACACATATATATATTGAATATATACGATTTGGTTTGGTTGGATTTTATGGCATTTCAACTATTGTAGGTTATTTAATGACAACTCCATTTTTATACATATAAATAGTTCTATTTCAAACAATTCAGTTTAGCATAAGTACAAAGTTTAAATATAAAAACACTTCTATTTCAATCTTTCAGTTGAGTCAAAAATGTTAAATAGTTCCAAATATTGAAAGGTATCACTAACAATTCAATTAAACATCATTTATTTACTTACACACAGATTAATTGTCAAAACAGTTCTTTTTCAAGCTATTCAGTTTAGCATAAGTACACAGTTTAGGTCTGTTTGACCACTAGATACTACCACTTCAGGCCAGAGTTGACCTGGGAGCACTGGCAATAAGGGGGTACTCTGCATTCCACAAACATACTGCATTACTGAAGCCTCACTATCAGATTGTTTAGTGTCATTTCAGGACACTCGTTGGGGGAGTGTTACCCTTCTGCCGAGATGCAGTCGGTGTATTCTACACCTAAAGCCGACTGGTCCACTCGTTGGGGGTGTCTTACCCCTCTGCAAAGATGCAGTCGGTCTATTCTACACCCACAGCTGACTGGGTCACAGGACCCTCGTTGAGAGAATCTTACTCCCTCTGCAGAGATGCAGTCGGTGTATTCTATACCCACAGCCGATTGGGCCGCAGGACACTCGTTGGAAGAGTCTTACCCCTTTGCAGAGATGTGTAGCATATTCCCCAAAATAGGACCAAGATATGAATATGTGAAATATACATAGGGAATCCCGAAACACTCGAAACACTGACGACTTTCTTTAGTTCAGGTACGAAACTTTTATTACCTTCTTGACTTTTTGGTTTTTCGACACGAAGAGAGAGACACACAATTTCTACCATGCTGACTGTTCCATCTGACCCAACCACGCGTAGGCATCCTGTAGTTCATAACTGGACTGGCCTCGCCCAGGTCCAAAAATCAACTCGCTTCGTCCAGCTTCAAATCTCAACTAACTGACTCAAACTACCTGAACTTCCTGTCGAACCAGGTTATATCATTGTTTGTCGTCCACCTGCTTCCTGCGCCTAATTCAACCTCTCCACAGTCAAGGTTATACCCTGATATCTTCGACCGGATGCACTTGTTTCTCGATTGACGGCTGGGTCGAAGGTCAATATGTTACAGATACAGTCGGTGTATTCTGCACCCATAGCCGACTCGGCCAAATATTTAAGATTACGTTCTTATATCACATTCAGATGAAACTATAAATAATTTCATTATTAAAAAAATCATCAAATTGAAATAACAGTACAGTCTATATTCGTTGAGAATGCAATCACGAAAGATTATTGAGTAATTCTAACGGCATGCTAACCCGTCTAGGGTTATTTTATGCGTCGATCTTAAGGAATCCTGTTAATTGTACAAGTTACCTTGAGTAAATTGTCATAATTTCTAATTATCAGTTTCGTGCATGCGCTTTGTTTGTTTCAGTTTTTGTCTACTGTGCAGCAAATAAGCCTCAGTAGGGCGTAATTCACGAAATTTGGAAACGGCTTTTTGTACTGGTTAGTAATCACCATTATGAAAATTTCCCTGTGTTTGGGTGTCAGTCTAAGGATGGTGCAGATTTGGATGGTACGGTGGTGCGGAAGCCTCGCTCTGATCGTTCTAATAAAGAAAGAACTTCTGAATTTGTGGGTGAGATTCAAGCCATGATTGGCAACGATCTCAACGAATCAATCAGGTCCACAGCTGGCCGCTGTGGTTGACAGCTACGCTTGATCTGAGACGAACATATGCCATCGTTACGGGTGGGTAGTATGGAGCGTTTCGTCACATCAGTTTGGTCTCAAGAGAGCCGTCTCCATTTGCAGTGTTGAGTTCATGGCTTAGGGAATGCCGATAGGATCAAGTATTTTTGGTTTGGCTGCACATAGGTTTCGATTTATGTATCACTCCCCACTTTAGAATGACCTTGTACCGCATTCTGATTTGCTGGGAAATGTCTGAGTCTCTTATCAGGCAGGAAGTGCATGAAGATATTTGGTATTTCTTTTACAAGATAACGAAGGGCAAATTTCTATGTCAGGTCATCAAGAACAAGAGGAAAGACCGTGCTGCAAAACTTCCCATCTAACCGAACATATTTTTTTCTCATATGAGAAAAATTTCTGCCAGTATCTGATGGTGAACTCTCAGAACAATCGTCGACTTGTTTTTTACTCACAAGATGTCCCGATAGTAATGAAAACCAAAACACCCAGTTCACATCATGGTGTTTGGGGTCCTCATTAGCGATAGTGATGCTATGCCTTCTGTCATCTCTTCACATGGCCTCAGACTCCACACGGTTGCCTACATCACGCACCTGAGTAAGTGTAGCTCTGGATCGAGACTGTGGCTGTTGGAAGAATCTGCATCTGCCACTAGGACTCTATGCGAGTCCATATCAGGAGAACCTAATCTTGGTTGTGAGAAGATTAAAACCCTCAACATTTGGCTGCCTAACTTCTTCTCAAATTGTAATCTCCTTGATTATTATGTAGGGGGGGGGGGTAAGCGAGAGATTAAAAAAACAACTATTTACAATACCAAAGATGAACTGAAGGCAAGGGTAACGGCAGTGTTTACCAATTTAAACAAGGAGATCGTCGGAAAGGCTTGCAGGAGATTCTGAAGTCGTTTAGATGCCCTGGTTGAAGACTCTGGTGATTTCTTTGAATAAATTTAATCTATAGTATTGCAAGATATTTTCATATAGTTTGGTTTGGTTTGGTATTATGGCACATCAACCATTGTAGGTTAATAATTCCAAATCCATTTTTATACATATAAACAGTTCTGTTTCAAACAATTCAGTTTAGCATATAAAAACAGTTCCATTTCAAACAATTCAATTTAGCATTTATACAGTTTACTTCTATTTGACCCAAAGATAGGGCCCTATCAGGTGCTACATGCCAGAGTGGACCTGGGAGCGATGGCAATGAAGAGGTACTCTGCATTCCCCAAAGCTCCAGCATTACTGGAACCTCATCATCAGACTATTTAGTGTCATATCCAAGAAACTCGTTTTTTTTTGGATGGGGGCGTCTTACTCCTCTGCAGATAAGCAGTCGGGGTATTCTACAGCCCTATCCGACTGAACAAAATATTTCCACGTAATTTTGGTAAATACATCTGAGTAAATAAGATGTCATTGTTATTTTAATTTTTGTGTAATTTAAATGACAGTTTACCCATCATAACCAGTACGTATATATTTATATTTTTGTGTTGTTGTTTCTAAAGAGGTTTCTTTTTTAAGCTCGGTTTTATCGAATGCAAATCTTGTTTAAACACATAGATTTGAGCCATTGGTAGGATCCTATCAGGTACTACCATACTGGACCGTATTGAATCTGGAAATGAAGTTGGACTCAGATCTCTCCAGAATTTGAACCTCATTATCAGATGCAGTTTAGTATGAGGCGTATCTTCTGACCGTCCGCCTGGTATTCGTATTGGGTGGTTTATATTTGCCTCTGCCTCCCACCAGACAGAGCTTGACACAAGGTCAATGACCTGAAAGCCGATTAAATTGGGGATTAAGGGTAGGGGTAGGCGACGCTCGAGCCCTGCTGGTCTATAGAGCTCATCAACCCATTTAGTGCAATGTGAGTCTGATGAGCCAAGTTGGTCTTGGACCCGAATCTTGGTCCAAGCACGTACGCTTGCTTATTGCTTAAACTAGACAGCAAGGTCTAGTGCTATAAATGGGGACCAAAGGAGTCAATAAAGCAGCTCACCCACCCGAAGGTGGTCCAGCCGAAACCAGGGACCTTACCGCCTCAAGTCTGTCATTGGATCCTTTTCGGAGCCACGCTCTGGACCTAAGTCCGAGAAAGGATGTTTGCGTTTGCTTACAAAGATATTTTGGCCCAAGTGGCCCCCCTACCATGTCTTTGCCTATTTGCCGGACAAAGTTTATTGTTTGGTGCCTGAGCAGCCCCCCTCATTTGGGAAATGCCGACGGGGTTAAGAATTTTTGCCCCTGCTGCACGACCTAACAATAAAACGGCCTTGTATCATATTCTGATGCTGTGGGATGTCCGATAAATTGCAGTTGCAGTTTAGTGTCAGACCCAGAACATCCATTTTTGTGGGAAGCGGTTCTTACTGCTGGGGATACAATCAGCACATTTTATAACCTGCAAGACTGGCTAGCAATCGTGATAGGATACTCATTAATTCTCATATCTTATTGCATTATGAAACGAAACGAGTGTTCACCAATGTAATTTTAAATTGCACACCGAGAAATTATTTACTATTATTTTAAGGATATTCCAAACAATTATTTAATTATAAATTTCACATCTTTATTGGATATATCTATAAAGACATTTTTTTCATTTTGTATTGCTTCATAAAAGTTTCACGGCACACACAAAAAAAAGATTTGAATAATTTTTAAAAATTAAGAATGAGCAGATAAGATAACAAATGGTTGTTATGCGCATATAACCTCTTTTTTGTGGAATATATTTTTAAATTGACACAATAGAATTCAGCTGTCGGCAATTCTTCACATCGAAGAATTCGTAATTCATTCTCTTGAACACTTGGAATTAATCAAGAAAAATGATTTCAGAACCCTTTTATCATTGATTCAAATTGAGAGAGAGAGGGAGAGAGAGAGAGAGGAATATTTTCAGGTTTTAAGATTGAAGTCTATTACCTCCATATAAGGTCTAGTTTCTTTGTTCAATAGAATATGGCTTGCTTAATGCCAAAGCCATCTTTGTAGAAGAACAGATAACTGGATGGGGGATTAGACAGCTAACTTTTCCAAAGGTATGACTCAAAAAATGAACATAATTAGCCACACTGGAGTTTGAACTCGCATACTATGATGTCGCAGGCCAGCATTTAACCATGACGCTACGGAAGAACCTCACCAAAAAGAACGAACTCAATAAATTATAGTAAGGAGTAGCGCCCTCCCCCTACATTGACCAGTCGGCTGGGGCTGTAGAATACACTGACTGCACCTCTGCACAGGGGTAACCCCCCCTAACGAGTGTCCTGATATGACACTAAACAATCTGATGGTGAGGTTCCAGCAGTGCTGGAGCTTTGGGGAATGCGGAGTACCCCTTCATTGCCATCGCTCCCAGGTCCCCTATGACCCGGAGTGGTAGCACCTGATAAGGGTCCTATCTATGGGTTAAATAGAACTAACAGCATACTTATGCTAAAATAAATTGTTTGAGTAAACTGAATAGCTTGAAACAGAAATGTTTTTGACACTTAAACCGTACTTACATTTAAACTGCGTGCTTATGCTTGACTGAATTATTTGAAATAGAACTGTTTTTCGACATTATAACTGTACTTACACTTAACTGAATTGTTACACTTAACTTGAATAGTTTGAAATAGAAATGTTTTTGACAATTAAACTGTGTACTTATGCTAAACTGAATTGTTTTAAATAGAACAGATTATTTACATAAAAATGGATTTGGCGTTAAATAACCTACAAAGGTTGATATGCTATGTACAATACCAAAGATGAACTGAAGGCAAGGGTAACGGCAGTGTTTACCAATTTAAACAAGGAGATCGACGGAAAGGCTTGCAGGAGATTCTGAAGTCGTTTAGATGCCCTGGTTGAAGATTCTGGTGATTTCTTTGAATAAATTTAATCTATAAACCAACCAACCAACCTCCCCTACATCTCGGTGTTGTAGCTATTGAAAATGGAGCCTTCAGGACACCCTCGACTACGGTCGCCAACTTTATTACAACTTTATTAAACCTTTGGTTGTTAACTTAGTTAAAATATCATTAGTATATTATACTTAAAGTTTAATTAGTAAATACAATTTAATTATAATATACAACTAAAAATAACTGAAAAATTTTACTAACTTTTTAAAGACTTTTCTACGCTGATTTCGATGAGAAACTATTGGTATACGAAATACTAAAATGAGAGGGTAAATTTAATTGGATTTTGGTCTTTCATCAAGGCGGTGGAAGGCTGAGCTTGATAGTATAAAAGTCACAAGACGTGGAAGGCCAAATTTTATTGTTTACAATGTTACAGGCTGTGGAAAGCCGAATTTAATAGTTTAAAAGGTCACAGGCTATAGAAGGCTGAACTTGATAGTTCAAAAGATCACAGGCAGTGGAAGGCCAAAGTTAAGTTTAAAAGGTCGCAGATTCCCAACCGACGCATAGAGAATAAAAATATTGCATTTAAATTCTTCCAAAACATCTCACTATCTTTGATGATGCAGCATGATTGTTGTTTGAGGAATATTTGGCTTTTCGCTATGTGTAACTGGGGACACATTTCAGTGATAGTGGCAGATACGTACGCCCACAGAACTGGGCTTGGGCAAGTAGCCAATGGGAAGCAGACAATATAACCAATGGAAAGCAAAGAAATTAGACGAACCAGACATGCAGGACACTGCTGGAGAAGCAAAGACGAGCTCATAAGTGATGTATTCCTATGGACCCCCACATATGACCGGGCAAAAGCAAGACGACCAGCTCGAACATACATACAGCAGCTATGTGAGGATACGGGATGTAGCCCTGAAGACCTGCCAGAGGCGATGAACAATAGGGAGAAGTGGCGGGAGAGGGTCAGGCTTATCCACGCTGGTGGCACGACATGATGATGATGATGACATAGTCTACAACTATCAGCAATTCCTCTTTTTCGTTAACTATGGTTACGCCTACGTCTCACTTCTTTGCTTTCCATTTCGGTGATCACTCCGATGGACTGCGGAATCGTAGTAAGCGAGTTCGTACTCCAGTCGCGCTATTACGTTCTCTTTCGGGCAAATACCCTTGGGAAAAGTATGAACCCCCTTATCCTCCCAGCTATGGGTTAAATCGTACCACTACTGTTCTTCTAGGGGAATGGATTTGACATACAAAGGTTGATATGCCATTAAACAAAAGAAACCAACCAACCAACATCTAATATGGATGGTCCAGATTCTTCTTCTTATTTCCAGGCTCGTTTCCAAGCCATTGGGGAACGTTCCGAATACACAAATTACCATTGGTATCACCGTCAACTTCATGTTCCATAGCTTTTTCAGTCCTCCAGTTTGATCCAAGTATTTGTGTATCTTTTTGATTTCTTTTATTTTTACTCTGCAGTCTGTTGGAACGGCAAAACGGCAAGTTCTTTTGTTTCCTGCTAATTAACACTAGGTCTGCTCTTCTAGCCGGAATCAGGTGATCCGTTTAGGACTCAAAATTCCAGAGAATTTTATGCATTTGATTCTCTAGGACGGTATACAATTTGGTTGTATGTCAAATATTAATCTCTGGCACAATTTTCAGTGAATCACCTTTCCTACCCAACCATGTCACGTTTTATAATACTTTTTGTGCGAGTTTGCTTCATTCACTTATGGGATTAGCAGTTTCCCCCTGTATCAACGTAACCTATATTTGCTATTCTGTTGCGTATTGTCAATTTTCGCTTTGATATGATTGGCCTTTATGGCATTTTTATTTTCGCTTTGATATGATTGGCCCTTAGGGCATTATTATTTTCTCTTTGATATAATTGGTCCTTAGGGCATTATTATTTTCGGTTTGATATAATTGGCCCTTATGGCATTATTATTTTCTCTTTGATATAATTGGCCCTTATGGCATTATTATTTTCGCTTTGATGTAAGTGGCCCTTATGGCATTATTATTTTCGGTTTGATATAATTGGCCCTTATAGCATTATTATTTTCGCTTTGATATAATTGTCCCGTATGGCATTATCATTTTCGCTTTGATATAATTGGCTCTTATGGCATTAATATTTTCGCTTTGATATGATTGGCCCGTATAGCATTATTATTTTTTGATTTGATATAATTGGCCCTTAGGACATTATTATTTTCTCTTTGATATAATTGGCCCTTATGGCATTATTATTTTCACTTTGATATAATTGGCACTTATGGCATTATTATTTTCGCTTTGATATAATTGGCCCTTATGGCATTACCATTTTTGCTTTGGTATAATTGGCCCTTATGGCATTATTATTTTCTCTTTGATATAATTGGCCCTTATGGCATTATTATTTTCGCTTTGATATAATTGGCCCTTATGGCATTATTATTTTCACTTTGATAGAATTGGCCCTTATGACATTATTATTTTCGCTTTGGTATAATTGGCCCTTATGACATTATTATTTTCTCTTTGATATAATTGGCCCTTATGGCATTATTATTTTCGCTTTGATGTAAGTGGCCCTTATGGCATTATTATTTTCGCTTTGATATAATTGGCCCTTATGGCATTACCATTTTTGCTTTGGTATAATTGGCCCTTATGGCATTATTATTTTCTCTTTGATATAATTGGCCCTTATGGCATTATTATTTTCGCTTTGATATAATTGGCCCTTATGGCATTATTATTTTCACTTTGATAGAATTGGCCCTTATGACATTATTATTTTCGCTTTGGTATAATTGGCCCTTATGGCATTATTATTTTCTCTTTGATATAATTGGCCCTTATGGCATTATTATTTTCGCTTTGATGTAAGTGGCCCTTATGGCATTACCATTTTCGCTTTGATATAATTGGCCCTTATGGCATTATTATTTTCGCTTTGGTATAATTGGCCCTTATGGCATTATTATTTTCGCTTTGATATAATTGGTCCTTATGGCATTATTATTTTTGCTTTGATATAATTGGCCCTTATGGCATTATTATTTTCGCTTTGATATAACTGGCCCTTATGGCATTACCATTTTCGCTTTGGTATAATTGGCCTTAATAGCATTATTATTTTCGCTTTGATATGATTGGCACTTATGGCATTATTATTTTCGCCTTGATATAAGTGGTCCTTATGATATTCTTCTCAACACTGATTGTATCAGAACTTCCGTGCGGATGTACGACATGGACGCTGCCGGTGCATGTAGAGAAAGAGCTAGACGTGAACTGCACAAGAATACTTCGAATTATATTGAACAAATCCTGGAAGCTACACCTCACGAAACAACGGATGTAGAGCCACTTACCTCCCATCTCTAAAACCATCTAAATAAGACAAACAAGACATTCCGGACACTGCTGGAGACACTTTTCCATGGACGTGTCAGTGTCAGCCGACCAACAAGAACTTACCTATAACAGCTCTGTGCAGAGACAGCATGTAGTATGGAATCAATGGATTGCCAGGGGTAATGGATTATAGGGAGGAATGGAGAGAGAGAGAGAAAAAGAGAGAAAGAGAGAGAGAGAGAGTAGTTAAAGCTGCACGACTTGATGATGATGATGATGATTATTTAGAGAAATCTACTTTCTCTCTTGACGTTTACCTTTTCTAGACATGTCTAAGTGCATGACGTGTACAATCTCTGCAGTTTGTCACTTGAAGTATTCATATAGTTTTTTTCCCCTGTTACACTATGTAGGTGGTCTGCTAAGCAGACGATTCCTTTGTCTGTTTTGGCGCGAAACCAGACAAAGGTTTTGGACTCGAGATCTCGACGCGACCGGAAGTAGGAAGAGAACGCGAGTCAGAGAGTTGGACAAAGGAACTCAGAGAAGGCAGTTGGCGACCAGAGACGTAGGGTAGCAGTTGGAGTCGATACCGGACAGCAGAAGTGACCAGTCGGCATGAGATGGAGTCCAGCAGCAGTGTGGGAAGACCGGTCAAGATGGATTGGCATTCCGAGTAGCTTTGTAGAAATTTCGCTAGAAATCCACGCTTGCGTTAGTCTGCATATGCATAAAGGAATGCTCAGTATCACAGAATCACTCTTCTTACACTTGAATTAACCCAAGCATATTGTTCGTTTCTTTTTTTTTTCTCCCACTCCCTTAATTGTATTTCTGTAACCTGGAAGAAATGTACGATACCCCTATCGGAACCACTAGATGATCACCGGCCAAGAAATGAAATGGTTTGAAGAAGTTGACGTATTTTTTTTGGGTTTTTTTTTGTCACACCCAATTTTTGTTTTCTATATTTTGTGTTTTATAGTCTGTCAGTTGACATTGCTGTTACTGGTCGCTGTAATTAGTTGTATTGATGCATTCCTCAATGCTGTCGCGTCCTTTTTCTCTTTTTTTCTGGACACATATCATCATCATCATGTGGTGCTGCTAGCACGGAAATCCCTGACCCTCTCTCACCACTTCTCCCTATCGTTCATCACATCTGGCAGGTCTTCAGGGCTACATCCCATATCCTCACATAGCTGCTAAATGTATATTCGAGCTGGTCGTCCTGCTTTTGCCCGGCCATATGTGGGGGTCCATAGGAGTACATCACTTATGAGCTCGTCCCTGCTTCTCCAGCAGTGTCCTGCATGTCTGGTTTGTCTAACTTGTATAGTTTTCTTGATGGGAGGCAGGGGCTCGTATAGTTGGTGCCTTGTGGGGTGTTGCCGCCAGGACTTGTTCAATATTGCTCGCAGCATATTGGACTCATATAGTCTGTCTATATCATCTATCGAGTGTAAGAACTTGTTCATAGTCATCAATTGCCTTGTCATTTGATCCATTTGTCTGTGTTTTTCCCTTGCCCATTTTAAGAATGATCCCGAATATCTTACAAATGGAACTGCTAAGGTGTATATTTGTTATATAATTGCGGAAGGATTTTTTATATTATCATTTTTCGTTGGTTATATCTTATCTTTTGGTTTAGTTAGGCTAAGAACTTTTCGGCTTTGTGCTCGGGTAGGGGCACGCATTGAGCGCGGGGAGGATGTGACAGTCACAGATGTCATAATAAAACTCCCGGATGGGAAATGTGATTGGGGATGTGAATGGCGTCATGCCCGGAAGCGATGGGCTGGCATTCTTGGGTATTTTGAAAAAAGCAGTTGGTTGAGATTTGGACCTAGACGTGTCCAGTTGTTTGCTGCGGGGGGCACGCACGTTGGTTGGGTCAGCGAGTTGAGAGCTGACATTGGACGAACCGTCAGCATAGTAAAAATTGTGTCTCTCTCTCCGCGTGTCGAAAAGTCAAGAAGGTAATAAAAGTTTCGTACCTGAACCAAGAGAGTCGTCAGTGTTTTGAGTGTTTCGTGGGATTCCTATGCCTGTGAATATTTAATGCATTACGTACATTTTATATATTCGTAGATTATGGCTATGTTATATATTGTTTTGATGAGACTTTTGCTGCAGAATTTGGTTTTCAGAAGTTTTCCTGTTTTCCTGAGGTATTTTTTTCTTACATTTTTTTCATCTCTGTTGATTTTATCGTATCTGATTCTAATATTCTCAGTTACTTCTAATTTCCCTTCTCTCCAAGCTTTCTGATTCTTTCCTTATTTGGCACTTCTATTTCTTCCGTTGTTTCTTTTTTCCAACTTTTCATTATGAGCATGGTACGTTTTTTAATGTTACATTCCATTCCTATGTCTTGGTTGTACATTCTTATTGTTTGTATCAGAATTTTCAATTTTTAAAAATTTTTGGTCAATATGTTGATATCATCCTCAAATATAAAGTGGTTTTATCGTTTCTTGTGACTTTGTAAATTTGTAGCCCTGCCACTGTGCATTTCCTAAGTATATAATAGAGTAGTATCATTGCTGCCATAAATAGTAGTGGCGAATGTGAATTTCCTTGGAAGATGACTCTTTGAAATGTCTCCTCCTCGAGGGTTTGCCCACCTGCAACTAATTCCATTTCCTAGTTTTCTATGGCTTTGGTGAGGAAACTAGAGGAAGTATCTTCATATCTCTTGGACTCTTCTGAGTATTCTTGCAGATCTTAACAGTGCTGAGTTCTGTATTGTCTCAATTAATTCGCTTTTCTTCTCTATGTATTGAGGACTATTTAAAACGCGGCAACTACGGTTATTATCAACGTCAGCTTTATGTCTAACAGCTTTTTCAGCTCTCTGGCAAGATGCACACATTTGTTTATCTTTTTGCTTTCTTTCATTTCCACTCAGTGGTCTTTGGGAACAGCAAAAAATCACTAGAGTGCTCAGTATTGGTGATAGAGTATATATATCTCTGAGTTAGAATGCGTGTAAATATTGAGCCAACGACGCTTGGTAACTTTGTGTCTGGCCCATGTAACCATCAGACTATATATATACATATAGTCTGACGATTATATATATAGTATTATTCGGCCCAGTTAAACCGGAGTTTGTAGAGGTGCCCGTAGTGTAATGGCTAGCGTCGCAGGATATGGACACAGCGACACGAGTTCAAATCCTGGACCTGACTGATTGCATTTCACATAGCACTAATACCCTTGGGAAAGGTATGAATCCAAAATATTCTCTTTCCAGCTATGGGTAAATAGTAGGGCAGACTAGGTTCTTCAGCCTTGGTGAGGCAACTAGTCTAGGAGAAGGAAAACTCTGAATTCCAACCTGTTAAACTCCGCTTAAAAATTGACCTTGTGTCATATCCTACCCGAGCGGAGGGGTTGGTAAATATGATTAAACTGGAGTTGGGAGTAATTCCATCAGGACAAAAAAAACATTCAACAGTGAACATTTAAATTTTCTTGGTAAAGAGCTCAATGTAACTGACATGTAAATTAATAGCTAGATGTAGACATAGGACTAAATTTAAACTATAGACAAATTATCATAGATAATGCTTAAATAAAAACGCATAGGATTAAATTGAGATTTAAGGTAAATGAATAAAAATAAAATAAGTTAAAAATGTGAAGAAACCATATCCTGTATACGTACTCTTCAATAAAAGGTAACTGAATTAATAGGCTCGAAAATAAAATTGAAAATAAAAAAAATTTAATTCTAATTTTAAATCTTGAATTTAATTTAATATAAGTATTACTGTATCCTTACGTAAAGTTATTAAATAAAGTTATTTTATCTAAATTAGTATTAAATCTGGAGTTTTAAGTCGAAAAGTATTTAGAATTTAAAAAAAAATTTTACTATAATTCCAACCGGCAATAAATTAAAAAAAAAAACCGGAAGTGGGCTAAATGAGGAGAAAACTCTTCCCCCCTCTTCTATACCCTCCCACCGTTCTTTCCTGTGTCTATTCTGAATTATTTTATCGATAAGATGTGAAGAAGTCCTGTTAAATCATTTTTCGTGTTTTTGATTTATATCACTAATATATATATTTATTATATTACTCATATATATATATATTTATAAATACACGCGCTTCGCGTATTTATCGTCATAGGAAATAGAAACAGCAATCCTAGTTCAAGTCTTCGATGACGATGTTTGCGTTTCCTTGGGAAAAGAATGGATCCTTCTTTTCTCTTCCCCAAGCTATGGTTAAGCAGATGGACAGACTGGGTTCTTTAGCCTTGGTTAGGCAACCAGTCAAGGATAAGGAAAATTCTGAATCTAAACCAGCTGTACTTCACTTAAAAATTTTCAGTGTATTACATCCTGCACGTGACAGGTGGTTGAGTACACACACACACACACACACACACACACACACACACACACACTTATTCATGTATATATATGTAAAAGAATATTTTTCCTTTTTTGTTGGTCCAAAGAGAGATAAAAGTAAATATTTCAAAATGACTATGCCCACTAAGAGGTTTATTGCTTTTTAAGAATTATTTCTTTCGTTCTTACGTGCGTTAGAGAACATTTAATGTTTTTTTCACGTTTTGTGTCGGTTTATACAGAGGTCACTGTTTTGTGTCAGATTTCTTGTGGGGTTTGGGTCTTTCATTTTTTTCTTCCTCCTCTTTTTCTCTTTCTCAGAGTGTCTCTTGTTCTCTCTTGTGGGTACATTTTTATTTCCCTAATTAGTCTTTGATATTTGACACGCTATACTTTTTCGGTGTTTTACTCTGGGTCATTGTGTTTGTGTGCATAGTTTGTATTTCATTTAGTGTTGGCTTGATTATTTCTATGAAGCCTTTTCTTTTGAAGTTATGTGATTTAAAATTTCACTAGCAATTACTTTTTACTATTAATTTTGCGTATATATATATATATATTTATACGTGTATTTCTGTTTGTGTGTGTATAGTTAATGTTTTATTCAGTGTAGGCTTGATTGTTCTATGAATTTTTTTCTTTTATTTGAAGTAATGTATTCTTATTGGCTTGATATAAGGCCATTGTTTTGAATTTCCCGCGAATTTCCCACGACTACATTTGTAAAGGTATTTAGATACATTTAATTTCCTATTTTCTGGTATTTTAATGTTGTTTTTGTGGAGTGATATCCTGGTATTGAGAGCTTGAGTTGATGCTATGTATACTTCTTTACATTTGTTACATTCGATCATGCAGACTAAGTTTTTTGAGTTGCAGCTTAAATCTTTATTTATTATGAATCTAGTTTTCGGGTGTTTGAAAGTATAGGATTTTCCTTCAGTAACTAAAGAACATACTCAACATCTTTTATTCTTGCATTTGGTAACTCTTTTTGTTGTGCTTTCCTCGAATGTAGAAGATGTGAGTATTTTTTAAAGATTTTTGGGTTGTCACTGGCTTTTAATGACTTTTGTTGTGTCGAGTATTTCTTTAATTTTGTCAATGTTTTTAAGTTTAAGATATCTTTTTATTATTTCTATGAGTAGTTCTGAGTTGTTTTTGTTGTAGGCTGCGACGTATGCAGGTAGTTTTTCGTTGTTATGTTTTTTCGTGTTTTGTAGTTTTTTGGTGGTATTTTTTCTGCTCATTCGAATCCATTATTTATCAGTGTTGATGGGTATCCTCTCTGGCGAGTTTTTTCTTGGGGCTTTATCCGTGATTATTACTTGTATTTTACGTGCTAGAGTGTAAGAGGTGGATTTCAAACAGTTTTGCGGGTGGTGGCCATTAAATTGAAGGTATTATTGCGTGTTTGTGAGTTTGCGGTAGATATCTGTAATGACCTGACCATTTTCGTTTTTTATGAGGATGTCTAAAAAATGGTTGTTCTTTAGAGCTGTGTTCCATTGTGAATTTTAATTTTGGGTGAAGGTTTTGGAGTAGTTTGTGTAATTCGTTAATATTTCCGCATGGGTATATCCAGAATATGAAAAAATAATCTAAATATCTTTTCCAGGACATAGTAAATCCTCTTTTTATGTTGTTGCCGTATTTTTTCCGATAATTTCGTATACATTTTCTAAATATGCTAAGGTTAGGGGGCGTATGTTGGTACCATTTTCGTTCCCATAGCTGTTCTGAGGGTCTGGATGTAATTTACATTATTGAAGTGAAAGGAGTTTCTTATTAAGCTCTAGTTCTACACCATCTGTGATAAATAAACATTACACCTAAGATCCAACAAAAAATTCATCATAGACGGTATATTCCGCGAGAGTATCTGGGTCAGCCTATGAATTTTCAGTCGACCAAAGATTGTATCAGTACTACTGTACGGATGCACCACATAGACGCTGACAAAACCTACGGAGAAAAAGCTAGACGGGAACTTCACAAGAATGTTAGGAGCTATATTGAACACATATTGAAGCAACATTCCACGAAACTTAACTGTACGGTCCCCTGCCTACTATCTCTAAAACTATTCGAATGAGGTTGACAAGTCATGCGGGACATTGATTTTGAAGGAAAGATGAGTTCATAAGTCACGTTCTTCTATGGTCCCTTGCGCAAGGATGGGCCAGTGTTTGCTGACCAAGAACTTACATACAATAGCTCAGTACGGACACAGGATGTAATTTAGAAGGCCTGCCAGAAGTGATGGATGATAGGGACGAATGGTGAGAGAGAGAGTCAGGGAAATCTGTGCTAGCAGAGTGGCTTGATAATATATATATATATATATATATATATATATATATATAAGTAGAAGGGTAAATAGTTATTTAGCTTTGATCAGCCCAGCAGTCTCGGTGAAGGAAAACTCTGATTCCAAGACATCTGTACTTCACTCAAAGATTTTCAGTGTGCTACATCATGCCCGTGGCAGAAGGTCAAGTAAACACACACATACTTATATATATATATATATATATATATATATATATATATATATATTAGAGGGTTAGATGAAAGTTCATAAGCTGAAAATTATATATGATGGCGTCATATATGCTGTTGTTAACTTTTTGACCAATGGAATCCAAACATTGCAGCACCGAAGTGTGTGGATTGCAAGGGTGACTACATTGAAAAATAAAAGAATGGAGAGAGAGAGAGAGAGAGAGAGAGAGAGAGAGAGAGAGAGAGAGAGAGAGAGATGGAAATCCGTGCTAGCAGCGCGGCTTGATGATATATATCAGTAATATCCAGTCAGCGTCCGAAGACAATTGGTGTGGATTATTCGCGTATAGAATATATAAGGAATTTTATATAAATCTATGGGATGAGACAAAGAGCGTAACGCTATTCTTCGCCTAAATGAATTTATAATGGCAATTTAACCAGGATTGAGTTTTCTTCTAATTGCAATATATATATATATATATATATATATCTATATATATATATATATATCCACGTCATCGAAAAATCACTGTTTTACATGAAATCATTAAAAGTTTGTTGATTCCAATAATTGTGATCCATTTGAATAGCTGAAATGATAATCAGATACTTTGGAATAGAATAAGAGATTATAGCAGAAACACTGTGAAAACAAAAAGGAAAATATTTAAATAACGAGTAAGCAAAACAAAACAAAAGAAAACAAAACAAAGCAAAAATCAGCTGAATTAGAGACGTTATTCTAATCAGATAACAAGTCTTAAAACAACAGTACGAATAAATGAAAAGAAATGGTATCCGTTTACAACGTTGAATGTTTGTAAGAGATTAGAAATCATATTTCAATGATTGACTACCTTTTTACATGGTGAAAGATCCGAGGTGATCATTGCCTTTGTTTTATTTTTATCAAATTGTTTTTTTTTTCTTTCTGTTTTTCTGCTAAAAAGCCATTTCGAACGTGTTATCAATTAAGAGTATAACAATAATTCAATATGACGCACGCAACGTTTTCCGGTTCTAACGTGCCAATCCTGTGTCAACTTTTCGTAGTAACCGTAATCAGTGGCGGGAAAGCAACAATTACGGTGAAGTGGCGGGAAAACAGTTATTTCATATGGTAGCGAGTGTTGTCAATAAAAAAAAAGCCGAGCATTTAACTGGTTCCTCTTGATTTTCACATCTCTTGCAATCTCACTCGGCACCCACTCCTAACAACGCGTATACACACACACGCGCGCACACACGCATATACATAAGAGCACACTTCAACTCAAAATATCAAACAGCCCTGTCGGTGAGGCTGCGAATACCTTCACTATATTCCCTATCGTGCTGGGTATGAAACTAAAATGCATCCAATGGTGACGCTCCTGTTTTGAAGCTCTGATATGTGTGGAGTATTCCTTTCTTGCCAAAGTTTACTCCAAAGTTTAGTCCGATCCGGAGTGGTTGTACTTATTAGTGCCGTATTTACAGGTCAAACGGATGTGTTTGAAAACTATTCGTATTCGATAGGACTGTGTTAAAAAATATGAACGTAGTGTGACACGATGCGTAGCAATTCGTTTCCGTTTGTGTTGGCGTCATTCAGACGATCTCTTTGTCTATTTTCGCGCGAAACCCAAACAAAGGGCCTGAGCTCAAGATATCCCACGAGACCGGAAGTGGAGGAGGGAAGGAAGGTCCCAGAGAAGACAGGCAGAGCAGAAAAGAAGAGACCAGTCAGCTTTAGATAGCTGTCCAGAGAATGAGATAGTCAGCAGAAGGAGGCAGAAGAAGATGGAAGCAGGGCAGAGAAGAGAGTCAACAAAAGTCAGAAAGGTGACTACTATGACCTGTTGACCTATACAGGCCTGGTTAACCAACGCGAAAAAATGTCAGTATTGTTAGTGGCTTTTGTAGAAGTTTCGCGCAAAATACACGCCTGCGATAGTCTACAAATGCACGGAAAGCTGCACAAAAGCGTCATACAGACTTCCCTTTCTTGCACTTGGAGCTGACCCAAGTCCGTGTTAGTTCGTTTGTTCTTTTTCTCACACCCTCTCGGTTGTGCTTTGCGTATCTGTAATGAAATGTGTAATACCCCTGGTCGGAAATGAGAAAAAACCACTAGACGAATCACTGGCTATGAGTAGTTTGGTTTAAGGAAGCTGATATAGTGGGGGTCGGCTGGCCAGGGGTGTTGTCACAGTACAATAAACGCGGTTCCCGAGACAGGTTGACATGCCATTAAAATGAATGAATGAATAAATCAACCAATGAAAACAAGTGTAACACTTACGTCGTTCGTCTTAATTTTGATAGCTCTCACAATATCTTTCTAATCCCCCCTCAACCACAGGGAAAACATACATGACATGAATACACAATGCAATCAAGTCACAGGTCGATAGATAAGGATATCATTTATCTAAGGTACCTTAGTTCTGCGGGATCGATGTGGAACTCGTATATTCAAAGGAGGAGTTAGTAGTTGAATAGACGAGTGGAAACTCAGAGCCGTGACGGTTGGATTCGCTCACTATTAATTGTATTTGGGCAAAGGAGGAAAAGACAGCAGAGTCAGGGCTCAATCACTGAGGAAAGTGTCACACGTCATACCCGACCAGTTGTTAGTGCGCTTGGAATGGTCCTACAAAAGCCTGAAGAAGTGATTGGAAGAATAGGATCCAGAACACATCAATGTTAAGTTCAGCTAGAATATCCAGAAAAGTCCTGGAGATCAGAGGAGACTTGTTGTCATTCCTGTAACATCACATCGGCGTTAGTAGGTGTAAAGAATTTGCAAACAACAGAGTTCTAGATAATATTTTCATGTGTACATGAAATACATTTGGGAGAATAAGTGTGTAAAATCGACTCCCCTCCAAAAAGAAACAACAAACATATTTATGAATAATAATAATAATAATAAAAATAACAATAATAATAATTATAATATTTTGAGCAGACCACCTAATCTTGGCCAGACGACCAGACCTATTGCTAGTCAACAACAACAAAAAATGAGAACCTGCCGAACAGTAGACTTTGACATCCTGGCGGACCATCGGGTAAATATAAAAGAAAGTAAAGTACTTACACCTTACTAGAGAGCTAAAAACAAATATGTAACATGAAAGTGACGGTGATATCACTTGTAAATAGTGTGCTCGGAACAATTCCCAAAGGAAAATCAAAGGGATTGAAAAACTTGGAAATAAGGGGACAAGTGGAGATCATCCAAAATACAGCATTATTGAGGATGGCCAGAATACTGAGAAGAGTCTTGGGGACTTGAGGAGACTTGCTGTCATTTAAACTCCAGTGGAAAAACTCTCAAAGGAGTATAATAATACTCATATCTCTGCCGTACTATCGAAGTTATATTTAATGCTTTCTTTTTTCTTTTATATATATATATATATATATATATATATATTGGAAGCTCCTCACCCCACCACAAAATGGTGAAAAATTTAAGAATCATCTTTTCCTTACAACATGACTAAAATCTTTGACAAAGAGCCGTTAAATCAAATAAGTCAAAGGAGCAGATAGGAAATGTTAATGTCGCTTTGAATATATCTGAAACAGTAAGTGAAGATCGATCAATGTGGAGTACTCGCTAAATGGTTTCGAGTTTAAACAAGTAAACAGTAAATATCAATTACAAGTCAATCCGGGTACCAAATAGCAGCTTAGGTTACTCACCAAGATTTAAACCTAGCAAGGTGACTATTGGACTTTCACCAAAACATGATAAATTTAAAACCGTGGTATTTTTTTATTTTTGTGACCAGCTTAAGTGTCCTCTATCTTGTAAGCGTACCAGATCACATCTGTAATAGGAGCACAGATAATAATCAACCTCAGGATCTTGTATAGCCTAAATTTACTCTTCATAAAAAAACAACAAATCCAAATCTAATTCGACCAGGGACCTTGGTTGTCATGATGGGCAGCTGTCACCTGCATAGTCTTCATGAAGGATCCGCTCGGCATCTTGCGAATGTTGGCTGATCTAATTTCAGGTACACAAACAAGAACCAAAGAAACTACTCAACGAAGAGACACCAACAGAAAAATGTACGCGAGAAGACAACAAAAATGTATTTCACTATATTCTTAAGAGCAATTCTATACAAAAAAGGTATAGTTGGGCAGAATCCGCTTGATTTTGTACAACGAACCGAAGACGTGCTGACAAAACATGAATGATATTAAAGAAAGGTTGGTTTTCTGACTTTTAGATACTAGAAACATGTGAAGAGGTAAATAGTAAAGAATATGAACCAGATCCCCCTTTGCCCGAATCGAAATACTAAAAACTGAAAAACAAGAGCCCTCTATACGAATTGATTTCTTTGGATCGTTGTTTGGGTTTTATGGCTTATCAACTTTTGTAGTTTATTTAATGACAAATCCATTTTTATACAAATAATCAGTTCTATTTCAAACAATCCTGTTTAGCATAGTACACAGTTTAATTGTTAAAATCATTTCTATTTTAAGCAATTCAGTTTAGTCAAACAGTTCTAATTCAAATAATTCAATCAAATATAACTATAGTTTTTGTCCACACACAGTTAAATGTCAAAACAATTCTCTTTCGAATAATTCAATTTTGCGTAGTACCGTTTTAATGTCAAAAACAGTTCTATTTCAGACAATTCAATTTAGAGTAAGTATGCAGTTTAAATATCAAAACAGTGCTGTTTCAAGTAATTTAGTTTAGCAGAAGTATGCAGATTAGTTCTATTTAACCCTATCAGGTTCTACCACTCCGGGCCAGAGTAGACCTGATAGGGTGCTCCACATTCCCCAAAGCTCCAAAATCACTGGAAACTCACCATTTGATTGTCTAGTGTCATATCAGGACACTAGTTATGAAAGGGTCTTACTGCTCTGCAGAGGTGCAGTCGGTTTATTGTACAGTTCCAGCCGGCTGGGCATTGCACAAATTGAAATGCAAAATATTGATAACTGAAACACCACAGCCTCCAGCACCACAAAATAAATGTTTACACGAGAAGATAAAATAAATGTACAGTTAATAAAGAAAATCATGATTAAAAAGAAAAGAAAATTATCATTCCTTGCGGAACCAAGACTAGAAAAAGTAAAAAAAAAAAAAACACGAAAAGATAAGCAAATTATTAAAAAATATCCTAACGGACGTGATAGAATTAAACGAACTAATCTATACAGAAGCAAAACTATTCTGTGATAAAATCGATGAAAGTCAAACAAAATCGAAGAAACTCAAACATAAATACAAAACATAGATGGGAAATTTAACCAGAAGGGTAGATAAATAAACTGTAAAAACAAGCGAAACTTTGAAGGAAGGAAAAACATGCAAAGTTAGATTAGGATGAAATGACGAAGAAAAACCAGTTGACAAATCTGACAATGCAACATGAAAAGATAAATCAAAAGATATTGGTAAAAGAAGAGAGACTAAAAAGATACCATGACAGGGTCAAGCAATACAAACAAAATATAATTTTCGAAAGTAACAAAAGAAAATTCTACCAACAAGTAGGTGGAGAATGCATGAGGACAACTAACAAACAAAGGAAGCAAAACATTTTTTAGTAAAATATGGGAACAGAGAAGAACATGAAAGAAAGGCCGAAAGGATCAATAACACGAAAAAACCATCACAAATAATGGAAGAAGTAACTGTGGCGGATGTACATCAGGAATCTCAGAAGACAATATTTAAGAAAGTACCAAATTGGAAAACGCCAAGCCATGATGGCATACTTGGATTTGGTTTAAAAAAAAATTACATTCACCCAGGATAAACGGGTTCTTTCAATGATATGGTCCTGCAATCCTGGATAATAAGTTTTCTTAAAATGTACTAGATATCCGACAAAGTGTAGTTTTATGCTAGTCACGGTACTTGATGTGGTCTTTGTTCCATGTCTACCACATCCGTTTCCGGCTAGATGGTTTATCTACTCCCTCAGTGCCAACGTTGTGTTCGAAAGATCCAAAGACGAGGGATCACTCAATATATCCGCAACTTCTGGTGGCAGGGGTGATCGATTGGAACAAGTTACTCTGGTGTTGGTAACTGAAAGGCAATAAAAACTCTCCGTGAACGATTTACTACTATTTATTGTAACATAATGGTGTAACAATAATATATATATATATATATATATATATATATATATATATATATATTTCGTATTCCATGATAGCATTCTATTTCCGTTTATAGCGTTCTGTTTTTAAATTCATCAGCAACTCAGTTTTTATCCAACTCTGCGTTCGCATATTCTTGTTATGTTATAAAAAACTTTCAAAACTCATTAAAAAACACTCCTTACACAAGCAAGCAACCCCTGATGATAGCCTATGAAGGGTCCGAATGCGCTCGGGACAGTTTTGGTAAATTCATCCACCAATTCCAACCTGAAACCAAGACACTTATCAGGAAACTCGAAAGGATCTTAATTAGATTATACAGACAAAATTGTCTTTATTATTTAAGGAAACATGCTTAAATGAACGACTGCTGCCTTAGTATATATATATATATATTGCATTACGTTTTGTCATATTTTAGAGACACACAAATGAGGTGCAATCTTTTTAACTTAATCATTTGGAGAGTGAGGCTTTTGCTGGAGAGGCTTTAGTGCTTGGAAATATTTATTTTCTTATTCTCTCCTGTTTTCGGTATGGTCTTCGGATTTCCTGTTTTAACTTGTTGTGGACTAGCATATTATACCTTTCTACATTTGTTGGTTAACTGGTTCATGTCAACTTATCTACGCTTGGTTAGAGTAGTAAGACAATTCGTGAGAACAGTCAGACGTTACAAGTAATAGTAAGACTACAGTGATACCAATACTATGAAGACAATCAGTTGTACCCTTTGGAGACTGAGCGTGAACCGTCAAAGCAATCAGCTAATCCGGATATTTAAATATACCAATACAATCAAGATCCCGGTATATAGCATAACCCTAAGACATGTATTTACATAGAGGATTCCCTTAGGAACAAACATTCTTGATTGGCTCATCAAACACAGATCATTTCGTATTCTTCAACTACTTTTTGATTGGTCAGCCTATCAAATGCGCAGCTCTACGTCTGTAGGAAGAGTATTCCTTTCACGTATCAGATTTTAATTGGTCATCCAATCAAGCCACGGTGTACCATAGCCATGATATGGCTCTGTGTAAAACTACATCGAATGTCCATAAAAATAGAACAAACGAATCTCGAAACACGAAAAACACTTACAACTTTTTTGTTCAGGTACGAAACTTTTTATTACCTTTGGGTTTAAAGGTTCTTCGACATAAGGAGAGAGAGGCACAATCTTTCTATCCTGGCTTTTTCATCTGCCCCCCCCCCCTACACGTGTGGGACCTGCCACAAAGGTCTCCGTGAGCAAGCGAAAACCAACCGTCTTCTCCCGAGGAAGGTCTCATCTCAACTGACTTTTTCAAAATCTCCCAAAATCCTACGCGCGTTTCTGGCGCGTGACGTCACTCGCACTCTGTAAACCCCGTTTCCCATCTCGGGCTATTGTGACATCTCTGAGTGACACGTCTACTCCGCCCGCACGCGCGGGCGCGCGCGAACACCTGTGTTAATGTTGCACCTAAGTAACCCATGCACTGAGCCGATAGGTTCTCAGCCTAACTAAACCCAAAGGCATCAAACGAAATCCCTCGGTCATTATATTACGACACTATAGGGAATTGGTTAATCAAGTATCCCAGTTTACACTTTGTGAGGAGAGTGTTCCTTTCCACATTAACCAAAATAAAAATCAAATATCAGATTAATCTATCCAAAGCTCAGAATTGATCTTTTAACCCCATAAATGGACAAGGGTTAGTTTGGGATGTCATGATTTTAAATGGACAATGCACCAATAAATCCAAACGCACTCGAGAGCCTGTTTACTTTTTGTCTTGGTAATTTGAAAATACGGTTAGTACAATTTCTTCATTGACCTTTTGAATCGACTTTTGAATTTCTTTCAATGTTCAAGGTTTATTTTATGTTTTTGTAAAAGGAAAAATAACATTTTCTGAAAAAAAACGCATCAAACTCTCCATGAGTTTTTACCACCCGTGAATACCTCCTATTGTCATAAATATAAAATTCATTACGGAAACCATTAAAAACTGGGAAGTGGAATTAAAAGGAGGAGGAAAAACTTTTACAGAGGGGAAAATTCTGAGTGATGCGCATTCGGCATTACTATTTGTTATAGCAATGATCCCACTCAATTACATATTCAGGAAATTTACTGGGGGCTACAAATTTACAAAATCGCAAGAAGAAATTAACCACCTTATGTACATGGACAACATCAAGCTGTTTGCGAAAAATCAAAAAGAATTGGAGACTCTGACACAAACAATAAGAATGTATAGTCAGGATACAGGAATGGACTTTAGCATAGAAAAATGTGCCCTACTCATTCTGAGAAGTGGGAAAAGAATAGGAAGGAATAGAACCGCCAAACCAAGAAACAATCAAAACACTTGGAGAAAAGGAAAATTACAAGTACTTAGTAATACTGGAAGCGGGCACCATCAAACAAGTGGAGATAAAAATGAAGAAGAAATTAGTACCTCAGACGAACGATAAAACTTCTTAAAACCCAGCTCTGCTGTATAAATCTCATCAAAAGTATAAACACCTGGACTGTCCCCTTTGTAAGACACTTAAAATGGACCAGGGAGGAACAAGTGGAACAGAGGTCAAGAAAGTTGATGACGTTGAAGGAGGCCTAACATTCGTGAGATAACATCGAAGGACTATGTGTTGAGAAAATAAGAGGACACGCCAGCATTGAAGATAGCGTTCATGCACCAATACAACAACTCGAAGAATACCTTAAAAAGAACGAAGAAAGACTAATTACAACGGCTAGTAACAGTGCTGACAACATTAAGAGAAACGGAATAAAAAATGGGAAACAAAAATGGGAAGAAAAACAACTGTACGGATATTTCAAGCGACAAATTGGCGAAATCGCACACGAGAAGACTTGGATATACAAATTTACCAAATCCCTCCGCTCGGGCAGGATATGACACAAGATCAATTTTTAAGCGAAGTTTAACAGGTTTGAATTCAGAGTTTTCCTTCTCCTAGACTAGTTGCCTAACAATGGCTGACAAACCTTGTCCTGGATTTGAACTCGTGTCGCCGTGTCCATTTCCTACGACGATAACCATTACACCACGGGCACCTCCTGAGAAGACTTGGATATGGCTACGAAAGGAAATCTTTAGAGAGAAACTGAATCTCTTCTAATAGCAACAAAAAACAACGTCATCAGGACCAACTATATTAAAGTGAAATTCGATAATACACAACAAAATAGCAAGGATAGACAATGTGGTGATAAAGGGAGTGTATGATGAGACATGAGTGATTGGGGAAAGTGATCCACTGGAAATTGAGCAAGAAATTGAAATTTCACTATACGAACAAATGGAATATACACAAGTCTGAATCCGTCCTGGAGAATGAGACGCCAAAAATTCTAAGGGATTTTGAGATACAAATGGATCACCGTTTCAGACATCGACACGCGGCTAACGAAGGCATGGACAGCTATCGATAGACTATCGATCATATGGAAGTCAGACCTGACCGATAAAATGAAACGCAGTTCCTTCCAAGCTGCGGTCGCGTCGATACTGCTGTATGGATGCACAACTTGGATGCTAACTAAACAGCTGGAGAAAAAGCTAGATGGCAATTACACAAGAATGTTGTGAGCAATAATGAACAAGTCCTGGTGGCAACACCCCACAAAGCACCATCTATACGGTCACCTACCTCTCATCACGAAAACTGTCCAAGTTAGACGAACCAGACATGCAGGACACTGCCGGAGAAGCAGGGACGAGCTCATAAGTGATATACTCCTATGGACCCCCACATATGGCCGAGCAAAAGCAGGACGACCTGCTCGAACATACATATAGCAGCTATGTGAAGATACGGGATGTAGCCCTGAAGGCTTGCCAGAGGCGATGAACGATAGAGAGAAGTGGCGAGAGAGGGTCAGGGAAATCTGTGCTGGTGGCACAACATGATGATGATGATGACAGAGTGAGAATGAAAGAAAGCCTTGTCAAACATCAGAGAAAGCTGTGGAACATGAATATGACGGTGATACCAATTTTAGTTGGCGTACTTGGAACGGTCCCTAAAGGCTTTGAAAGGAGGCTGGAAGCGTTGGAAATTGAGTACGAATCAGAAGCATCCAGACTACAAAATTGTTTAGATCGTCCAGAACTTTAGGATGAGTTATGGAGTCCCGAGTGGACTTGCTGTCTCACTAACCCCAGAAAAAAAAACCACCTGCTAACGCTGGTATGAAAAACTTGCAAAGTGCATAATATTGATAAAAATAATACTTGGGCATGGAACAAGTGTAACAGAGGTCAAGAAGTCGGTTATTTAATGCCAAATCCTGATTATATATATATATATATATAATTCGAAAATGAATATTTAGGTACTTCCCATTTCAGCGAACCTTGAGTGAGAACCTGAATCTTTTCTGATAGCCGTATAAGATAATGACATAAGGACTAACTCAATCAAACCAAGAATTGATAAGATGCAACAAAATCGCAGATGTAGATTATGTGATGACAGAGATGAAACCACCAATCACATAACAAGTGAATGCAGTAAATTAGCACAGAAAGAGAATAACAGTAGACAATTTTGGGTAGGGAAGGTGAGCCATTGGGAATTGTGCAAGACGTTTAGATTTGCCCAAACGAATAAATGGTACATGTACAACTCAAAATCTATCTTAGAAAATTAGACGCACAAAATTCTTGAGGATTTTAAAATACAACCGGATCATCTAATCTCAGCCAGACGACCAGACCAAGTGACCATCGATAAAAAGAGAGAACCTGTAGAATAGTGAACTTTGCCGTTCCGGTCTACTACATGGTAAAACTGAAGGAAAGTGAAAAGAGAAATAAATACCTACACCTTGCTAAAGAACTGAAAAAACTATGGAATATGAAAGTGACGGTGATACCAATTGTTATTTGCATGGGACTGGAGGACTTGGGAATAAGAGGACGAGTGGAGATCATCCAAACAACTGTATTGTTAAGATCAGATAGAATACTGAGAAGAGTCCTGGAGACTTAAGGAGCATTTCTACCACTCAGACTCCTGGGGAAAACCATCCGCTAACGTTGGTGTGAAAAATACTTAAGGGGCTAAAAGAATAACATACAGCCAATACACTAAAAATACACCGTTTGAAAACGCCATTTGGATGGATCCAAACACTCATTAAAAAAATTGGCTGGTTGATTGGTTGTTTGTGTTTTATAGAATATGAACCCTTCTCGGTTATTTAATGCCAAATCCTAATTATATATATATATATATAATTCATAAATGAATATTTAGTAGGTAATCTTTTTAAACGAGCCAAATATCATTTACTCGGTCACAGTCAAACGGTTTCAAGTATTGTTATCAATCACTTATTATTGCGCACATGTAAATAGTTTCTAATATAGTAAATGAATTAACAATTCAATTATAAGACCCTATCAGGTGCCATGACTCCGGGTCAGAGTTAACCTGGAAGTGATAGTAATGAAAGAGTACTTCCCATTTCTCAAAGCTCAAGGACTGGAGCCTCACCATCAGATACAGTTTAGTGTCATATCCAGGGCCCTCGTTAGGGCTGAGGTTTCATCCCTCTAGAGAGATGCAGTCGGCATATTCTATAACACCAGACGACGGGGTGATTAATTCTTAAAACAAAGTCTTTTTTCAAATTCTTCCAGCTAGTAGAAACATTGCATAACTGTTGCTCATTCGTTGGTTAGTTGGTTGGTGTTTAATGGTATATAACTCCTTTTGGGTTATTTAATCCCGCCTATGTATATACTTAATATTTATGTATTTGATTTATAAAATAATAGTTTGTAGACAACTTGCGCATATTTAAATAACTTCAAGTTTTCCTATTTAAAACAAATAATTATATTTGAAATCAATCATTTGTTTGCCCACAGGTAAATAGTTTCAAATATTGCTATTAAAGACTAATAATTCTGTTCTACAGTAATCACTTGTTTGCATTAATTTAAATGGTTTCAAGTATTCCTATTTAACACTAATAATTCTATGGAATATTAATAGTTTGCCTTGATTTAAATGGTTTCAAGTATTCCTATTTAACACTAATAATTCTATGGAATATTACTCATTTGTTTGCATTGATTTAAATGGTTTCAAGTATTCCTATTTAACACTAATAATTCTATGGAATATTGATCGTTTGTTTGCATTGATTTAAATGGTTTCAAGTATTTCTATATAACACTAATAATTCTATGGAATATTAATCGTTTGTTTGCATTGATTTAAATGGTTTCAAGTATTCCTATTTAACACTAATAATTCTATGGAATATTACTCATTTGTTTGCATTGATTTAAATGGTTTCAAGTATTCCTATTTAACACTAATAATTCTATGGAATATTGATCGTTTGTTTGCATTGATTTAAATGGTTTCAAGTATTTCTATATAACACTAATAATTCTATGGAATATTAATCGTTTGTTTGCATTGATTTAAATGGTTTCAAGTATTCCTATTTAACACTAATAATTCTATGGAATATTACTCATTTGTTTGCATTGATTTAAATGGTTTCATGTATTCCTATTTAACACTAATAATTCTATGGAATATTAATCGTTTGTTTGCATTGATTTAAATGGTTTCAAGTATTTCTATATAACACTAATAATTCTATGGAATATTAATCATTTGTTTGCATTGATTTAATTTGTTTCAAGTATTATTGCTATTAACTCTAATAATAATTCTATTTATCAAGTATTCCTATCTAAAACGAACAACTTGACCAAAGTACTACGGTCTCAATAGTTGTTGTCATTACAATCCTAAGTAAATTATTGAACTGTTCTATTTGACCCAAAGATGGGACTCTCATTGGTAATACCTACCTTTCCGGTTTAGAGTGCACCAGAGAGTAATTATAATGAAGGGGTACTTTCCAATCCCCAAATACCAGGACTGCTGTGTTAACATTAGATAAAGCATATCTAGGACACGGTCTCAAGTATTGCTATCTAACACTAATAATTCTATTTAATAATAATAACTTGCTTGCACACAGTTTATTAGTGTCAGGTATTGCTATCTCTGTGCAATTGATTCTCAAATACTCGCTCATTCTCAGATCATATACATGCTTAGTTCCTCTCGAATACAAATAATCTTTAAATAGTTCTATTTGGCCCATACATGGGACCCTAACATGTACTACTACTCCTGGACAGCGTGAACCTGGGAGTAATGGTAATGAAGAGATACTTCCCATTGTCCAAACACTAGGACTGGACCCTCATTATCAGATACAGTTCAGTATCATATCCAGGGTACTCTTTAAGGAGGTCGTACCTACCTGCGGAGTGCAATCGGTGTATTTTAGAGCTCCAACTGACAGGGTGGGTCTTAAATGGCATTTAACAGCTATTCCTAAGAGAAAAAAAGCACATCATCCTATGGTAATTAACTCCCCCAAGAGGAAATTGTCGTATTTTGGCCTTTGACCAGGCCAAAAATGCCATTCCAAGGTGATGCACCGGAAGGAAGTGACACATTCTAGTGGCAGTTATGGGACGAAATCGCGTGGGCGGAAATTGGCTGATGAAATGGGACGAGGTAAAAAATCCCGATGGTACACTCATAGACTGACGCACCGGAAGAGAGTGGCCTCTGAACTGCATGACAGTTATTTCCGCTTGATGACGATTAAACATGCGATTTCAAAGATCGAGTGGGCGATCGAGTGGGCGTTGAACTATTATATAACTCAGTCAAGACATAAGTCAAAACAGTTAAGTTCGAGTTCCAGACGGAGTTATAGACGAGATGTGGTAAGGAAAGCCACACCCGGCCGAAGGGACCCTCGGGAAGCCCTGATGAGTTGGGGTCCAGAGAAGATGCTGATAAAATGCAGTAAAGAAAGCCAGCACCCAGCAGAGTGGACTCCAGGGCCTCCGGTTGAGCATCAGGAGAACGAGAAAGACACAACGTTGACGGCCATAAGATTGGGGGTCAAAATATTGCAGCTTATGTTCGATCTCCAGCTCCCTCTCACACGCAAACCTTGAGTAACCCTTTTCGAACCCTTGCAATAAAGTGAGAGGTAAATATTTTGTTAAAGAAGTCTGCCTGCAACCTTATTATTGTGTCGTTATGATGCTGTAGATGAGTATATAACAATATGATGCTTGCTTAACCAAACAACTATGGATTATTTTTTGAGGGTCGCCTCTTCTGAATCCACTTGAGCGCTCGGCATGGCGTTCATAAATGCGAAAAATATTCTAGGAGCTAACATAGCCTAGATCTGATTTAGCTTGGTTTGGTTTGGTTTGGTTGTTTAATGGCATATCAACCTTTGTAGGTTATTTAATGCCAAAGCCATTCTCCCAGAAGAACAGTAGTGCTACTATTTAGCTGGGAAGATAAGGGGGGGGGTTCATACCTTTCCCAAGGGTATTTGCCCGAAAGTGAATGTAATAGTGCGACTGGAGCACGAACTCGCTAACTACGATTCTGCAGTCCATCACTTTAACCATTACTCCACGAGGACACCCCCACTGATTTAGCGATCAACGTGAAAATAAAACAAAAGACAGAATACGCCTATTAAAAAACCCTTTTTGCATTTTTACCTCAACATAATATCGAACGTACCTTGGTACTGTAAACGATTAGCGTTTGTTTTGGTTAGGTTTTATGGCAAATCAACAATTGTAGGATATCAACAAACAAATCCGGTCTATCAACACACATAGACACACAGACACACATATATATATATATATATATATATATATATATATATATATATATATATGTATCATTTGTAAACAAAGTTAGATAGTTCCAAACATTGCTGTGTATCACTAACATCAGTCATTTGTCTATACAGTTAAATGATCAAACAGTTCTATTTCAGACAATTCAGTTTAGTATAAGTGATTTGTTTGCACTCAGTTTAAATGTCAAACAGTTATATTTGACTCATTGATTGGAACCTATCAGGTACTACCGCTCCTGGCAAGAGTGGACCTGGGAATGATAGCAATGAAAGAGTACTCCGCATTCCCCAAAGCTCCAATATTAATGGAGCCTCACCATCAAATTGTTTAATGTCATATCTAGGATACTCGTTGGGGAAGTGTCATCCCTCTGCAGAAAAGCAGTTGGTGTATTCTACAGCTCCAGCCGACTGAGCTAGATTAGGGTTTGGCACAGGTTCTGCCAGGATATAGTTTTCCAAACTCTTCGTTATATTTTGCTAATTAACAAGTCGTGCTATAACAGAGATTCCTTTAACTTATGCCACACGTCCTTGTCTTCCATCACTCTTGGTCGGTTTTCGAGACGACCTCCAATGTATAAATATAGCTGAAGGATATGTCTTTGCTGGTTAACCAACATTGGTGTGTCCATGCATGGTAGTCTATATGACAACGTCGCTTACGAGTTTATCCTCACTTTCCGGCAGTGCTCAGTATATCTTGTTTGTCTTACTTGGATGGTTTTTTGATTTGTAAGTAAAGAGCCGTACAGTTGCTGTTTTGTGAATTATTGCTTCCAGGATTTATTCAAAACAGCATGCAGGCACTTCGTAACGCTACAGGTTCTAATAGAAAGGGTGTAATACCATGGTATTCAGAGAAAACCAATTTAACGTTATGATATCATCTTGTATATTCAAACATCACTCTGTTCTTCAAAAACAGATACGAAAACTTTTATTCTGCCTTGAACATTTCTTCTTTGTAGTCCGCGCGACACGAGGGAGAGGAAGATATTTCGCTTACAGCTTTCCCGCTACCCCGTCTCTCACTGATTCGTTTCAACGTCTTATTCTAACTGACTTCCAAGTTCAACTGATCCCAACTCAACTGACTATTTTCAAATTCTTCTATTTTTTCAATACATTCCATAAGTAAAGTATTTCATTAGTGTGACGTCATCTCACTAAATCATTGCACTATTAATTTTAATTAAATCTCAATCAAACTTATCACGCGATATCGCTTAAACGTTTAGTTTTCGTTTCCTGTCCTGAAACCTTATTATGACAAGGAGTGATCGTCGAATTCTTCCACACGTGGTCCCGAGAACAGTTAAACTAAAAGATTTCTGAACAGTGAACAAAGTAAATAATACAATTGCCCAGTCGGCTGGGGCCGTAGAATTCACCGACTGCTTCTCTGTAGAGGGGTAAGACCCCACCAACAAGTGTCCTGGATATGACACTAAACAATCTGATGGTGAGGTTCCAGCAATGCTGGGGCTTTGGGGAATGCGGAGTACTCCTTTATTGCCATAGCTCGCAGGTCCACACTGACCCGGAGTGGTAGCACCTGATAAGGGTCCTATCTATGACTTAAATAGAACTAAACGGTCGTTGGCATTTACTGTTTTTATACATTTAAACTGCGTATTTCTGCTGAACGGAATTGTTTAAAATAGAACTGTTTTTCACAACTAAACTGTACTTACATTTAAACTGCGTGCTTATGCTAAACTGTATTATTTGAAATAGAACTGTTTTTGAAATTGAAACTATACTTACACTAAACTGTATTGTCATATATAACTGCTTGAATAGTTTGAAATAGAAATGTTTTTGACAATTAAACTGTGTACTCATGCTAAACTGAATTGTTTGAAATGGTTTTTCACATAAAAATGGATTTGGCGTTAAATAACCTACAAAGGTTGATATACCATAAAACCCAACAAACCAAACCAAACCAAATAATACAATAATAGAATCATTAATATAATTAATTAGCAATAAGATAATTAAAATAATTAATCATCACACTAATTATTTTACACTTTGTGTAGTTCTCATCTAGTTTTTTCTTTGTTTCGTGAAAGTCTAGGCGTGTAACCATATATTAGTACTGACACGGCTACAGCTTTGAATAATTCCAGTTTTAATTTTTGCGATATTAGATTTTCATCTGATCGATAACCGGTCGATCGTAGTCTGTGCTTTACCAATTGGTATCTTGGCATCTCTGTAGTTAATGAATGTTGCTTAAATTTAAACTAAATTTTTCATAGTATCTTTTAGTACAGTAAATAGCAAAATTCATCAGCAAAAGACTAATTAGAAATAAGGATATCAAATCAGGAAAAAGAATATTTTTTAAAAAAATTTTATTTTTTGCTTTTTCTACGAATTTTCATTTTAGAAAATTATGACAATAATCAAGAAAATTAATTACATCTGCGTGTCTAAGGCATTGAAGTTTCATGAAAATTTGTGGCAATGATAAATAAAAAAAATGGTTCAGTTTTTTTCACTGTCTGTTTTTTTTGTCTTTTTTTTTTGTCCAATATATTATATGGTCATTCATTAAATAAGGAGAATGTTCAAAAAAAACTTTTTTTGCAGAATTTATTTGACAGAAATTTAAACTCTGCCCTGCTTGGAATAGGTTTGTCGAAAAATTATTTTAATCTCGAAAAAGGTATTTATTTTGAAGCTATTCAAAATGGTGGCAAATAAAGTGCAATTCCCAAGCTTGAACAGAGGTCTACAATTAAATTTTTGGTGGCTGAGAAGTGGAAACTATATAAATTTGTCACAATGGGCCGGAATTGAAAAGACAGTCCATAGAGTGGAAACACACTGACTCTCATGAAAAGAAAAAGTTCCGGGTGCAGCGGTCAGTAAAGAAGGCAATCCGTACTGTTTTTTGGGACATTAAAAGACTCATCATTATTTATTTCCTTGCAAAAGGTGCAACTATAAAGTGTTTTTTATTTTCAGCTGCTTAGGCAAAATTCACTTTTTTATTGAATGACCCACATATATGTGTGTGTGTGTGTGTGTGTGTGTGGTCTGATCGATGAACGTTTATTTCAATGTACTGTTAGAAACTAATATTGATTCTAGGTGTACTGTTCCGATGCTAAAATTTGCCTTGTAATTCTGTCAGTGATTCTTCCTCTTTGGTCAAATTCCATCATCTTGTTTTATATCCAACTCTTATTCCTTCCCTTGGGCATTAAATCAAGAACTTTTAAGATTAAGAATTCCGAATGTCTCCAAGTTAACTCCCAAGTGAAACATAGGACTCTCTTTTCATCGTCTACATAAACATTTCCTCTGTTAAGATGTCAGCTTTAACATGACTCCAATACGATAAATTTATAGATTTCGTCATTATTTATCCGTCAGTTTCACTCTCCCTTCCACTCACAATTTTTTCCCCTCTCTTAACTGGATTCTGTTCTCTGCAAATAACTTTCTTATAATTCACTTTTTAGTTCCTTTCTTAATTATTTTTATTTTCTGTCTCCTTTAGATTCTTATTTTTTCAAATATCTTTTATTTCTTTTTATTTTTCCATTAGACTCTTTTGCTGTTTCCTTCAACTTATAGTCATTTATTTATTCTTTGTTTTCTTTTACTGTCAATGGGGCTTAGAATACGTTGACTGTACCCACTAGAGAGTGGTAAGAGCCCCCCCCCAAATTCCCATGTATAGAACCCCCCAAACTTTCTATATATAGAGCCTCCCAAAACTTTCTATATATATATAGCGCTTCCCAAAAAACTTTCTATGAATAGAGCTCCCCACAAATTTCTATGTATAGAGCCCCTCTTTGAACTTTCAATGTATAGAGCCCCCCCAAACTTTCTATATATAAATCCCCCCCAAACTTTATATATATAGTGCTCCTCACCAAACTTTCTATGCATAGACCTCCCCAGAACTTTCTATATTTAGAGTCTCCCAAAATAAATATCCCCCAACTTTCTATGTAGAGAGTCCTTCCCCAAACTGTCTATGTATAGAGATCCCCAAACTTTCTTTATAAAGAGACCCCCAAATTTCTATGTACAGAATACATCACAAACAAACAGCAGTCCTGGGTATGATACTAAACTGCATCTAGTAGTGAGGCACCAGTAACTCTAGCGGCGCTATTACGTTCACTTTCGGACCAATACTCTTGGGAAAGGTATGAATCTCCTCATCCTCCCAGCTATGGGTTAAATAATACCACTACGGTTTTAGGAGAATAGCTTGGCATTAAGTGACCTACAAAGGTTGATATGCTATTAAAAGCAAACAAACCAAATCAAATCAAACCAAACTTCTGGGTGCCATCTCTGGCACCACCTCCTCATGTCTCATAACGGGGTAGGATTAGAGCCTGATGTCTAACGTGACTCAAAAGATAATACTAAATTTTTATTCAAGAATAAGGGTGAGATTGAAGGATTGTGATTAGATTTAATGGCATCTCAACTCGTCCACAGTTATTTTATGCTTGAAGGTTAGGGAATCGCGTTAATTATATGTTTATGTTTACATCTTGTTTAGGAGTTATTTTTTTTACTCACGTTGCTATTGAATACAAATGATTTTTTAAAAGATCTATTTGACCCATAGATAATGGTTAGAGTGTTCGCCGATGGACTGGGGTTCAATACCAGGTCGATTCATACCAAAGACTAAAAAAAAAAAAAAAATGACTTGATGCTTCCATACTTAACACACAGCATTATAAGGTACAGACCAAGAGTAAGGGGATCAATCCAAGGAAAGGAGTATCCTCCTGCCTTACACCTCGGTATAGCGACTATTGAAAAAGAACCTTTGGGTCGTCCTCGACTACGGTCAGCCAATTTATTTAGTTGACCCATAGATAGGACTCTTATAGGTAGTACCACTCCGGGACAGAGTGGATCTGGGAGTAATGGGAATGAAAATGTACTACACACTCCTTCAAGCAGTAGAACTGGAATCTCATCTTCAGATGCAGTTTAGTGTCATACGAAGAACCCCATTTTTTGTGCGTGAGATCTTAACCTTCTAAAGACGATGCAGTTAGCGTATTCCAAGTTCTGTCAACTGGGTGAATAAGGTTCAGAGACCAATCAACAAAACCGGAGAAATATTTGAAGGTTAATAAGGTTCAGAGACCACTCAAGATTCCTAGAGAAACATCTGAAGGTTAATAAGGTTCAGAGACCAATCAACAAAATCAGAGAAACAATTGAATGTTAATAAGGTTCAGAGACCACTCAAGAGGCCTGTTCTCTTTCTCTTATCTTTTCTGTTTGATTTTTCTCGCAGCTTTTGGTGAGCCCTTTGAGTGTCCTGCATCTGATTGTAAGGCTCCAGTTTTGGAGTTCTGGGAAGTGTCGTGTACCCCTTCATTGCCATTACTCCCAGGTTTACTCTGATCAAGTGTGGTAGTAATCTACTGAGCTTTTTGCCTAGATGTTGCACAAGGCCGTATGAATTGGGCACCCAGCGAGATTCGACCTCACTCTTAAAGGTTTTCTAGTCTAACATTACACTACCCGTGGTTCCCCAGCAGTAATAATATTTAATGGCTGATTTATGTTGACAGTTTCTGACGGCGGCCGTCACTCGGTCGAGGCTACCTGACATAGATGCTAGGAAGCCTAACATTCATGTCACGCAGCCGACCCTCCTCAAGCCTCAGAGGGTGTCCCCTAGGCTCTAACCCTCTTTGGAGGGGCTAGGTTTATCTCCTGGCGCCGGAGGACCCCTTTTTTCAGGGATATGCCGACGGGACCCGAGGCATTTTTGGAGCTTTCGGACATGTCTGGGCTACGGCCCTGCGTCTGGACCCACCTTAAAAAGGCCCTGTGCCATACTCACCCGTTTGATGGGGTGTGCGACAAATAGTAAGATACTATTGAACTCATAACAGGGGGGATAAGTGGGTACATGCCTTTCCCAAGGGTACTTTTCTGAAAGTGAACGTAAAGCGCGATTGAAGTTCGAACTAGCTTACTACGTTGTCGTATTTAAGAACGTTAGCCACTAAACAACGGTGATACCTCCGAAATAGTTGTCCAGAATTTTTGTTATTACGCTTCGGGGACTCTACCAAAATCCAGAGTGGTAATAACTGTTAATGTTCTATATTGGAGTTAAATAGACGTCTTTCCTGGACACAGCATCCCACAAAAACCCAGATGTACGGTCACCAATGGCCCACCTCAAAGACCATCCAAATTAGACGAACAAGACATGCGGGGCATTGCTGGAGGAGCAAAGACGAACTCATAAGCGACATTCTCCCATTGATCCCTTCACACGGACACGCAAGTATAGGACGACCAGCTAGAACTTACCTACAACGGCATTGCACGGACACAGGATGAAGTCTAAAAGACCTACCGGAAGCGATGAATGACAGAGATGGATGGCGAGAGATAGTTAAGAAAATCCATGCGATGTCTTATAGTTATTCGACGATGAAATGTCTTATAGTTATTCGACGATTAGATGTCTTATAGTTATTCGACGATGAAATGTCTTATAGTTATTCGACGATGAGATGTCTTATACTTATTCGACGATGAAATGTCTTATAGTTATTCGACGATGAGATGTCTTATACTTATTCGACGATGAAATGTCTTATAGTTATTCGACGATTAGATGTCTTATAGTTATTCGACAATGAAATGTCTTATAGTTATTCGTATACGATAGGACCATGAGCAAAAATAAAAAAAAATATGTAACTTTAAAAAAATGTAGATATGAATGAGCTGTAGACGGGATTTCTTAACCCCTTGACAGGTTGACAGGCCATTAAAATCAATCAACTTAACTCGGTGTTCAGTTTCTGTTTTCTAGTTTGTATTAATTGAGTTTTGCTTGTATCATTTGATGACTGTTATCAGAAATAAGTGGAGCTACGTAATATTTTAAAAGAAAATAAAGCGTGCGTGTAGACACGTTTCAAGAAGTAAAAGCAATTTAAAGATTCCCATCAAGACAGGAAAAAAAAAAAAGAATATAATAAATGAAATTAAGTTCGTGTCACGAAATCAATTTAAAATCATTAATTATTGTTCAGCATCAAGTATCGGACAAAAAAAAAAATAAATGAATAAAATAAAAACAAAACAAACAAAAAACAGAAACATAACAAAAAACAACACGAACATCAATAAAAAACAAAAACAAAAAAACAAAACAAAACTAAAAAAAAAAAACAAAACTAAAAAAAAAGCAAAACAAAATCAGAATGACCCCCAACCCCACCAAAAAAAAAAAAACTTAAAAAAAAACTGAACCATTTTTTTTATCATTGCTACAAATTTTTGATGAAATTTTGATGGCTTTGACACACATAGGAAGTAATTATTTTCCTTGATTATTGCTGTCAAAAGTCACTCAGTTTTAGTAAAAAGTCATTCGCAAATGACTAATCACGAATTAGGATATCAAATCGAGGAAATGAAAATTATAAGAAATTTCCTATTTTTTTGGTATTTCAGAGAATTTTCCTATCATTATTATTGTTCCCTTCCCCTTCCTCTCTCTCCATATTATCTTGATTCTTCTGTTTACGAATGATTTCGCTTCTCTTTTTGAATTCGTATTGCCACTTTAATTCTGTAAGATTCCTAATCATCCTATATTCGGACATTTGCAGGAGATAGAAATCCAAAATTGTCTTTTTTCACGATGAAACTTTTTTGGTCGGGTTTGGTTGCTTTGTTTAATGGCATATTAACCTTCGTGGGTTATTTAATGTCCAAAACATCCTTGCAGAAATAAAAGTAGTAGTGCTACTTAACCCACGACTAAGGATATAAGTGAGTTCATGCCTTTCCCCAGGGTGTTAATCCGAAAGTGAGCGTTATAGCGTGACTGGGGTTCGAACTCGTTTACTATGATGCCACAGTCACGATGTCACGGTACTAAATAGACATTTGTACCTCCATGGACCCCGTTGTGACCCTGCCGTGGTAATCATTGACGGATGCAAGAAACTCTGTTTAACTACCCAAAGGTTTATTCACTTCAACTTGAAGGTAGTTGCCGGGAGAATGAAAGAGAGTAAGGAAACACCTCGTGGTGTAATGGTTAAAGCGATTGACTGGGAAATTGTAGTAAGCGAGTTCGAACTCCAGTCTCGCTATTACATTCCCTTTCGGACAAATACCCTTGGGAAAGGTATGAACCCCCTTATCCTCCCAGCTATGGGTTAAATAGTACCACAACTGTTCTTCTAGGAGAATGGCTTTGGCATTAAATAACATACAAAGGTTGATATGCCATTAAACAAAGAAACCAATCATATATCTTCTAATTACAGGTTTACCCAGAATGGAAATTAGCAGCACTTATCCATATCAGATGTGATTCTGTTTGGATTTCTTTATTTAAAGGCTTATCAACCTTCCTGGGTTATCTAATGCCAAAGCCAACCTTATCGAAGAACCGTAGTGGCACTATTTAAACCATAACTTGGCAGATAAGGGAGTTTATACCTTTCTCCAGGGTATTTGTCCGAAAGTGAACGTAATAGCGTGACTGGAGTTCGAACTTGCTTCCGACGACGTCGCAGACTTGCACGTTAGCCACTACGTCAGAGGGACTTCCCAACGTTCTTGTTCTTTAAAAATATCCATCCAACAAAGTTAATCATGAAAAGCAATTTACAGATTAATTTTCTCTCTGGCTGAAGTGCATCTGTCGACGAGGCTTAGACACATATAGGAAGTAATTATTTTCCTTGATTATTGTTTCAAAAATCACTCAGTTTTAGCAGTCAGGGACTGCATCCCCTACAGAGGGGTAAGTTCACACTAAAAAAAAGGGGGTCTTGGTATGACGTTAAATAGCTTCTGATGGTGATATTTTAGTTCCGGAGATCTTCGAAGTGTGGGGTACCCCTACACTGCCATTACTCCCAGGTTCACTCTAACCTGGAGTGGTAGTACAAGGGTCCCATCTATTGGTTCAATAGATGTTTAAAATTAATCGTATTCCATAGAACCGAGTTAAAAAATCTCTTAAGAAACCACTACAAAAATGTAAGTATGAACGTACAATGAATGCGATTCACAAATCTCGCTACAGAAAATAATCCCAGACTGTTTTTAAAATCAATATATCAATCAATCAATCAATCTGGCTAAAGTTTCTGTTATAAGTATCTTCACCTCTGAATATCAGAAAATGTACAATAAAAATATATATTAGAAATATTTACAATGTATTGTCATTTTCCTTTATGATTATTTGATGAATTCTATTTTGTCTAATCAGCAGTCGAAAATATGCGTAAAACTGAAAAAAAAAAAAAATACAAAAAATGATAATTAAATTTTAAAATTATTTACAATTAAATTTGCATATTTTCGTTGATGTATCTAAGGAAATGAATCTCTCGTTAATTATTAAAAGTGATATCAGACTTTTTAGCTTATTATCATCATCATGTCGTGCCGCCAGCACGGATATCCCTGACCCTCTGTCGCCACTTCTCCCTATCGATCATCGCCTCTGGCAGGTCTTCAGGGCTACATCCCGTGTCCTCACATAGCTGCTGTATGTATGTATGTATGTTCGAGTGGCCATCCTGCTTTTACTCGGCCATATGTGGGGGTCCATAGGAGTATATCACTTATGTGCTCGTCCTTGCTTCTCCAGCAGTGTCCTGCATGTCTGGTTCGTCTAACTTGGATAGTTTTCGTGATGGGAGGTAGGTGGCCGTATAGTTGGTGCATTGTGGGGTGTTGCCTCCGGGACTTGTTCAATATTGCTCGCAGCATTCTTGTGTAATTGCCGTCTAGCTTTTTCTCCAGCCGTTTTGTTAGCGTCCAAGTAGTGCATCCATATAGCAGTATCGACTTGACCGCTGCCTGGAAGAAACTGCGTTTCATTTCATCGGTCAGGTCTGACTTCCCTACGATCGATAGCCTTTTGATAGGTGTCCATACCTTCGTTAGCCGCGTGTCGATGTCTTTTTCGGTTGATGAGACACAGTTTCCTTGGTTGGTGATCTTGTCTACTAGTTTCAGAGAGGTTCCGTCTTGTGTGGAAATATCGCCTGTTAGATTAAAGCACATGTATTCCGTTTTGTTTGCATTGACATTGAGGCCAATGCCTGCGGCGTCTCGTTCCAAACTATGCAGTAGTGTTTCGGCTTGGTTGGGTGTATTTGCCAGAATCGCTATATCATCGGCATATCGGCGTCGGTAATTGTTTCTGCTGGGTACGTTCTGCTTCTTTTCTTTGTCAGCTCGAAGCCATTTTCTTTGATTTTATCAATCGATGTTCTAAGCACGTTGTCTAGACATATGATAATGAGATATGGGACTAGCGTGTCCCCTTGCACTACTCCTGCTACAATAGCTGGTACAGGAAGAAAAGTATTGAACACACAGTAAAAAAGGACAGAGTTGTTAATCAATTCTTCTAGGACATGCATTAATTAATATACATCTTTACACACACACACACGCACACACACACATATATATATATATACATACATATATATATACATGTATATATATATATATGTATATATATATAGACAAACACACACACATATATATATACACACACACACACATATATATATATATATACAGATTTATGTATATATATATGTATATATCATCATCATCATGTCATGCTGCCAACATGGATATCCCTGACCCTCTCTCGCCACTTCTCCCTATTATTCATCGCCTCTGGCAGGTCTTCAGGGTTACATCCCGTACCCTCTCAGAGCTGTTGTAAGTATGTTCGAGCTGGTCGTCCTGCTTTTGCTCGGCTATATGCGGGGGTCCATAGGAGTACATCACTTATGAGCCAATCCTTGCTTCTCCAGCAGTGTCCTGCATATCTGGTTCGTCTAACTTGGATAGTTTTCGTGATGGGAGGTAGGTGGCCGTATAGTTGGTGCATTGTGGGGTGTTGCCTCCGGGACTTGTTCAATATTGCTCGCAGCATTCTTGTGTAATTGCCGTCTAGCTTTTTCTCCAGCCGTTTTGTTAGCGTCCAAGTAGTGCATCCATATAGCAGTATCGACTTGACCGCTGCCTGGAAGAAACTGCGTTTCATTTCATCGGTCAGGTCTGACTTCCCTACGATCGATAGCCTTTTGATAGGTGTCCATACCTTCGTTAGCCGCGTGTCGATGTCTTTTTCGGTTGATGAGACACAGTTTCCTTGGTTGGTGATCTTGTCTACTAGTTTCAGAGAGGTTCCGTCTTGTGTGGAAATATCGCCTGTTTGATTAAAGCACATGTATTCCGTTTTGTGTGCTTTGGCATGGAGGCCAATGCCTGCGGCGTCCCGTTCCAAAGAATGCAGTAGTGTTTCGGCTTGGTTGGGTGTATTTGCCAGAATCGCTATATTATCGGCGTAGTCGGCGTCGGTAATTGTTTTAGCCGAGTACCTTTTGCTTCTTTTCTTTGTCAGCTCGAAGCCGTCACACACACACACACACATATATATATATACATAAGGATGTTTAATTAAATAGTAGAGACACATTTTGTCTGTATAATTTAATTAAGATCTTTTCGAGTTTAATGATAAGTGTCTTGGTTTCAGGTTGTAATTAGTTGGTTAATTTACCAAAATTCTTCCAAGCGCTTTCGGGCCCTTCATAGGCGATCATCAGGGTTTGCTTGCATGTTTAAAGATTATTTTTTAGAAAGTGTTTTGAAAGTTTTTTGGTTTTTATAACATAACAAAACTACGCAAACGCTGGATAAAAAGGAGTTTCTGATGAATTTAAAAAACAGAATGCTATAAACAGAAATAGAATATCATCATGAAATACGGAATATTAAAACAAAAAAATTATAAAGGCATTTCAAAACATTGTTGCTATTTTCAAAATTAATTCTACTGATTTTATTTTTATTTTTTGTACAGTTTCTAGGATTTGTAGTCGTAGCTTATCAATTTCGTGCGCAGTTGTAGTGGTGTTTTCAACAATAATTTTTCGAAACTTGGATTAAGGAATAGAATTGGTTTTAAGATGTAAGGCTATGGAGCTAGAATCATAAAGGTGCATTGTAAGTCGTCTAGAAAGAGATGTAGAGGTAAAAAAAAACACTCTTTACACACGCAAGCAACCCCTGATGATGCTTGAATGAATGAATGCTGCCTAACCACACACACACACACACTCACACACACACACACACACACATACATATATATATATATATATATATATTGTGATAGGTGTAGGGCAACTTAGACAGTGAGATCTATTTAAGCCTTAACCCCTACCTAATAATTGTTGCACGAAATGGATTTGTCTTTCTTCTTCAAACCAGGTTATTGTCGTAAGAAATGTACACGAGGACTCGAGTTCAAATACTGGACAAGACTGTTCTCATTTCACATAGCGCCTATAACTTTAAGAAGAGTATACGTCTAACTATTCTTCCTTCAGCTTGGACAGACTTGTCCCTTTAACCTTGGTATGGCAACCGGTCTAGGAGAAGGAAAACATAAAATACAAACCGCTTAAAATTGACCTTGTTTCGCATGATATTCGTGGCAGAGGGGTCGAGTAAATTCCTACTTCACATCTGGAGCACCTTTTGGAACGAAGCATAGTTCATCGATGGCCAGACCATCCATAACCTTATATTATTGCTTAGTATCATTCCAGTCAGTGAAACGCGTTCTTCAATGGGTTTTTTTTTCGTCATAGCCCACAAAATATCGGCTTGCTTATAACAGATCATGGGACAAAATTCGATGACATATGAAGAGGCCATATCAGGAAAGGCATGAAGCCGATATTTGTCGCTGCCTCCCACCAGACACGACTTGACTCAAGGTCAAAAGTCCGAAGGCCGATTAAAGTGGGGATAAAGGGGAGGGGGAGGTCGGGAACGAGCCGAGACTCGAACTGGTCAATGCTGCTCATCGGATCACTTAGTGCAATGTGAGCCTGATGAGGGAAGCAGTTTCACGAACCCAAATGTGGGTCCGGGCACGTATGCCAGTTTTACGGCTTAAACTAGACGCTTGGTCTAGTGCCGTACATGGGTGACAAAGGAGACAAAAGTGCAGCTCGCCCACCCGAAGGTAGCCTAGTTGAAACTAGGTGCCTAATTAAAGGCCCCAAGTCTGCCATTGTTCCTTTTGCAGAGCCACGCTCCGGACCGAAGTCCAGAACAGGCTCCGGGGCTTCGCAAAAAGCTAAAAGCCAAGAGCATGAGCCAAGGCATGAAGCCGATTCTTGACGCTATCTGCACTAAAAAGGGTTGAAGAGGCATGTCAACTTGTCTAGGGTTATTTGTTATATGCCTAGAATTTAGTTGGTTGATTGGTTGTTTTGTTTTACGGCGTATCAACCCTTTTCGGGTCATTTAACTCCGAAATAAACTTCAAACAATTCAGTTTAGTATAAAATACATTTTTTTATTTACAAACAGTAAATAGTCAAAGCAGTTCAGGCAAATGTTAAAACAGTTCTATTTCAAACAATTCAGTTTAGCATTACACAGTTTAGTTCTATTTAAAAACAGTTCTATTTCAAACAATTTAGTTTAACATAAGTACAAAGTTCTATTTTAAAACAGTTCTATTTCAGACAATTCAGTTTAGCATAAGTACGCAGTTTAAATGTCAAAAACAGTTCTATTTCAAACAATTCAGTTTAGCCTAACTACACAGTTTAGTTCTATTTGATCCATAGATATGACCCTTTCAGGTGCTACCACTCCGAGTCAGAGTGGGCCTGGGAGCGATGGCAATGAAGGGATGCTCTGCGTTACCCAAAGCTCGAGTATTACTGGAGCCTCACCATTAGATTGTTTAGTGTCATATCTAGGACACTCGGGTGAGTTGGGAGTCTTACCCCTTTGCAGAGCCACAGTCGGAGTATTTTACAGTCCCAGCCGACTGAGCACACCTAGAATTTAGGGAATCACATTCGTTGTAGGTTCATATTTACATTTTTAGTATAGTTGTTTTTTAAGAGTTTTTTTTTACACTTGGCATCTTCGAATATTAAAAATTCTTAAACAGATCTATTCGAACCATAGATGAAACTCTAACAAGTACAGGATGGACCTGGGAGTAATGGCAATGAAGAGGTACTCCACATTTGCCAGATCTCTAGAGCTGGAGTTTCACAATCAGATTCAGTTTAGTATCATACCCAAAACAAGTTTGCGGAGCGTCTTACTCATCTGCACGAGAGACAGTCAACATATTCTAAGCGTTAATGACATGAAAAGAAGAAATCAGAGACCAAAGGCCAGGAAAGCCAAGCGCTGGAATATCAGCTGTACATGAAAAATTGACGTCTAGGTCGTGGACAAAATTTAGTGTCAAAAAAGAGACGATCAATCAGAATTATAGGAAGATTTGCTACATTCCGTTGATAGCATATTTCTTCAGGGAACTGCCTGGGAATGGTATTATCTGTGGCAATCTCGATCTCTGACCTGCTGAACAAGATGTATTTTCAAGGAATGGTTAAAGGATAAGTAAGAAAGTAAAGTTGGCCAATCGTAGTCGAGGGCGACTCGAAGGTTTCCTTTTCATTAGCTACTACACCGAAATGTTGAAGAGGGTGCTACTCTTTTCCTTGGATTGCTCCACTTGTCGCTTGATCGGTACCTTATTATGCTAAGAATTAAGCCAGACGGCTTAGTATTTTTTTTAGTCTTTGGTATGACTCGATCTGGGATTGAACACCGGTCTCCGGGGGCATTGGCGAACACTCTATCTACAAGAACTCTGGTATGTATGATTAAAAAAACACAACATACTTTTAAACAGCAAGTGGAAAGTTCAGGAGCTGTAAAAGTTCTGTTTTTACCATTAAGACCGAAACCAATCTTAGATCAGAGGCAGGGCCCAATTCTTCCGACAGCGTTATCCAGTGGCCACATCCTGATTTGTTGTAGAACAAAGTATAGTGTCTCAGACAATAAATGATTTTCCAGAAGGATGCTATCCTAAATCGACATAAACATTTGTTTATAACATTAGAAATGTTTTTTCTTTCGAGAATTCATTTCTGATGACCGATTAAAACTCTACATGACTTTATTCTTCAAACACCCCACAAGGCACCAACTATATAGCCACCTACCCCCCCCCATCACGAAAACTATCTAAGTTAGACGAACCAGACATGCAGGACACTGCTGGAGAAGCAAGGACGAGCTCATAAGTGATGTACTCCTATGGACCCCCACATATGGCCGAGCAAAAGCAGGACAACCAACTCGAACATACATACAGCAGCTCTGTGAAGATACGGGATGTGGCCCTGAAGACCTGGCGATGAATGATGGGGAGAAGTGGCGAGAGAGGGTCAGGGATATCCGTGCTAGCGGCACGACATGATGATATATATATATATATATATATATATATATATATATATATATATATATATAGAATAAATAAATGAAAATAATAAAAGTCATTTTTTAAATTATGCGTAAAGCACTAAGATTAATCTCGTCCATGAATTCAAACCAACGACAAGAAGTGATTTAGATGTTTTATGTTAATATTTCCGATTGATCGAGTGATTGATTATAACGGCATGTCAACCCGTCTGCTATGACTTTAAGCCTAGTGGTTAAGGAATCGTATTCATCGCATGTTCATATTCATATCATTTTTGTTGTTGTTTCTTAAGAATAATTTCTGCTTGCAGTTCTATCAAGTAGCAATAATTCCTAAACAAATCTATTTGACCCCCTACATAGGAACCTAACAGGTATTAGCATTTCGCATCGAAGTGGATTTGGGGGTAATAGTAATAGAGAGGTGATTCTGCACTCCCTACATCTTTAGAAGTGAAGTCTAACGATCCAGATGCTATATAGATGTATCATACCCAAGAGATTTTGGTGTGAGGGGAGGGATACAGTCGGCGTATTCAAATGTTTGGTTTGGTTTGGTTTTATGGCATATCAACCATTGTGGGTTATTTAATGGCAAATTTATTTGTATACATAGAAAAAGTTCTATTTAAAAAAATTGAGTTTAGCATGAGTACAGTTTTTTTGTTTATACAGAGTTAAATGCAAAAACAGTTCTATTTAAAACAATTCAGTTTAGCTTTACACATTTTAGTTCTATTTGAGCTAGAGATAAGATCCTATCAAGTGTTACCACTCCCGGTCACAGTGAACCTGGGAGCGATGGCAATAAAGAGGTACTCCGCATTCCCCAAAGCTCCAACATTACTGGAGCCTCACCATCAGATTGTTTAGTGTCATTACAGGACACTCGTGGGGGATGACTTACTCTTCTGCAAAGATGCAGTCGGTGTATTCTACAGCCCCAGCCGATTGAACCAGCGTATTCTAAGCCCCGCTATCAGGACAGTGAATGTAAAAAAAAAAAAAAAATGCAATATATTAAATTGATTTCTATCGTAATCAAATTCCCCCAGCATTTGATTTTCAGTTCGCTGACATGTCAATTTCAAAAGGATTTATTAAATATTAAAATTTTAAATATTAAAATATTGTGGAGGTGCCCGTGGTGTAATGGTTATCGTCGTAGGAAATGGGCACGGCGACAAATTCAAATCCTGGCCAAGGTTGTTTGCATTTCACATAGCACTAATACTCTTAGGAAAGATATGAATCCAATTATTCTCCCTCCCGCTATGGGTAAATAGTAGGGCAGACTTGGTTCTTCAGCCTTGGTGAGGCAGCTAGTCTAAGAGAAGGAAAACTCTGAATTGAAACCTGTTAAACTCTGCTTAAAAATTGACCTTGTGTCATATCCTGCCCGAGCGGAGGTGTTGGTAAATATATATATATAAATAAATTTGGCATTAGCTACCTACAATTGTTGATGTGCCATGAAACCAAACCAAACCAAATCCAATTCTGGGGCTATGGACCATGTAAAATATCGCTTCATTGCCATTATTCCAAGGTCCACTTTGATCCAGGGCAGTAATACTTGTTAGGATGCTATCTGTGGGTCTGTTATCTGCGATACACTCACGTAGGACAACTCTGAATTTAAACCTGCTAAACTCCACTTTAAAATTGACCTTGTGTCATATCCTGCCTGAGCAGAGGGTTTGGTAAATATGATTAAATATTAAAATCTATGAACTTGAAAAAAGAAAAATACAGAAAAAAAAAGGAAAAATCTAAACAAGCAAAAACAGAAATCCCCCAAAAGAACATAAAATATAATTTTTTTTACAATCAATAAACTGAAAGTAATGTACAATAATCAATATGCTGTATAAACCAAATAGACAGATTGAGAAAGTGTGGAATGCTAACCCAAACAATGCCATTAACTAATGGACAATGTGTCCCAAGCATAAACGATCAAGTTTTTTTATTTCAAAGAAAAAAAAGTTATTATTTTACTTCTTGCGAATTTTTCCCATCAGCCAATGCTGGTGGTCTTTCGCTCTCCTAAGGTGTTGCAGTTATCAAGAAATTATCTTTTCGACCTAATCTTCGGGCTAGGATTACAGTGCAGTATCAGTTCTTTCTTAAGAGTTTTTGTCTTCAGACAGGGTGAAGCAAAAGTGTTGTATATTGACCTTCGACCCGGCCAAACATGCCATTCCAAAGACCGCAGAAGTGACACATTCCGATGGCAGTTATGGAAAGAAATCGCGTTGGCAGGCTTGGCTGACAATATGGGACGAGGGAAAAACCAATGGTACAGTCATAGGCTAATGCACCGGAAGAGAGTGACCTGTGAACTGCATGACAGTTATTTCCGCTTGATGACGATCAAACATGCCATTCCAAAGATATTGAGTGGGCGACTGAACTATTATATAACTCGGTGAAGACAGGAAGTCAGTGAGTTTGGAGAGACCCGTTGGTGGCAAGATGTGGTAGAGAAAGCCCCCACCCAGCAGAGTGGGTCTCCGGCTGAGCAGCCCTGAAGAATGAGAAAGACACAACACTGATGGCCATAAAAGTGGTGGGTCAATATGTTGGAGTTCTGTTCGGTCTTTAACTCCCTCTTACACACAAACCTTTCAAATAAAGTGAGAGGTATATTTTTCTAAAAGAAAACTTCGCTCGTCTTTATTATTGCGTCAATATGTATTCTGCATGTGTATGCATATGAGTATACAACAAAAGGACTTCTATTTTTACGGCAAATCTCATCCTCGTCACCACTTGTTATGGTCAAGAGGAGGTTCAAATGATAACACGACTCGGAAATGAGGGATAAGAAATATATTGAAAGAAAATAGTACATGGGTAAACGATAGCTGGGAGAACCCCCCACTCAGCTTAACACAATCATGAATATTAACGTCCATTCTTGGTGACGGCTCCGAGACTGCGCAGAAGAGAGCTTAGCCGGTATATGTCACATGACAGCGAGTGCATCTTTTGGGGAGACACCCCAACATAAGGTCTCCAGAACTCTTCCCAGTATTCTAGCCGATTTAAAAAATATTGTTGTCTGGATTGTTTCCACTCCTCTTCTTATTTGAAAGTCCTCCAGTCCTAGTACCAATCCTGTGGTGACTTTACCGAGCGCGCCAATATTATCCTTATTATTTTACTTTTTGCAGGATTTTCAATCCAGCGTTAGTTGATGGTCTTTCACTATAGTCTCGCATAAAACCCAACCCAACCAAATCCTCTATATTTAATATATATGTATAAAGAGGATTTAGCAATAAATAATCTACAATGGTTGATATACCATAAAACTCAACCCAATGAAATCAAATATATTTAATATATATATATGTATGAAGAGGATTTACCATTAAATGACCTACAATGGTTGATATACCATAAACCCCAACCAAACCAAATTATATATATCTTATATATATATGTATAAAGAGGATTTGGTGTTAAATGACCTATAGTGGTTGACATACCATAAAACCCAACCTAACCAAATACTATATATATAATATATATGTATAAAGAAGATTTAGCAATAGATAACCTTCAATAGTTTATATGCAATAAGACCCAACCCAACCAAATCATATATATTTATTATATATATGTATAAAAAGGATTTGGCATTAAATAACCTACAATGGTTGATATAACATAAAATTCAACCCAACCAACTCCAATATATTTAATATATATGTATAAAGAGGATTTAGCAATAAATAACCTACAAGCGTTGATGAGCCATAAAACCAAAACTAACCAAATCTTACATATTTGATATATATATATATATATATATATATATATATATATATATGTATAAAGAGGATTTGACATTAAATAACCTACAATTGTTGATATAGCATAAAACTCAACCAAACCAAAAAATATATATTTAATATATATATGTATAAAGAGGATTTGACCTTAAATGACCTATAATGGTTGATATACCATAAAACCCAACCAAACCAAATCCTGTATATTTAATATATGTGTATAAAGAGGATTTGGCAATAAATAGCCTTCAATAGTTGATATGCAATAAAACCCAACCCAACCAAACCAAATCCTCAAGGATGTTATTCAGGGATGTACTGTCTTCATTGCCGATTTCGATTTGTTACACATTGTATCGGCTCTGACAGCAATCCGGACCTGGGTCCAGAATTACCAGGCCGACCCCTGGACAGCTTTGTGCTACATATCTTTCTTCTACTCCCAGCGCTAGCCAGTAGGAATAGTTCATTCCGCACCCTTACCTATATAAAGAAATTTACGCTTTGCACCTGTTTTGCTTCATTGCACGGTCACTGCTGCCTTTTCTGGTATGTTCGTCATTTCTATCTGTTATGGGGGCATATCCTACCATACTCCAAAGATGGACTCGTCAAACCTAAACATATTCTCCGAGCTTAGCTCTCTCGGGGAAGACAATTTTTTGTTTCTTACGAGACATTTGACAGACAGACTGAAAGCCGAGAGCGGCTAGTACTTCTTTTGTATGACTTCCTTTTTCTGCTAATACAATAACGTTCACCTATCACCTGTTGTTTGAGTTGTTCTTCCACCGGTCTTATCTGAAGACCACAACACTATCATTTATTTTATTTCTAAATTCAACCCTTTGTATTTAGAGTTTGTCAATTTGCTGTTAATTCCATTTTCCAGTTTCCCATGGTTTTCGTGATATTTTGTATATTTTAGATATTTTATTATCCCAGTTTGTGGGCCATATCATAGATATGTCATCAATGCATGCTATGGCAAAATTTTTTCGCTTTGTTTTGACCTGCTTGAGGATTTGCTGATATATATATGTATATATATAGTCATCCACAGACAGATCTGTTTCGTTCTATCAGAACTCATCAGTGTGGCTAGATTAGCTTCCCGTAGCTGGGATCGAAACCTGGTTGACTCAAACGCTAAGCCAAGCCTCTAACCCTTCAGCCACGAGGAGCCATTAGCTGCAAAGTAAATTTTAAACGGTTATGAATCACAATTACTATTGTTTACATACATCCGTTTAACGGCTACCGAGACCTCAATTCATATATGAAGAGACTTGCAATAAACGCTAATGGTAACACGATTACTTCATTCGCCAGAAAACTCAACCTTACGTGGGTAGGGGAGTATATATCTCTATAGTCATCCACAAGAAAAATAGATAACCTACTGTGTGTATATATATATATATATATATATATATACAGTAGGTTATCTATTTTTCTTCGCTTACGGCATACTTTATGCTATGTAGGAAATAATTCGCGACAAGAAATCATTTTTTGAGAAGAATTTGACTTAAAAAGTTCATTCTGGACTATCCATTCAGGACTCAACCATTTCAGATTCACTCTTTGAAAAAAAAAACAACAAACAAACAACTCATTTAATCCCAGCAATAGAGATTCAACTAATCAAACATTCGAAATAGCAGTGAAAGAAAACATCAAAAGCTATTAAAAACATGACAACCTATACCCCCCCCAAAAAAAAACAAAACAAAACAAAACAAAAAAAACAACGTAAAGTTCTAATAAAACTCCCGATCAGAAAATACCTGATCATAACTTAAGCCGATAAAGGCGGAGCAACAATAATTTGGGTTATCGATGAATATCTCAAAGAAACCAATAACCTACTAAATAAAGGTGAATTCTACCATGATTTTCCAAACAACCCCTTTGAAGATCATCAGAACATCATTATAAATTCATTAAATCATATAGTCGGAAAAAATTTAACCGACAAAGAAACATCATTGATACTAGAACCCAGCAACATAAAACCCGCCCGCTTCCATCGGCTTCTCAAAAGACATAAAATGAATAACCCTGGGAGACCAGTAATTTCCTCAATTAACTATCTCAAAACCAAAGTATCCAAATACGTAGATCACAACATACAACCACTTGCAAAGGAAAAAAAGTCCTACATACGTGATACAAAGCATGCTTCTCTCAAGCTTAATGAAAAAAAATCACCAGCCTGATGCCTTCACAGCGGATCTATAAAATACCAATTGAATAAACTTGGATAAAAAAAAAAATAATGTTATTTGTCTCAATTTCCGAGATAAAGCTTGATAACTTTTATCACTTGAAATACTTGGACTATGATCTTCATAACGTTTCGGGCGATGCGTCCTTCTTCTGGTTTTTCATGTCAAACTCGGGAGCCCACACAGGAAATCGAATTGAACTCTTTGTTTAATCTAACGGAGGTAGATTATTCTAATTTCGTTTACCATAACTGAGTCCAAGGGTTAAGTTACAGTAGGTAAGTTTTTTTCTCTTTTTTTCTTTTTTATCTTGGACCAGTTCATACCCTACTCTTTTTGCGAACTGTTGTGTTCTTTTAGAATTAACTGGTAGTTTCAATATCAAGCCTGATTTAACTAGATTAACTAAAATTTTCAGAATCTAGACTCATTTGTGAGACACCGTAAAATAGAACAACTTTATGTGTGAATATGGTTTTGTGTAAATTAGGATCAGCAGAAGTTCTATCAAATGGTATTCTAATGAATATTTGCTACAACTTATGTTTCAGACTTGAGACTTGAACGTATTTCTAATTAACATTTATAGCTGCTAAGAAAATCGTCCGCAACGAAAATTTGACTGGACTAGGTTATTTTTGCTAATTAGTACGAAGGAATTCCGTAAAAAAAAACCCCAAAAAACAAAAGACAAAAAAAGTAAAAAACAAAAAAGACAAAAAACAAAACAAAAACAAACAAACTAACAAACCTATCATTTTTCTCTTGGCTACACGTAAAAAAGGTCAATAAAAACCAAATATAAATTTAAGAAAATATACAATAAATAACGTTTGCTCAAATCAATAGTTTAGTCTGGTTTCATTGTTTAATGGCATAACAACCTTCGTAGGTTATTTAATTCCAGAACCATCCTTGTAAAAGAACAGTAGTGGTACCATTTAATTTATAAATTGCCGTGGATAAGGGACTTTATAATAAAGATATTTGTCCGAAAGTGAATTTACTTGAGCGACTGGAGTTCGAACTCAATTCATTTATTTGGGGTGGGGCAAGACATTTAATTTCATTTTATTTGTATGGGGTGGGTCAAGAGATTTCATTTTTATTCATAGGGTGGGGCAAAACATTTTATTTTATTTGTATGGGGTGGGGCAAGACATTTCATTTTTTTATATGGGGTGTGGCAAGAAATTTCATTTTTATTTATTTGGGGAAGGGCAGGACATTTAATTTTATTTGTTTGGGGTGGGGCAAGACATTTAATTTTTATTTATATGGGGTGGGGCAAGAGATTTCATTTTTATTTGTATGGGGGAGGGGGTTAAGAAATTTCATTTTATTTATATGGAGAGTGGCAGGATATTTGATTTTAATTTATAAGGGGTGGGGCAAGATATTTCATTTTCATTTATATGGGGTAGGGCAAGAGATTTCATTTTTATTTATATGGGATGTGGCAAGAATTTTCATTTTTCTTGATATGGGGTACTATTTACCAACCCCTCCGCTCGGGCAGGTCAATTTTTAAGCGGAGTTTAACAGGTTTGAATTCAGAGTTTTCCTTCTCCTAGACTAGTTGCCTAACCATGGCTGAAGAACCTAGTCTGTCCTACTATTTACCCATAGCTGGAGGGAGAATAATTGGATTCATACCTTTCCCCAAGGGTATTAGTGCTATGTGAAATGGGGTAGGGCGAGGGATTTCCTTTTTATTTGTAGGGGTTTCCACGAGATATACCTTGAAATGCAAAGGTGTCTAGGATTTTAAAAAATTGAAAATAACTGAGTTAGATTAAGATGGATCAACCAAAAAAAAAAAAAGCGGGTTTTGACAATCGTAAACGAGGAAAGAGAGGATCTGACTGTCAAAACTTTAGAAGCGGATTAAACCAAAAGCTAAAAAATTGGGACTGAAAACAATGTGATTATTTCATGTACAGATCTAATAATTCTACTATATAAATATTAACAAAAACATTTTTTTTACATTTCATGGTCAAAATTTAACTAGTATTATACAATAGCGACGGTAAAAATTTGTAATAATCTACTGTGTTTATAAGCATTCAAAGGAAAAGTAGAAAAATGTATAGTATTCTGAAAATTTTAGAATTTAAATATATTCTTATACAAAGTTGATATATATATATATATATATATATATATATATACACACACACACACACACACACACACACACACATATATATATATATATATATATATATATAAGGTGAAATATTGCCAAACGATTTTTGCCTAGTCGGTTGGGGCTGTAGAATAAACCGGCTGCTTCTCTGCCGAGAGGTAAGACTCCCCCAATGAGTGCCATGGATATGACACTAAACAATCTCATGGTGAGGTTCCAGTGATACTGGGGCTTTAGGGGAATGTGGAGCGCCCTTTCATGGTCATCGCCCCTAGGTCCACTCTGGCCCGGAGTGGTAGCACCTAATAGGGCCCTATCTATGGGTTGAATAGAACTAATCTGCGTACTTATGCTAAACGGAATTGTTTGATATAGAACTATTTTGACATTGAAACGGTACTTACGCTAAACTGAATTGTTTGAATTACGATTGTTTGACTAAAGTGAATAGCTTGAAATAGAAATGTTTTTGATAAACAGAGTACTTATGTTAAACTGAATTGTTTAAAAAAGCACTGATAATTTGTATAAAAATGGATTTGGCGTTAGATAACCTACAATGGTTGATATGCCATAAAAACCCAACCAACCAACCAACCAACCAACCAAAGGATTTGACAATTAGAAACACTGTTTACAGTTGCACTCTTTTTCAAGGAAACCGATAATGATGTGTCAAAAATCAATTAGTCAATCAATCAAAATTTCACTAGCGATATAAGCCTCATTCACGCAGTTAGAACCAGTGTATCGTTAAATAATGCCGTTAGAACGAGTACCGTTTTAATCATATGATTTAATGGATACAGTCTTTTTCCAGTAAGAAAATATACGAAATAAGAATATTCTTGCAATAAGTTGCATTTACTTTGGTTTAGCTTGGTTGTGTTTATGACATGTCAACCTTCGTGGGTTACGTAATGCCAAATCCTGTTTACACACCCACCCATTGCGATGGCAATAAAGGAGTACTCGGCATTCCCCAAAGCTCCAGCATTACTAGAACCTCACCATCAGATTGTCTAGTGTCATGTCAGGACACTCGTTGGGGGGGTGTCTTACCCCTTTTCAGAGAAGCAGTCAGTTTAGTCAACAGCCCCAGCCGACTGGGCGATTAGTTTAGTTTAATTGGGTTGGGTTTTATGGCATATCAACCATTTTAGGTTATCTGATGCTAAATCATCTTTACACACACACACACACACACACACACACACACACACACACACACACACATATATATATATATATATATATATATATATATCAAATATATATATGATTTGTAAACACATCTTGTAGATATATACAAGCCTGAGCTCTTTTTTGCACACAGTTAAATAGTTTCAAGTATTGCTATATAACAGTCGTAATTTAATACCAGTCATTTGTTTGCACACATAGTTTATTCTATTAGACCAATAGATATGACCATGTCAGGTGCTATCACTCCGGATCAAAGTCGACCTGGGAGTAATTGCAATGAAGGGGTACTCCACATTCCCCAAATCTTCAAGCCTGGAGCCTCAAAATCAGATTTTTCAGTTTCATATCAGGGACACTCATATATACTAAATTTTATATATATATATATATATATATATATATAAGGAAGAAGCCTGAATTCTTTTATTTATTTATTCATTTAGTTAGGCAGTTTGATATTATAAGCCTCTTTATCCCCCAACTATGGGTAAAATATTACTGTTCTACTTGGATGGCTTTGTTATAATATAATTCTCGAAGGTTTACGTAAAATTAAAAAAAAGAAACCAATATATATATATATATATATATGGAGAAACGGTAGATTTTGGTGAATCTGACAAGATGATAAAAATAAGTGGACAACTGGATAAATCACAAACTTAAAGCGGGTTTAGTAATAATATTTAGTTCTTTATTCACGGAAGAATTTCTTAAGACTAAACATTTTTTGAGTTTTTATTCAGGGAAGAATTTTTAATTTCTTTCCTGTGATATAATGGCTAAAATGTTGAACTGCGCCCTTGAAGTAATCAAGTTCGAACTCCAGACATGCTATTACGTTCACTTTTGAACTAATGCCCTTGGTAAAGGTATGAAACATCTTATCCCACAGCTATTTGTTAAATAGTGTCATAACTGTTCTTTTACAAGGATTGTTTTGGTATTAAATAACCCATGAAGGTTGATTTGCCATTAGACAAAGAAACCGAAACATAACCTTTATTCCCTGTTTTTCACATCGCTTGCGACTTTGTTCGTGATGTCACCTGACTACTTCCTGTTGGCATGAATCTCTTGACAATTCCACCATTCCATCGTTCCATCTACTGTTGGTACTCTGCGAGCACGTCCTTCACTCCGCTTCGATTCCTAATTACATCGCTTTGGATGAGCACACACAATGATATTCCCAGCATGGATCTTCCCAACAATATAAATCTCTCTTCCTCTCTCCCTCTCTCTCTCTCTCTCTCTCTATATATATATATATATATAAAGCTATATACATATATATATATACATATGTATACATATATATATATGTATATGTATATATATCGGTATATATATATACACACACACATATACATATATATATCGTTATATATATATAAGCAGCGCTATATATATATATATATATATATATATATATATATATATATATATATATATATATATAAAACATATCTATATATCTATATCTATATATCTATATATATGTTGCTATATATATGTGCCTATATATAACGCTATGTATATATACGAAGATCATTAAGTAAGTTTACAGTCTTTTTTCGTATGGGCACTTTTATTGATAGTACACACATGAAACTCTAGTCCTCTTCGAAGTAATCCCCTCTGGCTGCAATACACTTGTTGTACCGTTCCAACAACTTCTGGAAGGTTCCATGGAAGTCCTCTTGTGTGAGCGTGTCAATGACCTTCGTCACAGCCTCTTTCATCTCCTCAATTGTCTCATAACGACAGCCTCTAAGTTTTTCCTTGAGCTTAGGGAATAACCAAAAGTCACAGGGAGCAACGTCTGGACTATAGGGAGGCTGAGAAACTGTCTTGATGCCCATCTTGGTCAAATAGTCTGTGATAAGGATGGAGTTGTGGACTGGTGCATTGTCCTGGTGGAAATGCCACTGACCCGATTTGAAGAGTGCTGGCCTCTTCCCTAGGAATCTCTTCCTGAACTCCCTTAAAACCTCAACATAGTAACCCTAACCCTAAACCTAACTCTTTGGCCAATCAACTCTGGTGTTCTGACTTCCTTACTCCTCTCACACCTCTCATCATCCCTCACAGACTCCGTGCTTTCCTTGAATCTCTTATGCCACTCAAAAACTGATGCTCGATTCATGCAAGATAGTCGAAAAGCAGTTTGAAGCATTCTATACGTTTCTGTGGCATCATTTTTTCCAAGTTTAAAACAGAATTTTATTGCATATCGTTCTTCTAAGTGTCCTCATTGCATTTTTGAAATTGACCAGCTGTGACAATCAGGCTTTATGGAGGACCAAATTCGTTCAATAGCACACAAATTTAGGCATATTTACACGCAAATTAAAACCTCATTTATCGAACAAAAATTTAATCATATTAATCGGTGAGTGTTTTTGAAAAACATAATTCTGTCTGACGAATTCAAAATGCATTAAAACCAGGGGCAGAGACACCATCATGCAATACATACACCCCCCCATATATATATATATATATATATATATTAAATATATATATAAATAATAACTATGGGTCTTCCATTGCGGAATACCTAATAAATAATCGCAATTGTGACTCATCTTACAGTGCGGACCTGTTTACTATCTTAAGCAAGTTCCACTCCGACTTTCATCCTAAGGTTCTTCAGACCATTCATATTCTCACCCATAAATCGTCCCTCTGTAAAAAGAGGGAATGTTTACTTGGTTTGAATTTGATAACCATTTGATTTACCCTTTCCCTTTTAAAACAATTTGAATTTTTTCCCTACATTACAGAGTCCCTGCCCCTTGTCTTTTCTTAATCGTTTGTCCTCGATACAGCTGTGACCAACGAGGATCGAAAACGGTTGGCTGTCATTTTTATTTAAAAAAAAAGAATTTGTTTCGTCATGATTAAATCTGGTCTCTTCTGGACTATAATATATGTATATATATATAATTAAAAATGATTAAATTTAGTCACTTCCGGACTTTATATAAATTGTCATCCACAGACAGACCTGTTTCGTTTTATCAGAACTTTTCAGTGTTGCTTGACGGGCTAGATTCCCGAAACTGGGATCGAAACCTGGTTAACTCACACGCCAATCCAATATTCTACCACTCAGCCACGAGGAAACCAGTACGAGCGAAGGAAATTTAAAGGCTTATCTGTCAGAATTGCTTTTGTTCACATATATACGCTTAGCGACTACCGAGAGCTCGATTCATATGAAGTGCCTTGCATTACGTTAGTGGCAAACCATTTACTTCCCTCGCTAGAGAGCTCAACCCTACAGGGGTAGGAGAGCATATATATATATATATATATATATATATATAAATCTTTTTTATTACCCTCGACATGCAATGACGATGTTCTGTTCCTTAGCTATAGTCACCTACTCATACAGAAATAAAATAATATAGCGAAAAATTAAGATACACCTACGAATTCACATCTGGCTGAAACAACGCGCTGCGTTTGTAACTTCACTTAAATACACAAACACGTTGATACGCAACTATAGCCCACACAAGCATACGCACACAAACACCCACCCACCCACACTCACTCACTTATAACCATACGTAAAGATTCATGCAAAATCCCAACGGTTGTCTGACCGTATTTTTTCGATGTTCGATTCATTTCATTTTCTCAACTGCCTGATTGTTGTTTTGCAAAAAACTCTAGGAAACCCAGGGATCGCAGTGTAAATTCCATGAATTAAATATATATATCTAATATATATATATATATATATATATACAATTAAAAATGGTTAAATTTGGTCTCTTCTGGACTCTCTCTCTCTCTCTCTCTATATATATATATATATATATATATATATAGTTGTATATATATACAAGTAAAATGATACACTTTAGATAAGATATAAACCTTAAGTAAATATGATATGCTATAAATACGAAAGTCGTAAAAAGACTAAACGAAAGTATAGAACTAATATCACTGAATTAAAACATTATAAAAGATAAAAAGAATTCACGATTCATGTATCATTCTACAAATTTATATACCATGTCACATATATATTTAATAAATATATATATATATATATATATATATATATATATATATATATATATTTATAAATATATATAAATATATATATTTAACCATTCACTCCCCACCCACGAGTAGGATTCGATACAAGGTTAATCTTAAACGGTGTTTATCAGGTTTGAATTCTGAGTTTTCCTTCAAATAGGCCAGTTGCTATACCAGGGTTAAAGGGCCTTGTCTATCCTACTGTTTACCACAGCTAGAAGGAGAATTGTTGGATATATACCTCTACCAAGGATATTAGCGCGATGTGAAATGCTAACAGTCTCATCCAGGATTTGAACTCGGGTTCATTTTCTTACGATGATAACCATTACATTACGAAGGCCTTCATAATCTATCAAACACTAATAATTCCATTTATTATTAATTTTTGTTTGCACACAGTTAAAGGATTACAAGTATAACTATTTAATAATAATAATAATTCTAATTAATATTAATAACAAATCCAAATAGAATATTTCAAGATTCGACGTTATGTAAATATAAAATTAAAAAAAAAAGATATTCAGCGGATATATTTATATATAATTATATGCATTCTCTTGATTTTATTTCTTTTTTAACAAATACGAAGATTTTTTTAAAAAGTGGGCACAAGGCCTGAAATTTTTGAGGGGTAGGGAAAGGGACGAAAAAACTATTTTTTTCTCTGATTTTTTCTAGGGAGTCCTCGCTAGTTCCAATCATCTTCATTCGCACTTTACAATAAATTCATCCTTTAATCGCCTAACATACAAACAGCCACCACAATATCTCATTCGCTCTATGAACAGCGGACCTACTTAAAAACCCGATGTGATGAAATGATATATATACAATTGAACAGAAAGGTACGATGGCAGAAAAAACGCCCCAGAGAACATAAAATAAGCCCCGTTCGGTTTCCCTCCCATCCCCCCCTCTATGACATGGAGAGCCGACTGTTTTCCGGTCCCAAGAATGGACCGAAAACAAGCCGGGCTTTCCCTACGGGGAAAATGCATTCTCTTGATATCTTATGAGAAGTTTCTGTAGTGTTATGGTTAACGTATCACGCAGACGCCAACCACTACCACCGGCGGATCACAGCTCCAAAAAAGGATCATATCTAGGCCTGTCCGGCTATCTGCCCACGTTGTGTTCTTTAGATTCAGACAACCGAAATCGCCAATCGCCGATCGCCAAATAAATCAAACAGGGTTGATAATTTAAAAAATATAAAAAAACAAAGTGTGTTCAATAATTAATATAAAGTTTAGCTCACAAAAGAAAATAAATAAATGAATAAATAAATAAATAAACCCGTTTCTTTTAAGAGAATGCTGTTATCTACAAATCTCTTCCTCCTTGAGTAAAGTTATGCAATTCAGAGACCTGGCCCCTTTCATCTCAGCAGTCAGTCTAGTCTAGTAGTCGGCACAACTTTTCACTAAGTTAAGTCTCTTAGCAGTTCCCAGTACTGCTACCAATTCCCTTTCGTCAGGTTTCCATTACTAACTCGTGGTTCTCGATTCTTTGTCTCAGAAAGTCTTGTTCAAGGCTTGAGTGCGCGTGGCATGAAGAGTTTACTCTGCAGACTGCTGTCTACTCTCTCTGCTGTCTGTCTGCTGTCAGTCTCTCTGCAGGAAAAATCTCGTTTTTTTTTTATTATTCTTTTTCTTGTTTCCAAGTGGGCGTATATTATTAACGGTTTTCTTCTTAATTAGATTTCAGTGATTAATTCAGTCCATGCACGCTTATCTCCCACTTCAACGGTGGCTTTCTGTGATCGTTAGTTAAAGGGGGAAGAGTTTCTTCCCACTTTCCCATGTCGGTTACATTACCATCCTCCCGCAGTGGGCGGCCCTCTCTGTCACGTGACCACCCGCTCACATTATGCAAGTCGTTCAGTTCATTCTCAGGATTTAAAAAAAATCACATCAGCACCTGGGTCGTGGTTGACCCCTTTATCTGACCTCATCTGTCCAGCTTGTCATTGTTTTGGCTTCGCTGTCTTCAATGACACTTTTAGTACAATTCAAAATATATATTTAACTTTCTCGGCTCAGCCAAAAAATAAAAAAAATATTTTCTTGACAACATATTATATCATTCTTCTAAAATCAATGTATTCATTCTATTCTTCTAAAATCCTTACCGATTATTTTTCTACTATTAAAATCATTCTCAGATTTCTCTCGTTTCAGGTATACTTCGTACTGCCCCTTTATGATATAAACGTGTTGAACGGCAACATCTTAGGAAGCGAGTTTGAACTCCAGTCGTTCTATTACGTCAATTTTCGGACTAATACCCTTAGGAGAGGCATGAACCTTCGTTTCACCCCCAGTTATAAGTTAACTAGTGCTAATGCTGTTCTACTAAAAGGATGGCCTTAAAATTAAATAACCCTTGAAGGTTGATATGCCATTAAACTCAGAAACCAAACCAATATCTTGTTTTCTTACATTTTCATATTCATTCACACGCTCATACATACATATGCACACACACACACACACACACACACATACACACACACATATATATATATATATATATATATATTATTTTTAATTTTTATACCAATTTCTATAACCCTGGTGACGTGAAAAAACTCAGATGATGCAATTTGTAAATAAAAAAATAATTTACACAAACAGATATCTGGGGAAAAAATTCAATAAAAAAAGAAAAAAAAAAACAAACTAAAAACATCCGTACTGCTTGAAAATAATTAACCAACATCGCAATATCAAGGTAAAAGAAAAAACACCGACAGCGTTACTAAGCTAATTCGTAAAAGTGCTCCATCCACTAAGTAGAGCGAAATTAGAATACCGATAGAGTCGGAACCTATCTACCCTGGTTTCACCGACCAGATCATCAGGATAATTCTGACAAAAGAAGGTTGGCCCAAACGACTGTAGAAATTTTGGTAAGGAACTGGTGATCCTGTTTCACCGAACAGCAGCAGCCCCTTGGGGTCACGTGGCGTCCATTATAAAAAAGAGCCCCACAGGAGATTCTCTTTTGGTTCCACTACCCACAACTGTTAGCATCAGGTCCATTGTAGCAGCCCCTTGACGGCATACGTATTTTGGTACCTTCCACCACCGGGACCCACGAGCGACGAACGCACGTGCAGAGTTAAAAGGAACAGGACATACACAGTTAAGTTCCAGCAGGCATTTTATCTGCAAACCACCTACTTCACTACTTAACCTTATCAAATCTACTTTACCTTCAACTTTACAACCTTCACAACAAACCTTACCATATTTTACATCTTGAACTCATTCTTGAGCACTCTTTTATGAACTGTTACTTACACATTCATTGTTTATTCCATTTGGTGTAAAACCATGTTTATTGTTGTTGTTGTTGTTGTTGTTGTATATAAATTTTGCTGCATGTATAAGTCGTCCGTCCCTTTCTTCAAAAGCTGTCTACAATTCTCTACTGCTGTTGAAGTACGGTTTATTCTTTTACAAAACGTAGGATTAAACCGGGCTTTTCGGGGCTCATAAAAAACCCATATGACATTATATATATATATATATGATAACAAGGTAATCCAAGCAGAAGGAGAGATTTATTAAAAAACAAAGTAGAGACTATAGCGTTTCGGTTCTATTGAACCATCACCAGGACTGGGAGGGATGATATTAGTGATGTTAAATCAACAATGGATGTTTACAAAATCATTTAAAAACCAAGAGAAAACCTATATATCAGGAAAAAGTAGTCCGTTTAAACAATATAACCGTGTTTGTTTTTAAAATTGTCTTGTGATTTTTGGAGAATATTATGTAGAAATTGTGTTCCATTTAAGCATCGAGAAATTTTCGAATCGAAAGGACGAAGAAAAAGAAAAAGAAAAGGAAGAAGGAAGAGAGAAACTTATTTTTGTCATTCATAGTACTGTGTTACTCAGCTGTTCATGTTTGTATCGCTTGTTTTATCCCCTATCCCATTTCTCTCTCCTTCCCCGCTGTCTTTCTTCTGTCTTCTTTTCTCCTATTTCTTCCGTTTTCCTCTTCCCTCTTCCTTCTGCTTGGATTACCTTGTTAACAATTTTTATCGCAATATTGTCGGATTTTACTCCATTATTTACTTCCCTATACATACGTATATATATATATATATATATATATTGCTAAAGGTTTTCACGCATGCACTCTATTTACCAACACTAATTATAACCAGTTTGCCGGTGTCTTCAAAATTTGGAGGCCCAGTGCCAAACTTGATATCGTTGATGGAAAAATATAAAGCGTTTTTATCTTATTGATAATTGTGACTGACATTCAATGTCTACGATTTCTAGGAGCTTCATTCTCTGGAACTTAATTCCATCAAATCACGTTTAATATGAAGTTGATTTCAGACTAATAGTTTTCAAATTAAATATGTCTCACTTCTAGTTTAAGCTTTTCAGTTTTGATTGAATTTCGTTGTCTCGGGATCATGAAAAATTAAAAGTAGATTAATTAAATTTATCAGCATGTGTTTCCTCTGAATTGTAGCAGGTTTCTTCGATTTTTTTTTATGTCTTTGCTTTTTTATTGTTTCTTTATTTTTTTTCCCTGTTTCTTGCTTTATTTTATTAATTCATTTTTTGCTTTTTTTTTATTTTTCAAGCGTTTCTTCTTGCTTGCGTCATCCATCTCTATTCAATTCCGTCTACATTCGCTTTCCTTTTTTTTTGCATTTCGCATCTTCTGTTGTTTATCCATAAAATTTTCATCTATACATTTACAGACATTATAACGGATAAAACGCTCTAGTTCCCCGTTAACATCATTTAATACTGTCAAAAACAAAATGCACTTCCGGTGGTTATCATAGTGTAACGAATATCGTCACAAGACACAGAATCGGTGAACGGAGTTCAAATCCTGCATAAGTCCGTGAGCATTTCACAATGCTATTCTTGCTCCACCTATAGGCAAACGTTTGGACAGACTATACTCTTTGCTAATGGCTCGAGAGACCTGGGTTCACTCCCAGGTCGAGTCATACCAAACACTCAAAAAATGGTACTTGATGCCTCCTAGCTTAACACTCAGCATTATAAGGTAAGCATCAAGAGTAAAGTGGAGCAATCCAATGAAAGGATTAGAACCTTCCCCTACTCACTGGTGTTGTAGCTATTGAAAAGGGAGCCTTCGGGTGACCCTCGACAATGGTCGCTAATTTTACTTACTTATACTCTTTAATATAGCAACCGGTAAAGGAAAAAATTGTTAACATCCGCTTTAAGTGACGTATTCGGGCGTTGAGCATGACTGTACTTAAGATTAATAGTCACAAGCTTTCGATTAGTAGTTTCCTCTTTTTGTGTGAATGTGGAAGTTGTCCCCGTGGCGTATTGTCTAAAGTACTGGAATGTGACTTTGAAGTGTCCGTGTTTGACTCACGCTCGTGCATTCATTTCGCGACGAACAACACTCTTTGGAAAACGATGAACTCTCTCATTCCCTCAGGTATTTTTGAAAATTGATTTATCATTAAACAAAGAAACAGCTAAAAATATTCTTTTTAAAACTCTTTTTTCCTTTTTAGAATTTTAATTTTTGGCGTTTTTTTTTCTTTTTTTGCCATCTTTTCCCCTGTCTTTTTTTAATTAGATTCTCTTTTCTTTCTACGAATTCTTAAGCTGTCTTATTCCTTATTTCTTCGTCATATTTGGTTTTGCTTCTTTCTTTAATGGCATGTTAACTTTCGTGGTTTAGTTAATGCCAAATTTATTCTTGTTGAAGAATTGTGGTGTTGACCAGTCGGCTGGGGCTGTAGAATACACCGGCTGTTTCTCTGCAGAGAGGGTAAGACCCCCTCCCAACGAGTGTCCTGGATATGTCACTAAACAATCTGATGGTAAGGTTCCAGTAATGCTGAAGCTTTAGGGAATGCGAAGTATTCTTTCATTGCCATCGCTCCTAGGTCCACTCTGGCCCGGAGTGCTAGCACCGAATAACGTCTTATCTATGGGTGAAATAAAACTAAACTGTGTACTTATGCCAAAATGAATTGCTTGAAACTGGACTGTTTTGACATTTAAATTGTGTACTTATGCTAAACTGAATTGTTTGAAATAGAACTGTTTATATATATGAAAATAGAATTGGTTGATGTGCCATAAAAACAAACCAAACCAAATAGTGGTGATAGTTAATAACCCAGTGAAAGGGATGATAAGGGGGTTCATACCATTTTCAAGGTTATTTCTATAAAAGTTGACATAATGGCGCGACTGGAATTCGAACTCGCTTTTTACGATGTCTCAGTCTCGTACGTTAGCCACTAGATTACAGGGACCCCTTCATCTGCTGTTTGTATTACTCCCATTTTTTCATCTCTTTCTTTCTCATAAAAGTTCATTTCATTTTATTTCATTTCTTTCTTTCTTTCTTTCTTTCTTTCTTTCTTTCTTTCTTATTCATTGGTTCAAATTTTGTATTTTTTTGTTTTTTGTTTTATTTTTCCGTCTTCTTCTCATATGCATATTCATCGTTTTTTCTTACGTTAGTCTATATATATTTTTTTCTTTTTTCTTTGTTTTCTTCTTTCTCTGTCTTTGTGTTACATGCTTATGTTAATAATCTGGTCTTTTTCTCGGCAATATAAAAGCAGATCTATTCAGAATTCATCATTATTTCAAAGACATATACGAAGAATTATGCCATTGTACTTGTCTCTTGGGTTTCTATTTCAAAAATTCAATATGTAATCATAGTACAGCAATAAGTAATGATCTAATTAAGACAAATTTGAATGATAATCATATTCGGCATCTCATTATTTCACGAAGGCTAAAGCTTAAATAATTCACAAATATTTAATAATTTTAAAAAGTTGGTTGGTTGTTTTATGGCATATCAACCTTTATAGGTTATCTAACGCCAAACCCATTTTTATGTAAATAATCAGTTGTATTTCAAACAATTCAGTTTAGCATGAGTACACAGTTTAAATGTCAAAAACCTTTCTATTTCAAACTATTCAGTTTATTCAAACAGTTCTAATTCAGCTAATTCAGCTTAGTATAAGTACAGATTTAGTTAAATGTCGAAACAGTTCTATATTAAACAAATCAATTTAGTGCAAATACAGTTTCAATGTAAAAAAAACTGGATAAGCACGCATTTTAAATGTAAGTACAGTTTAATTGTCAAAAATATTTCTATTTCAAGCTATTCAGTTAAGTCAAACAATTCAGTTTAGCATAAGTATGATGTTAAACCTATTTAACCCCTTAAAAAGGCCCGATCAGGTGCTACCACGCCGGGCCAGAGTGAGCGATGGTAATAAAGGGGTACTCCGCATTCCCCAAAGCTCCAGCATTACTGAAACCTCACCATCAGATTGTTTAGTGTCATATCCAAGACACTCGTTGGGATGGGGGTCTTATCCCTCTGCAGAGGCGCAATCGATGTATTCTACAGCCCCAGCCGACTGGGCAGAATTTTAAAAAAGAATTTGATATTAAGAAATGATCCTACAAGTCAAATTATTTGCTAATGTTTGCGTATGGCACAGAATAAGATTTTTTCCCGAATTTTCACTAACCCAATCGGCAGAGCTTAGAATACGCTGACTGTATCCCTTGTAAAGGGTTAAGAAAGGGGTGTCCTGGGTAAAATTCTAAACTGCATTTGATGGTGATGATCCAGTTCTGGAGATCGGAGGGAGAATGGAGTACCCTTTTTGCCATTACGTCCAGTTTCACTGATAACTGGAGTAGTTGTACCCGTTAGAGTCCCATCTACGTGTCGAATAAATCTGTTAAAAATCATTTGTGAGCATATTTAAAAAATAGTCTTTGAAGAAACAACTATACTAAAACGTAAACATAAATGCAAATTAAATGTGATTCGTTAACCTCTTGGTATAAAATAACCTTAGACGATTTGAATACCGTTAAAATCAATTACTCAATCAATAACTCAATCATTAAAAAACAGTTTTTTTTTTCTGAGTTCGCTTTTGATTATTGCTTTTAGTTGGCTCCATAGAGATAATTTGCGGTTAATGTTTTTGACTATAAATGAGTAGAAGATATTTTTTCTTACAATTAGCTGTGCTTGAAAAAAAAACTAATTATTAAAATGTTCAATCTACTGTCTCTTTTCTGGTGAGTTTAGTTTGGTTTGGTTTTATGGCACATTAACCACTGTCGGTTATTCAATGTCAAATCCTTTAATACATTTATATTAAATAAATGTTTTCCTAACACATTTTGTAGATAACATTTTTAAACGAGCCTACACTCATTTTTTTTTCTCACTTAAATGGTTTCACGTTGTGCTAACAATTCAATTAAATATCACTCATTTGTTTACACATAGTAAAATAATCAAACAGTTCTATTTCAAACAATTCAGTTTAGCATAGGTCAACACAGTTTAATGGTTCTAAGTATTGTTTTGAATTACTAGCAATTCAATTAAACATCAGTGATTTGTTTTTACATTGTTAAATGATCAAACAGTTCTATTTCAAACACTTCAGTTTAGCGTAAGTCATTTGCTTGCACTCAGTTTAAATGTTAAAGTATGAATGTCTAACAGTTCTGTTTAAACCATAGATAGGACCCTATCAGGAGCTACCACTCCGGGCCACAGTGGAACTGGGAGTGATGGTAATGAAGGGGTACTCCACATTCCCCAAAGCTTCAGCATTATTGGAGCCTTAACATTAAATTGTTTAGTGTTATTATCAGGACACTCGTTAGTGGAGCCTTACCCCGCTGCAGAGGCGCAGTCGGTGTATTCTACAGCCCCAGCCGACTGGGCCATTCTAGCGAGTAAAAATCCCAAACGATATATTGTTATTTGAATAATTAGATAGTAATTGAATGAATAAATGAACGAAATAGTTCTTTAAAATCATTTTAATGCAACAGCTGCATACATTTTCAACAAAACAAAAGCAAAATATTAGTATTAGATAAATAATTGAATCTTTTATATGGTTTGTTTTATAGAATTCGAACAGCAGTTAAACGGCTTGAAAGATACCCAGAGTCAACTCAGTTTAATTGACAGAAAATTACCTCCAAAGGTAATCGAATGCTTAGCTATCATTGGAGGATTGTAAAGACAGGTGGCTAAAATTCACGATGTTAGAAGTTAGATTTCAAGTTTAAATTAGTTTAAATGGAGCCGTTGAAATCTCCAAACCTAATTTCCGTCCGTGTTCCAATGGCTGATTTCCGACTTTTCAGAAATGTACATATAATTTGTAGAGGTATTATAAATAGTAAATAATATCAAGTTAAACTTTATCATCTTGATTCAAGGCCTTTGTTTAGGTATAGGCTATGTAGGGACACTTTATATCGAAGTTGCAGCAAAGTTAGGCCAAGAAACAAAGTGAGCTTTGATGTTTCAAAAACATATTTCGTATAATGTACGACCCCTTGGTTCTGAGGTGAAAAATTGTTTTTAAAAAGTCGTTCATTACTCGAGTATATGTGGTAATTAAAAAAAAAAAAAAGGTTAGTTAGCATTTTGTATTAAAAGGACTATAAAAGTAAAATAAAATCCGATTTTCGGTTTTTAATTTACTCACTTACCTCCCTTTTGTGCAAGCGTATTTTCAACGTGTACAAACAAGTGTCTTATATCCAATTGATGTAAGGGCCATCTTGTTCTTTTTCGGCCTGAGCCCATCTTCTTCTTCGTCGGGCGGTTCCATCTTTACTGGCCGTTCTAATCTCTTCGCTGATAGGAATTACAAGTACAAAGTCTTCTTTTATTGTATCGACACACATCGTTATTTATTTAGACGTTTGCTCAATTAGATAAAAGGAAAACGACTGACTCCTGTGCATATAGTATGTACACATATCATAAATAGTAAACAAAACTACGTAAAAAGCCTTTGTTTAAGCTAGACCATACAGAAATAACTCGTTCGGTCAGAATAACGGGAAATTGGTCAGTGGACCTTATTATATGTACTATAATGAAGACAGGTGACTAAAATTAGTATTAGATACATCTTAAAGAAAGATACATCTTTAAGAAATATTTAAAGAAATCCATTATAAAAAAAAAATATATAAAATAACTGTAATTTTATTTAAGATACATCTAAAAAAAAAAAAAATAACTGTAATTTTATTTAAGATACATCTTAATTTTCTTTAAGATACATCTTAAAGAAATATTTAAAGAAATCCATTATAAAAAAAACAAAAAAAAAACTGTAATTTTATTTCTAACAGTTTAATTTAGTTAAATTTGGGAAAATTAGCAATAAAGGCGTCTATTATTTTTTAAACATTAGCTAACGTCTATTATTTTTTAAACATTAGCTAACGATTGTGAACATTTGTTTATATCATTCTGTGATATTCATAGATGGTATATTTCAGGACAATAAACTGCTTTATTAATAAGGTAATAAGTAATTGAAAACTAAATGTATGGCGACAATGTAAACAATATCTCTGTTTATTGGTATGGTATTGTTGTCTCATCTTTAGCAAAGGAAAACATGGGCTGCTTGTATAGCTGTTACCGAAATAAAGTATTCATAAAACTTAGAATATTTGGAATATCCTTGTAAACACAATAAGCTACATCAAGGTCTTGACCATATTATTTACAATATTGTATTAATTTTGATTATATTAGAGCAGTTTTGAAATTATAAAAAAGTATTTGAATGGTTTATTTTTATGTCATTGGATACTGAGAAATAATTTTGTAGGCTTGTATAGTCAAAAGGTTAGGGATATTTTATTACATACAATATATATAAAATACCTTTTGAGGCCAAAAACTTGGAGCCCTTCGTTACTCAGATTCGTTCATGACTTGAAGTGGTACAGTCCAACAGATATTATAAGTCTCGCGCTGTGGGTGTTACGTCCGAAGTTGGTCTTACTACTGACTGAGATCTTGCAGAACCCACGTGCTTAGGAAAAACGACGTCTTTTATACCTCCGCGATATCAGAACTTACATGGGACGAGCCACTATACAACATATGTACATATGCATATTAAGCTGTTATCACCTCAGCAGAAAGCTTATGTTTATCTCGGCTGCTAGTAGGGAGCGCACGTACTCGCCAAATCCTGGGCTTGGAACCAACGATGTCTCTTGCTATCAGCCACCTCCGGTATAAACTGCTCACCGAAAATGACTCGAATATATTTCAACATTTTTTGGAAAACGCGACTATTTCTACTGGTTTAGGAAAAAGTTTCGCCATAGAATAGTTGTGAAACCCAAAATAAAATCTGAGTATAAAAGGTATCATTGTCTCTTTCATTTTGTCCTTAATCCTCTTGTAGGCTCCATCGACAAAGATAGCAAGTGAATGGAGTAAGAAGAAAAAGGAGTCAGATACGAAACAGAATTCCCGACAATCCCAACGAGAATCAACAATACACAGATCATCGACGACCTACACAATGACCCACCAATAATTAACAACCATAATTAGAAGTATTCTTATTCTTCATAATTAATACTTTGGATTTTATCCCCACATCCCTATATATATATATATATATCGCCGAATAGAGGTTTATAGTGTAGACAGGAAGATCAATTTGAATAAGGATCTTAAAAATTTGATTTTAATAAAATATTTACTTAATAATCGTTCGCCTTTATTTTAATAAGTATGTGTAAAAATTCTGTTGATACATCTTAAAGAAATATTTAAAGAAATCCATTATCAAAAAAAAAAAATAAATAAAATAACTGTAATTTTATTTCTAACAGTCTAATTTAGTTAAATTAGGGAGAATTAGCAATAAAGGCGGGAGTAAGAAGAGCTAGTTTTCAAGCTATTCTATTCGTTGATTATACCCCCTCTGTTTCAAATGAGTTGAACGTAATGATTTAATTTAAAATGATTTAAAAAACATCTTTTACTTTGTTTAGTATTAGTGTTATTTTTAAATATTCACCTCCACCATACACAAAGAATAAGTGAGTCATTAAAAAAAATAATAATTTCACTGGTTTTAACAAAATGGGGTTTAATAAATAATCATTTGGTTTTATTGATTTCTGATATTATTGTTTGATTCGCAAACGTATGAAAAACAATTCGATTTATAACTTTATTAAATTAAAACAAAATCAAAATATGTGAAATCTTTTTGTGTTCATTTAGTTTTGTTAGTCCTTCTAGTTTAATATAATATTTTATCACATAAATTTTCAAACCTATCAAAAGCAATCTCGTATATAATTTTCTATAGAAATCAATTAAAACGAAATCAAAATTTAGGAAATCTTTTATATACGTTCTTAAAAAGCACACAAACTTAAGCACACATATACACAAACAAAACTCCCCTTTAAACAAAAATTAACCATATTGATTGGTCTTTTTTGAAAAACTTTCACTGTCTGACGGATGCGTAAGGCGTAAAACCCAGGGTCTCAGACACTACCATATAATATATATATATATATATATATATATATATATATATATATATATATATATATATGCATTCTTATTTAGGTTTTTTAGTCTTTCTAATTCAATACAATATTTAAATCAATCTTATCATAAGTCGATGACATGGCTTGTTTACCGTTAACGATATCCGGCTGCAACAATAATTTGAAAACACGTCACCTCGGCGATCTACAAAACAATCTGTCAAACCTGACATCCTGCCACTCGTGCAAGAATGACACCATATGAACTTTTGCGACGAAGTACACTAACACTGAAAGATTTGTAATCAGCGCACAACTACACCAGACTAAATAATAAAACAATTAATATAATCAATTATAATTAAGATAATTAATATAATTAATTAACATCCAAATTATTTTACATTTTTAACCGTTAGCAATAATTAAGGAGAATATATCTATCTATGGTCATTCAATAAATAAAAGAAATTTTAAAAAAATTATTTTATTTTTTCCTATAAACTTTGTATTGTCTGGAATTAGTTTAATATAGGTTTGGTTTGGTTTGTTTGGTTTTATGGCATATCAACCTTTGTAGGTTATTTAACGCCAAATCCGTTTTTATGTAAATAATCTGTTCTATTCAAAATAATTCAGTTTAGCATGAGTACACAGTTTAATTGTCAAAAACATTTCCACTTTAAACTATTCAAGCAGTTATATGTAACAATTCAGTTAAGTGTAAATACAGTTTTAATGTCGAAAAACAGTTCTATTTCAAATAATTCAGTTAAGCATAAGCACGCAGTTTAAATGTGAGTACGGTTTAATTGTAAAAACATTTCTATTTCAAGCTATTCAGTTTACTCAAACAATTCATTTTAGAATTAGTGTGCTATTAGTTCTATTTAACCCATAGATAGGGCCCTATCAAGTGCTACCCCTCCGGGCCAGAGTGGACCTGGGAACGATGGCAATGAAGGGGTACTCCGCATTCCCCAAAGCTCCAGCATTGCTGGAACCTCACCATCAGATTGTTTAGTGTCGTATCAAGGACATTCGTTTGGGGGGGGGGTCTTACCCCTCTGCAGAGAAGCAGTCGGTGTATTCTACAGCCCCAGCCGACTGGGCAATAGTTTGATATAAAAATTATTTAATCCCGCAAATTATATATTTCGAAATGATAGCAAATCAAACTGAGTGCTTGAACAGAGATCTGTCCTCAGATGTGGAAATTATATTATATTTACTGAAGAATGTGTGATGTGTACGGTGAGGCATGTTTTAACCATATGAAACGTCTATAAATGAGCTACACGAGGGTTTTACATTACAAGTTTGAGTCAAAAAGACTGTCGACGGAGTGTGTGGAATACTATGTTGCTGAATAGACGCTTGCATCACCACGGTTCTCGGCACATCCTTGTAGCGCAACGGCATGACATAGACATTTTTACGACCACGGTTCTATCGTGTCTATGAGTGTAGCACAACGCCTTTAAAGTTAGTTTAACCCCTGTTGCAATCGCCGTGAGAAAAATTGACGAACATAAAAAACACTGTTTTGGTTCGCAAATACTAAAGTTTATTTATTACTACATCGCTCATTAGTCGTCGGGAAGAGAGAAATAGAGTATAAAAATTACAGCTTTGGCTAGACCGAGAGAAATAAAACGAAGAGAGAGAGAGAGAGAAAGAGAGAGAGAGAGAGAGAGAGCAGATCTTATCTTTCTCGTTTTCTGTTATAGTTCGTTCGCGTGCTTGCCCGCTGGTCCCGTCTTCACGGCTTTGCAACGGGTGTGGGACCCCTTTGAACAGCTCATCCAAAATGGTTGCCGAAATTTTCGACCGTTCTCACACCATCGCGTCTCGTCCCCGACTGACTCTCTTTTCGTCTTTTCTACCCGGCGTCCACCCCCACGGCTTTTCCGCTTGACGTTTTTTCAGCCAATCACAGCCAGCAGCCGATTCGTTGCTGACACATTTCTGTTTTTTTAACTCGGGCATCTGCTGCTCCTTCAAACTACGCTTGGGGAACCACTAAGTCGACCTAGGAAAGAACTTTCAATTGAAATAATCAACCGTAGTCCCTAATTATATTACTGTGGAAACATAGTGACTCTCCGGTGAAGTAAAAGTTCCAGGCGCAGTGATCAGTAAAGAAGATCATGCTGATAGTTTTTCACAAACATGAAAAAACTCATTGCTATTGATTTCCTGAAAAAAAAAAAAAAAAACTGCGACTGTAAATAGTACTTCCTGTTGCCAACACTTTAAGCAATATTTCACCTGATTTATTGAATAACCCTCGTATATAAGAATGTAAGAATATTTCCATTGAAAGAACACTTTTTACCATCTCTAAAATTGCATCCGGCACTTTTTACTGTTATCTTGTTCTGTCAAATTTTCAAATTATGAGCGCTAATTATTTCTTGCATATTATCAGTGCATTAATAATTGAATTTCAAATTGTTTTTGTAAACAATTAAGTGTTACAGATTTTACCAAATATTTCTACATCGGGTTGTCAAATATTATTCTCACATTTTCTTAACTGCTTTTGTTAAACAGTGAGTCAAACTATTTTATTTGTCTATTTCTTACGCGTCTTTTTGGCAAATATTTTCAATATAGTTCGATTTGGTATACAACCCCCTATTTTTTTTTTTTAAATAGATGCTTCATTTACTATTTTTCAACGTATCGAAAATATTAGTGCTGCTGGAATTTTTAAAGCGATTGATTTATGTATACATTATATGACTTTTCGTAGATTTCAAATTTTGTTTGGTTTGGTTTGGTTTTATTGTAGATTATCTAATGCCAAATCCCCCTTTTTCTTTTACATTTAAACAGTTCTATTTCAAATGACTCAGTTTAGCATAAGTAGATTTTTTTGTTTACACACAGTTAAATGTTAAAAACAGTTCTATTTCAAACAATTCTGTTTAGCATTAGTGCTATGAGTAAATAGTAGGACAGACTGGGTTCTTCAGCCTTGGTGAGGTAACTAGTCTAGGAGAAGGAAAACTCTGAATTCAAACCTGTTAAACTCCACTTAAAAAATTGACCTTGTGTCATATCCTGCCCAAGTGGAGGGGTTGGTAAATATGTATACGTATAGATATTACCATAGAGAATTAGAACTAGTAAGTAAGTTTGTGACTGTAGTCGAAGGCGACTCGAAGGCTCCTTTTTCAAAAGCTACTACACCGAGGTAGAGCAGTAGGGAAGGGCGCAAATCCTTTCCCTGCATTGTTCCACCTTACCCTTGATAGTACCTTATATTGCTGAGTGTTAAGCAAGGAGGTATCAAGTACCATTTTTAAAGTCTTTGGTATGACGTGACCTGAGATTGAATCCAGGTCTCCTAGACCATTGGCGAACAAAACGCCATAATCATATCATATTTACCAACCCTCAGCTCGGGCAGGATATGACACAAGGTCAATTTTTTAGGTGGAGTTTAACAGGTTTAAACTCAGAGTTTTCCTTCTCCTAGACTAGTTGTCTCACTAAGGCTGAAGAACCCAGTTTGTCCTACTATTTACCCATAGCTGGAGAGAGAAGAATTGGATTCATACCTTTCCCAAGTGCTATGTGATATGCAGTCAGCCTCGTCCAGGATTTGAACTCGTGTCGCCGTGTCCATTTCCTACGATGATCACCATTACACCACGGACACAAAACGCCATAATACCAGTAATGGATTGTGTCGACATCTGTATGGAAAACCCCAGTCAAAGCCGCCATTGGAAGTGTAGAAATGTTTCTACGTTCTCGTACCTCAAAATCACTAATTTTTGGCTACTTTTTGTTTTTATCACAAATCATTCGTATCATTATTTTACGACAACGAGACCAGTACGGACCTGAATCAGGAAAAATGATAAAGGACACACTTTCAGTGAGATCCGAACCCCTGTCCCGTTATTTTTTTTCATGCGAAAGTCTTGGTCAACAGTGAAGCTAGAAAGTATCATTAATTTGCAAAGGGCCAAATCAAAATCAATAATCCACTCGTTAATCTCTTTATCGATCTCTATCGGAGCCATATTCTTTTTATCATTACTTATTACAATACTCGTATTCATCGCCATTTATCTATTTGATTTCATTTTTTGATAACCATTGCCAATGAATTATCTTTGACCTGTGATGTAATGGCTATCGGAGTAGGAAATGATCACGGTGACCCGAGTTCAAATCCTGGACAGGGCTTTTTGCATGTCATTAATAACCTTAGAAAGGTATGAATCCAGTTATTTTTCCGGAAATGGGTTAATAGAGCATACTGGATTCTTCACCTAGGTATTGCAACCGACCTAGGAGAAGGAAAACTAAATTTAAACGAGTTAAACATTGCTTGAAATTTGACAGGGTGTCGTATCCTTTTCGTGGGGGAGGGGTTGGGAAAATACATATATTCATTTAGACTGTCATTTTCTTCTATATTTGAGTTTTTTACCTCTAAAAATAGAAATAAAAGTACCCCCCCCAAAAAAAATCAGTGATTTTATTCTCCAAAAAAAGTGTTGTAAATTGATATTAGCCAATAAGAAGCTTAGAGACAATCAGTAAAAAGAGAAAAAAGTCATGCCTTGCTTTCTGTTGACAATCAGTTGATTCTTTCTTCTAATTTATAGAAATTTATTGCAGAAATAATTGTACGTTTCAGAAGAAAAAAATGATATCATTTCCTAATGTAATAACTTAGTCAATTCTCATTCAAATGATCTAAGATTTTTGAGATATTCAGAAACATGTCAAAATTACATGTACATTGTTTTATGATTCTTTTTCTTTTCAAGTATAGAAATGCTATCCACTGGAAAAGAAAAAAAAATGCTAAAAAATTAAACATAGAATTTAAAAAATTAAACATAGAATTTCTTCAGAATTTAAAAAATTAAACAGAGAATTTCTTCAGAATTTAAAAAATTAAACATAGAATTTCTTCAGAATTTAAAAAATTAAACATAGAATTTCTTCACAATTTTAAAAATTGAGCATAGAATTTCTTCACTATGTTGTTAAAATGTGAAATTATTTAAATGAGAACTAGTCAAGTTAGTAGATTATGGAATAATATGTTTTATTTTAAACACCTAGCACACCCTAAATGATACAATTTTTGAAACAGCCTATATATATATATATATATATATGTATGTATTTGAGAAAAATCGTTTGTATTTCGTAATCTTGACCATTTTTCATTCATATTATCTCATATTTTAACAGCATGTACAGAAACAGCTCAAAATTCTATAAGCCCAGTCTGCTGGGGCTGTAGAATACACGGACTGCATATCTGCAGAGGGGTGAAACTCTCTCAACGAGTGTCCTGGATATGATTAAACAATCTGATAGTGAAGAAGGAGCTTTGGGGAATCTATTCATTGTCGTTGCTCCCAGGTCCACTCGGACCAGGAGTGGTAGCTCCTGATAGGGTCATATCTACGAGTCAAATAAAACTGTTTGACTGTGCAAACAAATGACTTATGCTAAATTGAACTGTTTGAAATAGAACTGTTTGATCATTAAACTGTGTGTAAATAAATGAGTGATATCTATTTGAATTGTTAGCGATACATAGAAATACTTGATACCATTTAACTGGGTTCAAAGTATGAATCTAGGCTCGTTTTAAAACGTTATCAACAAAATGTGTTTATTAGTCATATCTATTTAATATATATGTACAAAGGGAATTGGCATCAAATAACCTGCAATATTTGATATGCCATAAATTGCAACCAAACCAAATTATATATATATATATATATATAAAGAGAGGATTTGGCATTAAATAACCTATAATTGTTAGTATGCCATAAAACTCAACGAAAACAAACTAAATAATACATATTTAATGTATATGTATAAAGAGAATTTGGCATTAGATAGCATACGATGTATTGTATTTGTCGCTGCCTTCCACCAGACAGGACTTGACATAAGGTCAAAAGCCCGAAGGCCGATTAAAGTGAGGAAAAAGGGGAGGGAAAGGTCGGGAACGAACCGAGACTCGAACCCTGCTGGTCTGTGCTACTCATCGACCCACTAAGTGCAATGTGGCTCTAATGAGGCAAGCAGTTTCACGAATCCAAATTTGGATCCGGGCACGTATGCCGGGTTATAGCTTAAACTAGACAACAAGGTCTAGTGCTATACATAGGGGACAAAGGTTGTAGCTCGCCCACCCGAAGGTGGCCCAACCGAATTTGGGGGCCTTTCAACATCGAATTACCATTGTTTGATACCCCATCTGACACGAATGCCAGACAGCCCAGCCAAAAGGCTGGGGAAGTATATAGCATACGATATATGATAAGCCAAAACATGCATCTAAACCAAATCATAAATATGTAATATATATGTATAAAGAGGATTTGGCATTAAATAACCAACAATGGATGATATGCCATGAAACCCAACCCAACCCAATCAAATCAAAATTCTATGTTTGATGTATGATGCTTTTTATGTTTTTGTTTCTTTTTTGGTACAGAAATGGTAATGACTGAAAAAGAAAAGATGTTTTTTGGTATAATGACTGAAAAAGAAAATATGTTTTTTGGTATAATGACTGAAAAAGAAAACATGTTTTTTGGTATAATGAATAAAAAAGAAAAGATGTTTTTTGGTATAATGACGGAAAAACAAAAGATGTTTTTTTTGTATAATGACTGAAAAAGAAAATATGTTTTTTGGTATAATGACTGAAAAAGAAAAGATGTTTTTTGGTATAATGAATGAAAAAGAAAAGATGTTTTTTGGTATAATGAATGAAAAAGAAAAGATGTTTTTTGGTATAATGACTGAAAAAGAAAATATGTATAAATAGAATTCTAAGTTGTTTTCCACTAACTATTAAAACTGGAGACAAGTGGAACAAGAACTGGCCGAGTTATTAGATTATAAAAGGATATATATTTTTTAAAACACTCAGTACATCTCAAATGATTTCAAATAATTCTAAACATCCTGCATATCCCAAATATATCAAGCAATTTTCTGTGAAAGAAATAATACTCATGTTTTCATTGATTTCCTCCGTTTTCTTTTACAGGAAAAAAGACCATATGGGTATTGTACTAAACTGAATTAGGTGGTGAGACCTAATATATATATATATATATATATATATATATATATATATATATATATATATATATTGTTATCCACAGACAGACTGTTTCGTTCTATCAGAATTCTTCAGTGTGGCTAGACACGCAGGATGCTCGAGGCCGGGATCGAAACCCATCCAACTTTACGTTAGACTAAGTCTCAGACCGCTCGGACAACAAACGGACCACGTTGACTAAGGGTATTTTTAAGGTATTTATGTAGCAACAGCAGCAGCGTCCGTTTGTTAACATTTTTATACCCTATCGGCTACCAGAGTGCTCAATTCTTTCGAAGAGCTTTGCATTATGCGAGCGGCGGCCGACAATTCCTTCGCCAGAGTGCTCAACCCCATGGGGGAGCGTATATATTGTCGAGGACAGTTTTTCTCATATCTTCGGATTTCACTCCAAATATCTTACACACACACACACACACACACACACACACACACACACACACAACCTGGAAACTTAGTAAGAGTCGGTCCATTCTTTGCCGGAATGGTAATATCTATTAGAGACCGATCTATGAGTTAAATATATATGCTTAAAATTTATCCGTATTCGATCGGACCGTGTGTCAAAAAATTCTAGAAAAATAGAAAACTCTTAAGAAGCAGCTATATTAAAAAAAAAAAAGGATGTAAATATGAATGCAATTTCCGAGGATCTTGGCAAAAAATAACTTGTTGACATGTCTATCAATCTTTAAAAAAAAACAGAATTGAACGAATATCAGCCTTATTTATTTAAACTTAACCCGCACCCCATAAAAAAAATGAAAAAAAAGAAAATACAAAAACAACAACAAAAACAAAAACGGACCAAAAAACACAAAAGAAAAGAAAACAAAAATAAAAACAACTACAAATACTAAGAAAACCAAAAAAGCAAAACCAAAAAATAACCACTCTCTCCACTCACCCCCCACCCCAAAAACAAATCCAAACAAACAAACCACAAAACCACCCAAAACAAACAAATATTCTTGATATTTTTCAGCATCAATTTATTTAATAGAGAAACACAAAACTTTCCTTTCTTAATAAAATTAAAAATAACTTAATTAAGCAATTAATCTCATATTAATTATTTGTGTTTTTTTTTATATAGAGTTTGCAGGAAAATAAAAGAGTCAGTTGTTTGAAATCAGTTGTTCAAAATATCTGTGATTCTTAAATTTGTAACAACTCTCAAGTCTCAGCCATTAAGAAGATGAACATCTCAGTCGTCTAGAAAAAAATGTCGACTCATTGTCTCGTAGATTTAAATTAGCAATTAGTGCTAAGAAAGGTATTCTATTCTATTCGACGTTCAAGGCTTCTCAATAAAATATCTACACAGTGAAGTAGAAAAATGTATTCAGTAGTTTACATAAAGCATCTCAGCGGGAAAATTCATATGAAGCAGTACACGTATCAAGTACTTTTTGAATGAATAATTCTGCTCACGCACGAACGCCCTCCACACACACACACACACACACACACACACACACACACACACACACACACACACATTACCCCACCCCACATGGACATACATACACATACACACATACATCCACACATATGAACATATATCTCTCTATCAATCTATATATATATATATATATATATAAGAAATAGAGGACAGTTTTTCTCATACCTTGGGATTTCATTCCAAATATTTTACACACACACACACACACACACACACACACACACACACACACACATTTATATATATATATATATATATATATATATATATATATATGTAAAAAGAGGAACATAAATAATTAAAAAAATACATTTGACCTTAGGTCACCATCGGGAAAAAAGTTTTTGTGGAAAAACATTTTTTTCGAAAGTTTTTAAAGATTTTTAAAACTATTTTTTAACGAGTTGACATACTCTAACAAAAGCGTTGTAAAATACACTGGTGACGCAGCATATCCATATATATGTTATTATCTTATCCTTAAGAGTTTTTCACACTAGTGTTAGCTGATGGTTTTCACTTAGATTGACTGATAGTAAGTCCCTTCAGGTCTCCAGGATTCTTCTTAGTATTCTGTCCTTTCTAAATAATGTAGTAGTTTGGATGGTCTTACTTGTCCTCTTATTTCCAAATCCTTCGGTCCCTTTATTAATCCTTTGGTGATTGTACCAAAAGCACCAATCATGATTAGTATAATTGTCACTTTATTATTTTTATTATTATTGTTCACTCATTAGAGCTTTTCACATCAGTGTTAGCCGATGGTTTTTCACTGAAGTCTGAGTGACAGCAAGTCTCCTCAAGTCTCCAGGACTCTTCTTAGTATTCTGGCAGTTCTCAACAATGCTGTCGTTTGGATGGTCTCCACGGGTCCGCCAACCTCCAAGTCCTCTAGTCCCTTTAGCAATCTTTTAGTTACTGTTCCAAACGCACCTATTACAACTGGTATAATTGTCACCTGCATGTTCCAAATTTTTTCAGTTCCCTGGCAAGGTCGAGGTATTTATCCTTCTTTTCACATTCTTTCTGTTTTATCTTGTGGTCTGCCGGGACAGCAAAGTCGATGTTTTTTTTTGTTGATTATTATTAAATCTGGTCTCCTGGCCGGGATTAGGTGATCCGTTTGTATATTAAAGTCCCACATGAGTTTATGCGTGGCATTTTCTAGGACAGGTGCTGGGTTGTGCATATGCCATTTGTAAGTATGGTCGAATTTAGATTTCTTACACATTTCCCAGTGAATCGCCTTACCGACCCAGTCGTGTCTCGCCTTATATTCCCGCTGTGCTAATTTGCTGCATTCGCTTATTATATGATTGTATTATTATTATTATTATTATTATTATTATTATTATTATTATTATTATTATTATTATATACCAGCCCATACCGAGACTAATTGCATTTAACATAGCACTAATACCCTTGGGGAAGGTATGAATCCAATTACTCTTCCTCCAGCTATGGGTAAGTAGAAGGACAGACTAGGTTTTTCAGCCTTAGTGAGGCAACTAGTCTAGGAGAAGGAAAACTCTGAATTCAAACTTGTTAAACACTGCTTAATAAAATTGACCTTTTGTCATATCCTGTTCGAGCGGAGGGGTTGGTAAATAAGATTTTATACCGGCCCATTGATCTTGTGGGTAGAATGTTCGACAATAGCTCGGGAGACCAGGGTTCAATCCCCGGTCGTGTCATATCAAAGACTCCAAAGATGGTACTTGATGTCTTCTTGCTTAACACTCAGCCTTATAAGGTACTTATCAAGGTTAAAGTGGAGCAATCCAAGTAGAACAGTAGCGCACTCCCCTACACCTAGGTGTAGTAGCAAATGAAAAGGGAGCTTTCGGGTCACCCTCGATTATGGTCGCCAACTTTACTTTTATATATTATTATTACTACGATAGAACAGTCACTCATTAGTGACGTCACCTAGTTTGGTCGAAGGTGCGCTATTCTTGAAGCCTAATGGAGTCCATCCTTTTTCAAGAGTTTTCCTTCTCCTAGATCGGTTGTCTCACCAAGAACACTGTCAGATCTACTACTTACTAATGGTTGTTGGAAGAAGAGTTGGATTCTCACCTTTGTCATGGGTATGAGTTCTCTGTAAAATGCAAACAGCCTCGTTCAGGTTTTGAACACGTGTAGCTAAGTACACATCCTAAGACGATAATCGTTACGCCATGAGCGCAACTACACTTTTTCAATTGGTCAAGTTGGACTAAATATCCGCAAAGCAATGTTTAAATGTTTTAACTGCTGTCAAGAGATTTCTACTGTAATCATATCATTGATTGGTTGTCATTGAAAGTGGAACGACCTAATCTATCCCATCATGCATCATAATCTACCTTAGATTGGCCTAGTCGGCTGAGGCCGAAGAATACACCGACTGTATCTCTGCAGAGGAGTAAGACTCCACCAACAGATGTCCTGGATAGGACAATTAACAATATGATTGTGAGACTCCATAAATGCAAGACTTTTGGGGAATGCAGAGTACTCATTTATTGATATTGCTCCCAGGCCCATTCTGGCCCGGAGTGGTTGTACCCGAAAGGGTCCTATCTATGGGTCAAATAGAACTAAATTATGTAATTACGCTAAACCGAATTGTTTGAAATTAACTGATTTTATATTTCACTGTGTGTAAACAACATTTATACAAAACTGAATAGTTCGAAAAAGAACTATTTTGATATTCAACCATGTGTAAACAAAAAACTGTACTTATAATAAAACTGAATAGTTTGAAATTGAACTGTTTTGACATTTAACTGTTTGTAAACCAAAAAAATGTACTCATGTTAAACTGAATAGTTTGAAATAAAACTCTTTTGAAATTTAACAGTGTGTAAACGAAAAAAACTGTTCTTATACAAAACTTAATTGTTTGAAATAGAACTGTTTATATGTATAACAATGGATTTGGCCTTAAATAACTTACAACGATTGATGTGCCATAAAACTAAACCAAATCAAACTACCTTAAGTATCCATTCAAATCCTAAGTAAGCAAGCCAGGTAAAGATTTTCAGGTAATACCACCTCATTGGATTAAACAGTCCATCCCTGACGCCTGCGGTATCCAAACAGAAAATCAAACGGATCTAGGCAATATTTGGTCGTTCATTACATGTATAGGTGAACGTCCTCAAAAATAAATTCACATTCATTCGTGTGAATCAATACTAGCATAAATTGTTTGTAATAGTCTATCACTCTTGACTTCAGCTAGGTTTCTTCATCGTTATCAAGTCGCACTGACAGTACAGAGTTCCCTGACTTTCTCTCTCTCTCTCTCTCTCTCTCTCTCTCTCATCATTCATCGCTCCTGGCAGGTTTTCTCGGTTACATCTTGAGTCTGTACAGATCTGATGTAAGTCTTTGCTAGTCAGCCAACAGTGGCATGTCCATGTGCAGGAGGCCATTAGAAAACATCACTAATAAGTTGATCCTTGCTTCTCAGGCAGTGCCTTGCATGTCTTGTTTGTCTTATATGAATAGTTTGTGAGATGAATGGGCGTACAGCAGCAGTTTTGAGAGTTGTGGCTTTCAAGAGAGCATGGAGCATTCTTGAGTAGTTCCCATATAGCTTTTTCTCCAGGCGTTTTATTAGCGTCCATTTGGTGCATCTATACAGTAGTATGGACACAGCTAGAGCTTGCCAGAAATCCCGTTTTATTTTATAGTATAGATTAAACAGCGATATGATCGATAACTTTTCAACCATATGATCGATAACCTGTCAACGGAACTGTAAAGCCAACGAGGGTTATCACTCTTATTTTTAGGGAGGGATCGAGGTGAGTAAATCCTAGCTTACAGAAAATCTTAGTCTACAGTCCTTAGGTTTTATGGCACAACCATCATTGCAGGTTATTTAATGCCAAATCCTATTTATTCTTGTACATTAAATTCATATGATTTGGCTTAGTTTGGTTTTATGGCACATCAACTACTGTAGGTTAATTAATGCCAAATCCTCTTTATACGTGTATATTAAATATATATGATTTGGTTAGGGTGGGTTTTATGGCTTATCAACCATTGTAGGATATTTCAGTCCAAATCCCCTTTATATATATATATGTGTGTGTGTGTGTGTGTGTGTGTGTGATTTAGTTTGGTTGGTTTTATGACATGTCAACCATTGTAGGTTATATAATGCCAAATCATCTTCATACATAAATACTAACTTTATATAATTTCGTTTGGTTTGTTTTTATGGCGCATCAACTATTGTAGGTTATTCAATACCGAAGCCTATATATATATATATATATATGATTTGGTTTGGCTGTGTTTTAAGGTATATCAACCATTGTTGGTTATTTAATGCCAAATCTTCTTTATATATATATATATATATGTATAGATAGATATATAAAAAATATATGATTTTGTTTTGTTTGGTTTTATGGCACATCAACCATTGTAGGTTATTGAATGACAAATCCTCTTTATATATATATATATATATATATATATATACCGAAAATATATGATTTGGTTTGATTGGGTTTTATGGCATATCAACCTTCGTAGATTATTAAATGCCAAAACCTTTTTATACATATATCTTAAATATATATATGATTTGGTTTGGTTTAGTTTTATAGCATATCAAACATTTTATGTTATTTAACGCCAAATCGACTTTATACATATATATTAAATATAATTGATTTGGTTTCGTTGTGTTTTATGGCATATCAACCATCGAGTCTTCTTTATATATATATATATATATATATATATATATATATATATATATATATATATATATATATATGATTTGGTTTGGTTTGGTTTTACGGCTCATCAACCATTGTAGATTATTTAATGCCAAATCCTCTTTATACATATATATTAGATATATTTGATTTGGTTTGGTCGGCTTTTATGGCATATCTACCATTGTAGGTTATTTAATGGTTTGTTCTAGTAGCGTACTCACAGCAAAGGAACCGAAATGGGGTCGATGTAATATATTGTGTCTAAGTCAAAAGCCCAGGTACATGTGTCTGCATGTGGGTAGAATGTAGCGTTGGTTTTAACAGATATTGTGGAATATTCTCGAAGATTCTTGAGAACTCTTGTACCTTAGCAATAGATATAAAAGCTAGTTCTGTATCAGAAGGAAAAAGAAGAGGTTCCAGTTGAGTAGAGCAATTCCTGGCCCATGGGTTGGAATCTGAATTTTTACCCCCTGAATTTGAAAAGAAACAACTGGTAACGAAGAAGAATACAATAGACATTTCCTCAGCACAACTGCATTTTCAGCACCCACATCAGTAGCAGTAACGTCTTATTAGTATTATATAAATTGTTATTTTATAATTTTTCAATTTTTTATTGTGAAGGCAACCATATGAAATAAATTGTAAATCATCCTTTCTTTCTAAAATAGTTCCTCTTGATTTTTTATGGGTTTCGAAATAGTCTAATATTCTCTAGTGAACCAAATTGAATTTATTTTTGAATTCTTAAAAGATTATTTTGATTTATTTATCATTTTATCCCTTATTCCCCGGTGGCGATGTATATAAGTATTTTTATTCTTATCAGTTTCCACTAAAATGTAATTTCTTCCGATATATTGCTAATTCATTTATTATAGTTTATGCTTTCAAACTTTGCTGTCTTTTGGATTCCATCATTTTCAGAAATATTCTCCAGTTCTTATTTCTCTGGGATTTATTTGTTTCAATGATATATTAACCTGTGTGGGTTATTTAATGCCAAAGCCATTCTGGTAGAAGAAGACTAGTAGTACTATTCAACGTATAGCTGGGAGAGATAAGGAAGCTAATACCTTTCCCAAGGGTGAAAATGTTATATAGCCATTATGAGGGATGTATATGGGTGGAGGAAGAACCACAAGACTGCTTTATGAGAATATAACTCTCAAACTTTATTCTCAAAATGGGTTGAGGTTTCTGTGGTGTGTGAGAGACGGACGGAGACACGGACAGACTGAGGCAGATTGTTATATAGATCGATATCCTCTTCTTCTCTTGACCACAGCACGTTGTATTATCTTCAGGACCCAACTTAGAACTTCTTCTGCTTCTCGGCCAGGGATACTCAATCGGAGGCCGTTGAAGGGAGTAAACCACAGCGGGGCATTTTCTCTGACTGCTAGCTGGCTCTGAGTCTGGCCTTCACGGCTTCCATCTGACTCACTTACTGCGGGCATCGGCATATATTATTTCATAACGCCCTCTTACTTCCGATTAGATAACATGATCTTCTTCCGCTTATTTAAACAGGTGCGTTTCTGATCGACGGCTAGGTTAAAAGTCAATATGTAATATTAGTACGAAAGTGAACATAATAGTTCAACTAGAGTTCGAACACGCTTACTATGATGTCGCAGTCTAGCCCGTTAGCCACTACTCCACAGGAACCTTCCCTCAGTCTTCCATTTTTTGTCAATTTCCTTTTGGAGTTTATATCTGATATCATTATTTTTGTTTAACTCCAACGTCTTGCGTATTTTGTTAAGCATTCATAGTTAAATTAACCATATCTTTTCGACCAGTAAGTCAACTTCCTCTGCCTTATTGTGTTCTTCTTTAAAAGAAAAACAAAACACAAGGTCAATTTATTTGATCCTTTAGTTTGCTGTGCAGTCACTGGTGACTGCTATATCGGAGATGGCTTCTCGTCGATTGGGGAAGGAAACACACGAAAAACAACTCAACATTTAGTGTCCTCGAGGTGTAATGGTTAAAGTGATGGACTGCGGAATCGTAGTAAAATTACAATTCGGGATAGTTCTAGTAGCATCCAGATGGAATCCCTTTGTAACTTGGCACTCGAAGCAAAGGAACCGAGATGAGGTCGATGTAATGTATTGTGGTTAAGTCAAAAGCCCAGGTACATGTGTCTGCATGTGGGTGGAATGTAGCGTTGGTTTTAACGGTTGAACGAAACGATCACGTGACCCCTCAGTGAGTATGAGGCTAACCGCAAGTAAACAGGAAATGACCATGCACATCCTATTTCTCGAATATTGTGGAATATTCTCGGAGATTCTTGAGAACTCTTGTACCTTAGCAATGGATATAAAAGCTAGTCATGTATCAGGAGAAAGGGGAAGTTCCAGTTGAGTAGAGCAATTCTTGGCCCGTAGGTTGGAATCTGAATTTTTATCCCCTGAATTTAAAAAGAAACAACTGGTAACGAAGAAGAATACAATAGACATTTCCTCAGCACAATTGCATTTCCAGCACCCACCTCAGTAGCAGTAACGTCATATTAGTTCCTACTCCGGTCGCGCTATGACGTTCACTTTCGGGCAAATACTCTTGTGAAAGGCATGATCCCCCTTAGCCTCCCAGCTATGGGTTAAATAGTACCACTACTGTTCTACTAGGAGAATGGCATTGGCACTAAATAACCTAAAAAGGTTGATATGCCATTAAACAAAGAAACCAATCAACTTTTAGCCTGAGCATCCTTCGTTGTTTTATCCTCTTTATATTCTTAAGCCAAATCGGCTGGTTGTGTAGAATACACCGACCGCAGATCGATTAGACCTTCTCAACAAGTGTCATTGATATGACATTAATCAATCTGATGGTAAGGCTCCAATAATGCTGGAGCTTTGGGGAATGTGGGGTACCGCTTCATTGCCATCGCTCCCAAGTCCACTCGAGACTGGAATGGTAGCACCTGATAGGGTCCTATCTCTGGGTCGTGTAGACATTTAAACTGAGTACAAATAAATAACTTATGCTAAATTGAATTATATGAAATAGCATTGTTTGATCATTTAACCGTGTGTAAACAAATAACTGATGTTCAATTGAATTGTGAGTGATACATAGCATTACTTGGAACCATTTAACTGTGTGCAAAACAATGACCTTAGACTCGCTTAACAATGTTATGAAAAAAAGGTGCTTACAAAGCAGATATGTCTAATATATATATATGTGTATTTTTTTTTATATATACATATATATAAAGTGCATTTGGCATTAAATAACCTAAAATGATTGATATGGCATAGAACTAGACCAAATCAAATCAAATCAAACAAGACCGTTTCCTGTTGTTTTATCTTTGGTTAATCACTTCGAATTGTTTTTTTTTCAACTAGTCTTTATTTAGAGAGTGCAATTGTCAAAAAAGAACTCATACTAACAAGAGTTCGAGGTGTAGTGGTTATCGTCTTAAGAAATATATTCGGTTTACTGAGGTCAAAACCTGGATGAAGCTGTTTGGATTTCACAAAACCTTAATACACTATTCTCCCTCCAGTTATGAGTAAATAGTAAGGCAATCTGACTTCTTTAACCTTGGTATAGAAACCATTCTAGGAAAAAGAAAAACTCCAAATCAAACCCTGTTTAAGTCCACTTAAAACTGACCTTGTGTCACATCCTGCACGTGGTGCAGGGGTTGGGTGAATACATATACGAAGAGATCATTAGTCCCACAATCTGATTTGGTTTTAGGGGTGCAACTTTTGTAAGGTGTATAGGGCAAAAATAACAAGGTGGAGCCCATCTCTCTAACAGCTAGCTTGAATGAAGAGTTTTCTTTCTCCAAGATAGGTTGCCATACCAATGTTAAAGAAATCAGTCTGCCCTATTATTTATCCATAACTGTTAGATATTTGACCTTTGACAGGCCGTGTCAGTAACGTTAATATCAAAACAGGATGAACATGTGTCTTAAGGTAAACAAAAGACTGGAAATGCCACGTGAATTGCGTGGGTGTTATACCGGAAAGGAAGAGTCACCAGCTCGGAGTGGTAGCACTTGATAAGGTCCTATGAATAGGTCAAATAGAGCTAAAAAGCAGCTTATAAAAATCTGAATTGTTTGACATAGAACATTTCTTATATTTCGCTGCGTGTAAACAGAAACTGAACTTATGTATATTTGAAGATAGGAAGATCTTGAAACGTGCTAACTTTTATCAAACTGACTTAATTCGGCGTTAAATAACCCGGAAAGCGTTGATAAGCTGTAAAACAAAACAACCAAGCAACCAACTGCCATAGAGAGTACAAAATAATAAAAAATTGCAAAAACCACACAATGATCGGGGAAGTGGAGAGTATTTTGACTCCTCGTGATACTCACAGTGGAGTGTCTCCCTGCTGTAGTGGCTAACGTGCTAGTCTATGATAACGTAAGCGAGTTCGAACTCAAGTTGTGCTATTATACTTACTTTCAGGATAATAGCCTTGGGAAATGTTTATATCCTGTTATCCTCAGACCAACTTTGGCATGATCGTTAAAGTGTCTGCCAATGGGTTCAATCCCCGGTCGAGTCATACCAAAAACTCAAAAAATGGTACTTGATACCTCCTTCCTGAACACTCAGCATTATAAGGGACGAATCAGGGGTAAAGTGGAGCAATCCAGGGAAAGGAGTAGTGCCCTCCCCTACACCTTAGTGTAGTAGCTATTGAAAAGGGAGCCTTCTGGTCTCCCTTGACTACGGTCGCCAACAATTGCTCTCCTACAAAGATGGTGTTGACATTAAATAATCCATGAAAGTTGATATGCCATTAAGCAAAGAAACCAAAAGTAAATCGTGATACTCAGAAGAATATTTCATCGAATAAATAGGGAGGGGATTGAAAAAAGATATAGTACCTGTAACAATAACATTGCCAACTCTATATTCGAAAAAGTAAAGAAAAGAAAAAAGATATGATATAAAAAGTCATGCAGCCTAGTCTCAAGAGAAAGCGCTGAGCAATTGCGTAGTTATGGTAACACGAGGCGTTAGTCGACGCACATTCGCGAGTTAACGACGGAAAAAGACAGAGAGCGAGAGAGAAAGAGAAAGAGAGAGCAAGAGAGAGAGAGAGAGAGAGAGGAAGGAGGAGGTAGATCATACTGCTTTGTCTCTTTTTCTTTCTCTTTCTCACTCTTTCTCTCTCTTTCTTTCTCTTACCTTTTCACTATTTTCTTTTTCCCCTCTTTCGTTATAACTTTTTATACTTCTATAATCCTTTTACTCTTCTGCATGACTACACGTTCTTTCTTTCTTTTCAAAGATTTCTTTTTCCTTTGAAATTATTATTTACATGCCTTCTTTGTTCTATGAATCTTTCTTTCTTTTTTCTTTCTTTCTTTCTTTCATCCTTTCTTTCTTTCTTTCTTATCCCGTATTCCTTTCTTTCTTTCTTTCTTTCTTTTCCATCCATTCTTTCTTTCTTTCTTTTCTTTCTTTCTTTTTTCTTTCTCATCCATTCTTCTTTCTTTCTTTTTCATCCATTCTTTCTTTCTTTCTTTCTTTCTTTCTTTCTTTCTTTCTTTCTTTTCCATCCATTCTTTCTTTCTTTTCTTTCTTTCTTTTTTTCTTTTCCATCCATTCTTCTTTCTTTTCCATCCATCCTTTCTTTCTTTCTTTCTTTCTTTCTTTCTTTCTTTCTTTCTTTCTTTCTTTCTTTGTGTCTTTGTTATCCAGCCTTTCTTTCTTTCTTTCTTTCTTTCTTTCTTTCTTTCTTTCTTTCTTTCTTATCCAGTCTTTCACTCTTTCTTATCCAGTCTTTCTTTCTTTTTTTCTTCTCCATCCAGTTTTCTTTCTTTCTTTCTTTCTTTCTTTCTTTCTTTCTTTCTTTCTTTCTTTCTTCTCCAGTCCCTTTTTCTTTCTTTCTTTCTTTCTTTCTTTCTTTCTTCCTTTCTTTCTTTCTTTCTTTCTTATCCAGTCTTTTTTTTCTTCCTTTCTTATCCATTTTTTTTTCTTTCTTTCTTTCTTTCTTTGAATCATCTTGTTTTAGCAAAAAATCATCCTTTGCATCATTATCCGCGCGTCTTATCATGTTAAATAAATCGTATTAACATTATGCATAAAGTAGATATAAACACAATGCAATATGCATATAAGTGCGCGTTCCTCTGTATCTGTGTGTTTGTGTATATATTTATATGTGTGTACATATTTGTGTATGTATGCGTGCGTGTACATGCACAACAACCAATTTATTCAACTAATATTTTTATAACATTATGTCCTTGTGTGTGTATATATAGGTATGTGAGCTCACGCGCCAGAGAGAGAGAGAGAGAGAGAGAGAGAGAGAGAGAGGGGGAGATTTAAACTTTTCAAAAGAATTATTATAATTATCATAATTTAATTTCCTTTTATTTGTTTGCTTATTTATTCATTTATTTATTACAATTTTTTTTTTCAGTAATGCAATCTGTTGAGACTTCAAATTGTAATGATGTTGACTGATGCAAAGAAGTACTGAGACAACTAGAGCCGTAGCCATCGTGAGACTGCTACCGCTGCTACCGTTGTTGAAGTCACTCGTAGCCTCTACTGCCACTACTGGAACGAGCGTTTTAACCATTACCTCAACTGCAACAAGTAACGCAGTTAGGAGAAAAAGGGATAGATAGATAGATAGACTAAGATAGAGAGAGAGAGTGAGTGAGAATGTGTGTAAGTGTAGTCTGTGTGTGTGTGTGTGTGTGTGAGAGAGAGAGAGAGAGAGAGAGAGAGAGAGAGAGAGAGAGTGTGTATGTCTGTGTGCGTGTGTCTACCAGAGAGAGAAAGATAAATATCTCTAGAAAGGTAAATATTATATAGAGACGTAAACAAACGGAAAATCAAAATATTTCCGGTAAAAAAACCAAGAGAAGGTTCTGTGTTTAGTTTCTTTGTTCAATGGCATATCAACTTTGATGGATTATTTAATGCCAAAGCAATCCTTGTAAAAGAACTGCAGTGATACTATAAAACCCATCGCTGGGGTGGATAAGGAGGTTCATGCCTTCCCCAAGAGTATTAGTCCGAAAGTGAACGTAATAGTTCGACTGGGGTTCGAACTGGTTAACTATGATGCCGCAGTCCAGCATGTTAGCTGCTAAAACATAGGGTCTATACCCTTGGATTGGTTTTAGAAGGAAACAGTATATATGTAATTTCTAAGGAAAAAGTGTCACTTGCCTACCTAAACAAAACGTGGACTGCCGTAGACGCATAAATAATAATAATAATAATAATAATAATAATAATAATAATAATAATAATAATCAGAGACGAAGGTGGCCTGTGTAGAATTGATGTTACAATGTTTTTTTTGTTTTGTTTTTTTTCACAGCGTCATATTCACATTCTCAAACGCAAACAACAGCGAGATACCTCTTAGACATCTGAATCATCAAAAGATAACAGCTTCTGTTCTATATGAATACACCTAAATGCTCCTCCCGCTACTACTGCACAATCGTTGACTATTTTTAAAAGTTTGGTTTCCGTTTCAGCAGACGATGCACAGGGAATGTCCCTGCAGAATGTCCACTTATCGTTACCATTGTACGGTTTGTGAGATTATTTCGTGACGGTGCTTCTTCAGAAAATATATAAGAATTATATTAATATCTCCAGCAGTGTCCTGCATGTCTGGTTCGTCTAGGAGAAGCAGGGACGAACTCATAAGAGATGTACTCTTATGGACCCCCACACATAGCCGTGCGAAGGCAGGACGACCAGCACGAACATACATTTAGCAGCTATGTGAAGATACGGGATGTTGTCCTGAAGACCTGCCTTGGGCGATGAACGATAGGGAGGAGTGGCGAGAGAGGGTCAGGGATATCCGTGCTAACAGCACGACATGATGATGATGATATTAATATCGTGTATCACGCATACTGAGAAAAACAGCATACCTACACATATACATCTCTCTCTCACTCTCTCTCTCTCTATATATATATATATATGTGTGTGTGTATGTGTGTGTATTAATTCAATTAAAGCTACGAATATACCTCGTATTGTTGCTTATTTCTGACTGCTGGGGTTGATGCATTTTCACACTGCCTATAGACGAACCTTTACTGGTTCTATTTTTTTTTTTATCTTCTTGCTTATCTTAAATATTCTATTGAATACACTTCCAGGATTAAAAACAAAAACAAAAAAATAAGATAAAAAAAAAAACAAAAACAAAAGAAATCAAAAACAAAAAAACTTTTTGGTACTTTTTCTGCGATGAAGAAATCATTGAAAAAAATAAATAAATAAAAAAAGACTTAAACCTGTATATTTGACATTAAAAAAAAAAACAAGCTTTGTCATTTTTAGTTGCACTACTGAAAAATTTCAGAAACCACCGCCAGCCACATGTTTGTCCACGAGCCACACGAGGCGTGCGGGCCGCAGGTTACCCACGATTGAACTAAACAAGCGAAATGAATCTTGTTTTTAGTAGTCTATTTTTAAATTTCTGGTGAAAAACACCCGCAAGCGCCACCATTTTTTTTTTCCAGAAATCGTTCATCACGGAGAGTGCATCAAACATACAGTTTTAATACAAGCAGATCGTTGCTGTTAATTTTGTAATTTTTTTTTTTTTTTGTTAGATTCGTACTTTTCACTGATTCAACCCGGTAAAAATTTACTTACAACTGAAATACCAATTCTTAAAGTTCTGATGCTACACAGCAAACCTCCCGGAAAAAAATTCTATGAAGATACTTTAAACTTCTTTAATAGTTTTAATTTGTTTTTTGATGATAATATATCGAAATATACATTTTATTTCATAAATAATAATTCATTACATGAATATTTAAGGTTTTTTTTCTTAAGAATTTATTAAAAATTTATAGCATGAAAATAATTCAATCTAAACACCACATAGTCGAGAAATACTGATATTACATTAATGAGTAAACATATAATTTCAGCGTTTTTTAATATCTAAGGTTTGGTTTAGTTTGGTTAGTTGGGTTTTATGACATATCAACCTTTGTAGGTTATTTAACGCCAAATCCATTTTTATGTAAATAATCTGTTCTATTTAAAATAATTCAGTTTAGCATAAGTACACAGTTTAATTATCAAAAACATTTCCATTTCAAACTATTTAAGCAGTTATATGTAACAATTCAGTTAAATGTAAATACAGTTTTAATGTCGAAAAACAGTTCTATTTCAAATAATTCAGTTAAGCATAAGCACGCAGTTTAAATGTAAGTACGGTTTAATTGTCAAAAACTTTTCTATTTCAAGCTATTCAGTTTACTCAAACAATTCATTTTAGCATAAGTATGCCGGTAGTTTTATTTAACCCATAGATAGGGCCCTATCAGGTGCTACCACTCCGAGCCAGATTGGACCTGGGAGCAATGGCAGTGAAGGGGTACTCTGCATTCCCCAAAGCTCCAGCACTGCTGGAACCTAACCATCAGATTGTTTGGTGTCATATCCAGGACACTCGTTAGGCATGGTCTTACCCCTCTGCATAGGTGCAGTCAGTGTATTCTACAGCCCCAGCTGAGTGGGCAATTTAAATATCTAAGAATATCCTGAAAAAAAGTAAGGGTTTACAAATCATATAGAAAACAAAAAAAAAAAAAGAAAGTAAAATACAGGTAGCTTAGTTTTTCTTTTTACTTATTTAATCGATCATTTTTTTTTTATTGGAGGTAAAAGCTTTTAAGCAATCAGACCACAAAACGCATAAAAACTACCCCCAAACAAGCAGTAATGAAAGTTTTCGTTTGGCTTCTTTGTTTAAAGGCATATCAATTTTCGTAGGTTATTTAATACCTAATCAATCCTTGTAGAATGGTAGTAGTGGTACTTTTTAATCCATAGCTGAGGAAGAATATGAGTTCATGCCTTTCCCAAGGGTAAGTAAACGTAACAGCGAGATTGGAGTTCGATTACGCTTATTACGCTGTCATAGCCTAACACGTTAGACACTCTGCCACAGAGAGTCCTTCTTTCGAAAGTTTTCTTTTTCTTTTTGCTTCTGGATGAATTTAAAAAAAAAACGTTCAAAATAAATTCATTTTAAATACTTATTGAAAGAAACATCTGTAATTGCGAGCTCAGAGTATTTTCTACTCGATCATTTGAAAATAAGACTTGAATTTTTTTCTTTTTTAATATTTTATAACTATTGGGGAAAACGATGTTTCCCATGCAAGCAGCGATTTTTAGTAAATCTCAATTAAATTTGATATAAACCACACACACACA